>JAPEVW010000644.1:0-64580 GCA_027921565.1 Artemia sinica | reverse complement strand
CGTGTGGCGAAAAGGTTCTTAACCGAAAATGGTCAGCGATTGACACAATGTTTAGCATTGTGAATTACGAGACAGTAAAATTATGTACAATACTACATTTTACATCATTTCAGTACTTAAATCTATTTGTATTTAAAATGAGGCTTTATGTTTAGATTCTAGAATTAATTTAATATAATTCAGAACAAAAAGCATACAGTAGGGTTTAAATGTACGAGTTCATCGACTTGTAGACCCATTTGGAGATTGGCTGTTTGAGCACTGCTATTTTTTCACACGTACGATAATAAAAATTACAACCTTTCATACAGTAATACCATTTTTACAAAGAGAAACCAATTAATTTTTAAATAACAAAGATACTAAAATATTTCATGGCTTTAATCAAATAGAAAAAAAGAGATACATATACTAACCCTTAAGTGTAGCATATTCACTTATTTTTGGATAGAGAACAATGCCTTAAGACAAACATGGCCTAATTAGTGTTTAAAGATCAATATAAGCTAAAGCATAGTGGTGTGAAGGCAAACCGAAAAGTATAATTAGATTGGCTTCGACAGGAAGAGTCCACAAATTAACAGTTGGCTTTCGTGCATTGACGAGGCACCTATTTTTCAAACATTGACTTAATCTGATGAAAAATATAAAAATAAATAAATTTCAACTGAAAAGTAAGAGGAGCAACATCAAAACATAAAGCTAACAACAACTATTTACGAATTAATATTGGAATGTGAGCAGCTGCCCCTCCTTAATTTCCCGAACCCACATCGTATCACTAAATTTTCAGTACAATATACAACAAACACAGTTTCTATTTATTTCATAATTGAAAAGCAGACCTTTGTGTATTTAGGACACTCTATTTCTTACAAGAATTGGGACAAAAAACAATCCAAGCTTCAAGTCGATAAAGAAGCAAAACAGTATTATCATGTTTAATTTTAAGTATTAACTAAGAACTACCTATGACACTTTCAGTTGAAAACAAAAAACTTATTCAATTTATTTTTAATATACTAGCATTGTATATTTCCAAAACAATGCTGTGTAAATGTGCCTCACCCATATCCCCCTCAATCTTGGGAAAAGAATCCGCGACCATGAAAGAATATCCTCCCGTGGAGACTTACCTTCATTAACTAATCCCCCCAGATATAATCGTCAACATCCGGAACACAATTCACCCCCTGATAATTTAGCCCTCCTCCACTGAAAATCCCCACTGAAAAATTCCTAACGGCTAGATTTCCCCTGAAAATTACCCTACGTTTTTCATTTGAGAAAAACATGATTTTATATAATTTCTAAAACCGTTTCTTCAAGTATTTCAGAAACCCCCAACCTTCTATGGAAGTTTCTTCTTGCGGAAAATTTCCCCATCGAAATTATCTCTCCCTTGAAAAAATCCCCAACAGACAATTACCATTCCCCCCCCACCCCCCGTGGGGTGGGGGGGTGGGGGGGGGGAGGGGGTAAGTTTTTCCGGCACACATTCTCTCCACCATAGTGAAATTGTGTGTTGCCGAAGAGACAGTTAAGACAAATAGGCTGAATTCCGTGTACCTTCGTCCCATGGATCTCCCCACATACACCACAGCATATATATTACAGATATATATATAAAAAATTTTAACAAACATAATATATTATATATAATATATTATATAAATACTATATATATATATATAAAGTAAGAAATATATATATATATAATATTATATATAATAATATTACATCTTAAATATATATATATATATATTATATAATATATATAAATATATATATATAATATATATATATATAATATAATATATATAATATTAAATATATATATATTATATATATATTTAATATATATATCATATATCTATATATATATATATAAATCCCTATATGCTAGGAAGGATCCCCATCCCGCAGGAAGTTACCATCACAAAAACTATCCATAAATTCCCCATTACAACATTTGCATATACGTAAACACATGGGCCCAAATTTTAAAACAGCATTACAGCCGTTTCTCAGAGGTTGTTGGGATCATATCATCCCCAAGAAACATAGTATTCTTATGGGAACGTTTACGAACGATGCATAAAATCAATGGCTAATTTCGAAATTTTGGTTGAGAATTAGTCTTTGAGAGAAAAAAGAGTCAACGTAGGGGGGCTAATGGCCATCCAACCTTCTCCGGGAGTCCACTTAACAAGGAAACTAAGCGAACTTTTATTTTTAAATTTTTATTTATCAGTCGCGATTTTCAACATATGTTTCAAAAATAAATAGAATCAAAAGACAATACTATTAGTAAAAGTAGTGTCTTTTTTCCAAAATGTGATTACATCAAAATTTCAAGTCACAAATATGTACGATATTCTAAGAATTCTTTACTGTTAACTTTATTTTTTATTATTTTTTTTTTTTTTGTTTAATGAACCTTCATGAATCTTCCATGTCCACTTCAATGTAGGGAATAACTTTTTTTCGTAACAGAATGGACAAACAAAACAAAACTCTGACAAATTCAAAGCTCATTATATTCCAAGAGCTAATCCATTTTGACGTGTTGGGGCGCATTCCGTGATTCCCTCCCTAAGGATTTCTCGAATATTCCTTTATGCGTGTCCTTTCGAATTTTTCTAGGTTGGAAAAAGTGAATAAAACTAATGACATCCTTACAGGATCATATTATCGCATGGTATCCTCATCTTGGCAAGCCCATACGAAAACGAGCTGTGGAGTACCACGCCAAATATAATCAACTAAACATTTTCTTGCATAATGTAAAACAGAAACGGACTTTGCCCTTATATCCTGTTTATCTTATCGATTTTTTCTTTGGATCTTCCAATTATGGCTACACTACAAACCTCCTTTCTATTTTACTCCTAACAAGAAACGTATTGGTTTTATTTCTTGGGTGGACCGCGACCCCCACCAACCTCATAGTTTCCTACAGCTTGTCCTTGGGTGATATACTTGCGTCTGAAAAAGTGATTCTCTAGCGTGAAAGCTATGCCCTGAAAGTGTGATTCTTGCGATCATTAAAAAATTTATGTCAATTTTCATAACTACTCGACAACATGGTTATTCTTCTCTCCTATTAATAAAAAAAAATTAGTTTTTATTTTAACTACAAGTAAGGAACCGACATTAAAACTTAAAACGAAGCAAGAATTCATTACCGTATATAAAAGTGCGCTGTCCCCTCACTTAACGCCTCGATCTTGATGCTAAAGTTTTTTTTATTGTTTAAAAAAACTAGAGTTTTGAGCAAAGTCAAACTTAGCGTAACGAGCACAGGCGTTGAAGATGGGACCAAGACCCCTTTCATATACGAACTACATTTTCCTGTTTCTATTAAGTTTTGAACGTCCGATCCTTACTTTCATTAAAACAAAAACTGTTTTTTATTTAATATTTAGAAACGTTTTTGAATAATGCAGGTTTTTTGTTTTTTGGCTCACCGAGGACATAACATTGGATAATTAAAACAAAAATTTGCATATTACTTTTACATTTTAACATTTGGTTTAAATGGCTTCTCGGAACATTGTTTTAATTTTATTTACGAACATTTTTATTAGTAATAAATATACGTATAACTTGAACGAAATCATAACTAATGTAGCATAGAAACGAACTTTCTATATTCCACAGAATTTTAATACTTATACTATATGGAGGGTTAGCCGCCCTAGTCAATACCTTGCGTCTTAAGCTAAAGTTTTCGAATTATTTGTTTTCCAATATTTCTTTAAAAAATGAACCTTATCACAAAGGCCGTTAATTAGACAATAAATAGCTCTTATGAAAAGTACTAAAAAATCATTTGGCTATAAAGAGCGGAGGTATATGCACTAGAGAGTGAAACCCCTTCATTATACATTATATTTATCTGTTCGTTTTAAGTTTCGATGTTGCTCCTTAATTTTTAGTTGAAAAACCTTGTTTTTTATATTTAATATTCTGATCTTTTCTTTCTTTCAATAATGCTGGGAATCCGATGCCCCCCTTACATGCATGTCCCTTTCCCCATGAAAAACTTCCTTCATGGAATATCCTCCACTTATAAATCCCGACCCGAAGAAAAAACATCCCCCCCCCCCCCCTACTCAGAAAAAAAATCCCCCCTGAAAGTACGTCTGCTAACTTCCCAATAAACCAATACTAATATGTTAACATTGCGGTAAAAGTTCATAACTTTCCGCCTCCCCCCCGGGGACTGCGGGGACTGAACAGTCCATCCTGAAGACATAGGTATCTCATATTTTTTGACCATGCGAACAAAATGACAATCTCAAAATTTTGGATCGGAATGACGCTTATGGAAAAAAAATGAGCGTGTGGGAGGGGCCCTAGTATGCCCTCCATTTCAACAATTGGGTCACAAATTAAAAAGGACATTATAACTCAGTATAATTCCGTTCCAATAAGCCCTCCCACGCTAATTCTCAAGGAACCACTGGGTCATGATCCGATTCACCCCTCGGAAAAAAACATAAATAACAAAATAAAAAATAAATAATAAATAAACACGTATCACGTGAATCTTCTTCTGGGACAAAATATGCAAAATTCCACATTTTTGTAGATAGGAGCTTGGAAAACCCTACAGTAGGGTTTCTCTGAATACGCTTGGAAATAGATGTTTGATATTTCCATTAAGGTTCTAATAACTTATTTAGGGGTACTTTCCCCCTTTATTTCAAAAAAAAACACGCCACCATTTCTCACCGCGATGTTACTTTTGCGATGGGTAAATACTAACACTTTATGAAGACTTATATATTTGAATCAGTATTAAAAAATTGAATTCTTTTGATTGTACTAATTGCGTATCTACAAACAATATCCATTTTTAGAGTTTCGCGTGGTTACCATTAAGCCGGTCGCTCCTTACTTACAGTTACCAAACGAACTGTTTGATAACCTCACCATTTTTATTTAGCGTCTAATTTGCTGCACATAAACAGCGAATTTCATAAATGCCTTACACACTAACAAACAAATATTGCGTTTATTACGTTTTGCTGGACCTGCCACACACCCCCCCGCCTCAGATTTTCCACATTTTTTTATAAGAATGGTTGCAAAATCGATCTCTTATGATGCAAGAATTTACTAATTAGCTCCCTTTTGAACATGTCATATAAAAAGAGCGTGGTGGAGTCCCCGACAAACGAATAAAACAATATTTCTTCTTAGTGTAAAGCCGATATAAGAATATCGTCGTGCACCCAATTTACCGCTAACATAAAATGGGGAGATTAAAGAAGTAAATAATAACAACGGTAATCTAGGGCTATGAAACTTGACATTGAATTTTTATTTTGTAATGGAGCACGATCATTTCAGGGCTCCATAAGGTGTAACAAGCGGCTAATAACAAGAAAAAATAGTATAGTGTGTGTTCACCCAACGAATAAACCAACTGTTCTTGTTAGTGTAAAATAGAGCTGAGGTTTTGTACGTGCAGCCAATATTGTAAGCCAAGTTAAACAAATACTAAAATATAAAGAAAATAAGGGCAACCCTAGTTTTAGAATGGTTTGCAAAATCGAATTTTCTTATGATAGGCAAAATCATATTACAGGCTAGCTGTTGACGATGTCCATAGGAACGCTCGGGGTGGAGTCCGCCAACACAGAATAACAACCAACGTTGTCTGTTAGTGCATAGTTCGCATACCAGATTCGTACAGTTACCAATTAACGCTAATTGTGTTTTTTTTTTATTATCTTCTATGCTTTGGTATCTCTCATAGCATCCAAGTATTCGTATATTCACATTTAGCCAACATTATCGCGTGCTCCTATTCCTAGGCATTTCGTTTTTAGCATCGCCACCGGTTTACATTTTTTTTTTTACATATTTATTTATTGTCCAAAAACCACCTTTTTTTATATTTTTTTTTTCTACATATCGCTGTACTATTTCATTCAGGAATTTCCTTTTAATCTTTGTGAAAAACACATGGCAAGAATTCATAAAGCCATAGAGAGCATGAAAGCCTTCTCTTTCGGCGATAGAAAAATAATAAGATAAAATTGATTTCTAACATTAGGTGTCTCTTAAACATTGTCTCTAATAATTTGATCAAAACGTTTGTGGTAACGATACCGTAAGTAAGTCATCGATCCCTGCCTCAATAGCTAACCGAAACACTATATAAAACAGGAATTTTAATACCATAGACATATCAATAAGGCATTAAATTTTTAATTGCTGGTTCCAATCTATAAGTTTTATTAGTTTTAGTTTTTTACCACATCAAAGGCTATACGAAGCCTGAGAAAATTCACCATATGTGTTATTCAAATAAGACAAACACCCCCTAACAAGTCGATATATCTTAATGACAAACCCACCATCAGTACATTCAGGCGCATCAGAAACCCTGTATTGTTCAAGGTTTTAAGCTCTAATCATCAGCAAAAATGAAAAATTATTTTATTTTCGTACCAAAATAAAGACACGGATTGCGTGTTTTTTGTTGATTAGTTTGTTTCTTTTTTTTTCAGGGTGAACTGTGTCAAACCACAGAGCGGTCCTAGAATATTTGTGATGAAGGACTCATTCGAACGAAAATTAAAAGCTTTAGTGCCCATTTAAGTGACCAAACAAGATTGCAGGGGCAACTAAGCCCCCTCCCCAAACCCCACCCCTTTTTATTGCCCACATTAGTATGATAAAAATTTTGAGATGAAGACCATATATTGTTTATTATAGTTGAAAAATGCTTCAATAACTATGCGTTTTGGATATAACATGACCCCCCACCAGCCCCAAGGGAAAGGTTCTTAAGATATAAAAATTGCCCAAGTTACGCCATAAGTATTCCGTTATTAGGGAAGCAAGCACACATTGTTAAGGGTGGGAAGACACAAAATTTTTCTTTGCGTGGGGTTTATTTTTCACAGGAAACTTTCCATGGGGAGGGAGTTTCTAGGGGGTAAACTTTGTCAAACGGAATTATACACTGTCGGGGAATTTGCCATAATTCTATAACAAATTCTTTTAATTTATTGTTTTCTTTTATTTTCCATCGATAATTTTAACGCGTGGAGTATGTTAAAGGCGTACAAACTGTCCTACGATAAAATTTTTAATCGGACATTGAATTGGTCTAGAAGGATAGATCCGTGGGGAGAGAGTGTGTTTCTCCGTAGAGGCGATCGGTACAACATATCACGTAGAGATTACATTTCAATAAACGATCAGTGATTAAAATGAATAAACAATTTTTTTGGCAACATTAAAACTAAAAATGAAGGAAATTATTTAACGTATAATGAAGTAGGGGTTGCCGTCCTCCTCAACACCTCACTCCCTAAGCTAAAGTTGAATTTTGTCTCAATTTGACTAAGAACGCCTTTCTAAACACTATGTGCACGATGGTTCTTTAATTGGAACAGTCCAAAAACTATTTTTTACAAAAGTACTCAAAAAACTTTAAGGCGTGTAAAGTGCCAAGGTGTTTGAGGAAGGAGGCACCACCCTCTAATTAAATAATAATTTATGTTCATTTTAAGTTTTAATAATGTTGCTTTTTAATATTCAGTTGGAAACACTTTTTGTTTGTTTAATATCTGAAAAGCTCAACATTATAACCATGCATAACAAAATAGTCAAGAATACATTAATACGGAACAAACAAGAAAGAATTAAAAGATTTTTTTTTTTTTTTATTAAATTCAAAAACAACATATTATTAAATTACAAAACAATCTTCTTATTTTCCATATTCCCTTTTGTATACTTATAATTTAGAGCGTTATATAAAATTTAAACATAATTTTTGAAATATAAACTTTGATAATATACACATATAATAATTAAATTTAAAATTACAATTTAACATAATTTATTTGATTTAAATTTATTATTTTATAATGTTTTAATTTACACATTGTTTTAACATATTCAAATTATAATTGTTTAATTTACTTAAGTATATTTAGATTATTTAACATTAATAATTAACTATATTGGTATATTTTATATTAAGATAATTTGTAATTAGAACCTAATTAGGTTAATTTCATAAAGTATATATTACTAGCTGAACATCTCTACAAAAAAATTCTTTATTGAGCTTACTGAACAAAAACCCATATGTCAAATTTAAGAATATAAATAAATAGGAAAAATTCCAATAAAGCGCTTCAAAGTGCTTCGATTGAACAAACAACATCCACTTTTAAATAAGAAAGAAAAAGCAGGCAATAGTAAATAGATTTTCTTTTCCCCAATTTAGGCGGTAAATCGGTTGTTACATAGCCGATAATTGTAAGCTAGAGTGGACAGGGTGTAATTACTATCCCTGGGTGCCTGCATATATTGTCACAGGGTGATCCACTTATAAAATAAATAATAGCTATAAATTTGTATACAAAATAATCACAATGTGAATTATTTAAGGGTTGGGGCAACATCTGAAATTAGCCCTAGACTCTTCAAAACAACTCACCTATGGCTTCTCATATTAGTAATGATAGAGTCAAAACTGAGTGATATCGCACGGTACAATAATCGCGGTCATAAACAAAAAGAATAGAGGTATTCGCTACTTTCCATGGATACCCGATACTGACTGACCGCATATTCAAACAGAAGAATAGTACGAAAAATGTGGTTCTAATCCCCCTTCTGATGGCAGAAATGAAAAGAACTTTGAGATGCCTAGGACACATTCAGTGGATGAATGATGACCTGATCTTCGTCCATATATCTCAGCCAAACATTTAAGGACGAACAAAAGATGGTCGTCCCTGATTGGGGTGAGAGAAGTCGTTAAGACAAGGACTTGTGGTAAATTAAACTCTTAAGGAGAAGTGTAAAGATGGCTTTGAGATAGATTCTTAGATAGAGAAGAGCATGACAATAGCTGTGTTGGCCTCAGGGGCCTTGGTTCTGCAGTGAGCTATCGAGTAGTAAAGTAGTGTAGTAGTAGCTAACTTTTTTTTATTATCTATTTTGAAGAATTAGCACATGAAAACATTTTGTTGTATCTTCCAGGTAAGAAGAAGATAGATTTGGAATATTTTTTGAATTAATAGTTCACATTACAAACTAATTGAGGTGCTAGCCTGGCTAGTCAAAAAGACGCGAGAAGTTGTCGTCATTCTTATAATAGTCTTGAGAATAACTCATACGTATTAAACGGCTTTTTCATCCTATTTTATCATTGATATTTTACCATCCACGCCATATAACTATTACATTATCCTTTTTACATTATTTTAGTTGTCCTCGTTATTATTATTTTCCCCTTTCTATATTTTTACGTGTTTATGTTGTCACTTGACACATTTTGAAAAGATTAATACTCCAAGTTATAAAAAATGTTTAAAGGCATTTCTTAGTGACAAATATCCTTTTGTGAAGCTTTTTTTTTGTCAACAACATTAAGTATTCGGATGGTCCCAAATTTTACTCAAAAAACAGGAAAACGCTTACATACACTTTCCTTTTTTGCTTATGATTAGCAGTATCATATCAACCTGACTTCAGGATAATATATGTCATTAATCTTTGTACAATTGTTAGTTTACCACTTTTTTCTGTCGATAGCAATGAATCTATTTTAAACGACTGGCTTTTTGAACATATATCCTAGCTGAAAAGGCTGTTTCCGCTTAATAGTATTCAGCAATTCACAAAACAGATGTCCGGGAAGGCAACGCAAAATGCGTACTCTTCAAATATAGAGGGAAGCAATTTGTTATGTTTTTAAATTTTTTGCAATTGAATAACAGAGAAAGGTCGCACATTTTCCAAAGAAATTATTACCGTCGAAGAACACATATTTTTCAAAAATATAAAGGGGGGAGAGTGGTTCTAGAAATTAAGTGCTCATCCTTCTTTGTTGTATATTTGTGTTTATATTGTCGTGTAGATAACATTTTTTGAAAGATCCTAGTGTCAGTATTCCAAAATTGAGTGAGAATAATTTTTAGTGAAAAATTTAGTGTTTTACGAAGCTGTTTTTACTGTCAAAAATTAGTCCCTCCGACGGCCATAAAAAATTTACCAAAACAAGGGGGAAACAGCTAGACCTATCCTATTTCTTGATTTTGATTAAGAGTTTCATCACTCTTTTCAGGATATTATGTTAGAGTCTTCTCAATTCTCCAGGTATCTTATTTTTGTTTTAACCGTTTGTTAAACAAAACGTTTCAACGTTCGCTGCGAAAATAATGCTGCTTCACTAGACAGGGGCGTCATCACGATAAGGAGCCACCACACACCTCTGCTCTAAAAGACAAATATGGTATGTCTTATTATAATATTCACAATCAAAAAATAAAACATTGTGGGGGTGGGAACAAAAAATGTTATTTTTAAAAAAAGTAAAGAAACTCCATTCAAACCAAAAATTAACAAAAATAGAATCAATAATCTCTAAGACATACAACTACTACAAATCAGTATTATAAAATAAATGAACCCAAACAACAGAAATTAAAATAAATCAAACCCAGAACGACGAACATTTAATACTGATAGGGTTTCTAAACCCTAGGATTTCTTTCATACAATGTTTTCAATTTATAGACTTTAAGGAATCAAAAATTAATGAAAGTTTTAAGAATAAATAATCAGATATGTATTACAACTGAACAATTGTCGCAGATTTTTTTCAGTAATAATTTGAAGTTTTCAGTACAAAGTACAAATTATATTCTAGGCTCTAGACAATCCTAAGGGTTTAGAACCCTACCCTCAGATTAATTTCTGCTCGTTTTGAGTTTGACTTATTTTAATTTATGTTTGTTTTAGGTTTTCCATTTATTTATTATACTAGATTTGTGTATGGTTGTATTTCTTGGTACATATTAGTTGATTCTATTTTGTTCATTTTTGGGTTACTGGCCATTTCCTTTACTAGTTTATGCAACAAATTCAATTTTACTGCAAAAAGTTTTTCTTGAACATAATTTCTGTTCGATTTTGTATTGACATAGTCTTTTTGCAGGGAGAAAAAGTAGTGAGACTCTCTTCTGAAGTTGAACAACCATCCACCTCCATAAAAACCTTAATGATCCCCTGGGCAGAACTACAAACGCTTTGCCCACTAGTTCCTCTGGGTTTGTTTCAAACCCACAAGCTTGTTATATGTATTTAGACTTATTTTGAATAGAATCGCTATCTCAAAATTTCTATAGATGCATTCGGGAAAATATTGCGTGTGTGTAGAGGTAAGGAGAGGTGTAAGCTGGCCCTCTGATCACTTATGTTGATTCTAAAAAGGCCCCTAGAGCGTCAGATTACCAATCCAATTGGGCCCCCTAATTAAAGTTATATGACACTCTTTCCATAAACAGAACCCATATGCTCCCCAAGATAACAAAACACTTACAACCTTGCCCTGAGGGCTGGGGGAATTTATGCTATCCCTCAAAGAACATGATTTACCAGACCTTTCTGGAAGGTACTCAATAAAAAGGGCTATATCGAAATTTTTATTGTGAAAGATGTTTGAGGAAATGATGGCGTGGAGGGAGACATTTGCCCTCTGATCCTTATATCGCCTAATAAAAAAGAGCACTAGATCCTCAGTCAATTTCCAATTATTTACAGCCTTTTTCGAAGCTTTTTACACGACAAAAATACATTCAACTAAAAACTTTAAATGCCCCAAAGCATAAATTCACGACCGCCTTTTCCTACAGCGCGATGGGCGGAAGGTCGTTATCAAATCCTCAATAGACATAATTTGTACCAGACCTTTCAACTACGTTGAACAAAGTGGCTATCTGAAAATGTATAATTGGATGTGTTTGGGGAATGGTGAAGCGTGAGAGGCAGGGGGTTAATTACCCTCCAAATCATTTTCGACTATTAAACAAAAAGCACCATACCTCTCAATTTCCAATTGAATGGAGCCCCTTTTATTGAGAAAAGGTTTTCTTCAATGACAACGCTATCTGAATAAACCTTTATATGCCACCAGGGCATAACTTACAACCTTTGCCCTGGCAGGCTCTTCGGGTTTGTAATCCTCAATCATAAATTGCAAAACTTGTCCAGCCTACTTTTGTAACAAATTGAACTATCTCAAAAAATTATTGATTGAATATGTTTTGCAGGGAACGGTGGGCCTGAAAGGGGGTATAGTTGCTCTCCATTCCACTTTCGACTATTTAAAAAGGGCCAACCACGCCCTCTCAATTTCCAATTGAATGACCCTTATTCAGCGAAGTTTTCATACGAACAACAAACTTTCTATAAAAACATGATATGCCCCCAGGGCTAACTTACAACCCTTGCCCTAAAAGGATTGAGGGGGGGGGTGTGTTGTCATCCTACAAAGACCTAATTTCCAAGAACTTACAACATACTTTGAGCAAAATGAATATCTCAATTTTGATTGGATGTGTTTGGGAAATGCGGTGTCATGAACAGGGGGGTTAGTTGTTCTTCGATACACCTTCGACTATTACACAAGGGCTCTAGCACATTTCAATTTCTAATCGCATGAGCCCTTTGTGAAGTATCTACGATAACTCCTCTATAAAAAACTTCATATGTCCCCAAGGGCCCTACAACTTACAACACCCTTACCCTGAGGGCTGTGGGGGGAAGGGGGTAGCTCTCACCAAAGACCTAATTCCCAGAACTGTATGAACTACGTTGAAAAAAATGCTATCTCATAATTTTGATTGTATGTGTTATCTGGGGAAATGGTGGCCGTGTGAGGGGGGAGGGGGAGGGTATTACCCTCCAATTCAACTTTCGACAATTAAAAAGGCACTAGCCCATTTCATTTTCCAATCTAATAAAGCCTTTTTGAAATTTCTATGACAGCACTTTTCTATAAAAACCTTATAGATATGCCACCCAGGGCATAATAAAAAACCCTTACGGGGGCCCCCCACCCCCACACGATTCGTTTTGTGAGGGGGGTTGTCCATCCATTAAGACGCTATTTTCTAAAACCTAACGTTGAACAAAAATGGCTATCATCAAAATAATAATATGGATGTAATTGGGGTCAAAAGGTGGGCGTGTGAATAGGGGGTTTGTTCCCTCCAATCACTTTCCGACTATTACAAAAAGGGCACCAATCCTCTCAATATTCCATTGACAATAGAGCCCACTTTTAGAAGTTTTCTACAAACAGACAACGCTATCTATACAAACCCTTATATATGCCCCAAGGGCAAATCTTACAACATTTTTCTGGAGGCTCATCGGTGTTTTATTTAATCCTCAAATACATAATTTCACAGAACTTTCAACTACGTTTAAACAAAATGGCTGTCTACAAATTTGACAATTGAAATGTTTTTTGAGGAAATGGTGAGGCGCACGAAGACGGTTTCGCTTTGACTCTGCATTCACTTTCGAAACTCATTAAAAAAACAAGCACAGACTAATCCTTTCAATTTCCAATCAATGAACCTTATTTTGGGCTGAAAAAGATTTCTAGACAAAACTTATTCTATAAAAATCCTATATGCCCCACCAGGGCATAACTTACAAGCCCTTGCCCTGAAGTTTTATTTATTTTTTTGGTGGGGGGGGAGGTGTCACCTCAAAGATCTGATTTCCAGAACTTTCAACTACGTTGAACAAAATGAATATCTACAAAACTTTGATTCTGTGGATGTGTTTGGAAAATAATGGTCAAGAGGGTGGTTAATTGTTCTTTAATCACTTTACAGACTAATTAAAACACGGGCTCCATACAGCCTTTTCAAATTTCTAATCGAATGAGCACTTTTTTTTTTTTTTTGTGAAGTTTCCTACGACAATTCCCCACTTTTTCCTTCTATAAAAAACTTCATAATGCCAAGGCAAACTTACAACACTTGCCCTGAGGGCTGTGGAAGGGGTCATTCTCAAACACCTAATTTCCAGAACTTTTGCGTGAACAACTGTTGGCAAAAAATCGCTATCATCAAAATTTTGATTGTAATAGTGTTTGAAAGAATGGGTGGGCTTGAGATGGGGGGTAATTATCCCCTCCAAATTACTTTCCGACTATTAAAAGGATCTTGACACTGGCCATTATCAAATTTCCAATCGAATATGCCCTTTTTGTAACTTCTAACGACAAAGCTTTCAATAAACCTTATATAACCCCCAGATCTAACTTACATAACAACCTTGCCCTGAGGTTGTGGGGGAAGGGGGTTTGTCATACCTTAAAGACCTATTATTCTAACAACCACAGTTGAACAAAATGGTACTATCTCAAAATTTTTGACTGGACTAGTTTGGGGAAAAAGGTTTGGCGATGAGAGAGGGGGTTACTCGTTGCCCCTCCAATAACTTTCGACTATTAAAAAAGGGCACTAAGCCATTTCAATTTCCCACGAAATGAACCCATTTTTCAAGTTTCCTATCTTACACTACAACACTTATCCATGAAAACCCTTGTGCCCAACCCAGGGCAATAACTCCTAACCCTTGCCAACTGAGGTGCTGTGGGGGGTTTGTCACTCCTCACAAAAAAAAGACCTAATTTTCCAGAACTTTCAAATGCGTTGAAGAAAGAATGGCTGTCTAAATTTTGATTGGATGTGTTTAGGGGGAAAAGGTGGCCGTGAGAGGGGGGTTAGTTGCCCTCAAATCAACTTTGACTTTAAACAAGACACTACATCCCTTTGAATTTCCAATCGAATGACAGCCTTTTTGAAAAGTTTTCTACGACAACGCTTTCTATAAAAACCTACAAAATGACCCAGGGCATAACTTAACAAACCTACATATTTCAGAACTTTCCAACTACGTTGAAGAACCTGGCTATCTTAAAAATTTTGATTGGATGTGGGTTTAAAAAGAGGGAAACATATATGGGCGCTGTTAACGAGGGTCGGGGTAAGTTGCCCTCACAAATCACTTTTGACTAATTAAAAAGGGGCACTTAGCCCTTTGAAATTTCCACAATCGAAGGAGACTTTTTTGAAGTTTCTACGACAACGCTATTCTATAAAAACCTCACATGCCCCCGGGTATAACTTACAACACCTGCCAATGAGGGCTGTTGGGCGAAGTGATTCCTCCTCAAAAGTACAATTCTATCTGGAAATCAGCCACAGCATCAGCAAATGTACTATCTCAAAATTTTGAATTGGATTGATTTCGGGAAAATGGTGCGGTGAAACGGGTGTTAGTATGCCTTTTCCTTCACTATAACTTGAAAAATAAGTCTACATAGCCACATCCGATTTTCATGTGAGTAGCCCTTATACTAACCGAACAGTTTTCTACGAACGAACTATACTTACGATACAATTGTGCTCTGGTCTAAAGGAAAAATAAATAAAATAATATAATTGTGCCCAACATCAATATTATACTTGTGCCAAACAATAATTTAATACATGCCACAATGGCCCCACACAAGCCGCCACAGCCCCCCAACCCAAATCGACCAAGAAGCCCAACAACACACCAAAGCACCAGACCAGGGCGCACCCTCCCGCTCAAACTGCCCACACAAAACGAATAGCCAGCGCCAAAACCCAACAATTCACACCACACAACAACAACCATGCCCCACTAAACACAAGACCCCAACACACCCACACATATGCCCCCATCCAAAGACGCCAAAGGCTACCCCATCGGGCCTCAATGTGGCATACAGTAAAACCCTTGTACCTGAGGGTTGCGTAGGGGGAGTGGACCGATCCTCAAAAACACATATTTTCTAATGAGGAAATCCAACTATGCTGAACAAAATGGCTATCTCAAAAAGTATTTGAATGGCGATGTGTTGCGGGAAATGAATTAGGCGTAGAATGGTATATAGCCTACTGATTAACGTCATCAATTCAGCAAATCGGATTGTCGCCCATCAATTCAGTTATTGTTGGGGAAACCTTAGGAGAAGGCTTTCAAGTCCCACAACAACAAAATAATCTATAAAACATATAAAATAAACAAAACAAAAACAAGTTTTTTTTTAAACTGAAAGTAATGGAGCCGACACAATTCAAAACTTTAAAACGAAACAGAAATTTAATTTTTTCCCCGTTAAAGATGAAAAAGGGGCTGTCCCCCCTCCCCCAAACCCCCTCGCATCTTTTTTCGCCTAAAGTTGTTTTTTGAACTCCTGTCCCTCACAAACTTTTAATCTTTTTTCAAATAATAAAAAAACTTTTAGCGTAATAGGAGCGGAGGCGTTTGAGGCAGGGGACAGCCCCTTTTCATAATACTGAAAATAATGTTCTGTTCGTTTTTTTTTCAGTTTTTTTTTTTTATGTTCGACTCCTTACTTTTTCATTTTTTTTTTAAATAACTTGTTTTTTTTTTTTATTTTAATTTCTGAAATCGATAATTTTAGTTTAGGGGGGGGGGGTGTAGTCCCCCCTCTTTAAAAAATCGATTAAGCTTTCTCAGGCTCGAGCCTTATCTGAGTAATACTAAAACCTTAATACAACATTTATATATTTAGAATCATCATTATAAACACATTCTTTTGCCTAAATGGTGTCTATAGGACAAAATGAAAACTTACCGTTTTATATTAACAAAATTTCGCAATTACTATTGAGGCCGTATTCGTACTTGTGTTTTTTTTTGTTTTTTTTTTTATTACGTAAAATTATTTTTATTACGTAATATGAGGGGTGAGGTTCTCCCCCCATAGTTCAAATGACCAACGGCTCGTTACGTTAAACACAGTTTAAAGTAAAAAAAAAATTTGAACTCAACAAAACCCTGAAATCACATAAGGCCCGTTATAATTTGAAATGAGATAGCATAGCTCCCTTTTTGACAGAGCACGTAACAAAAAACCTGTACGCGTAAAGAGCGAGAGGTAATTTGGACTTTGGAGGGGAGAACCCCATCACATAAGTTACTTTAATTAAATTTCGTAGTTTTTCGTTTTAAGCTTCTAATGTTTCCCTTAATCTTACATTTTCAGTTTGAAAAAAAAGCTTGTTTTTTTTTTTTTTTTTATTTAATTTCCTGATCGTTTTTTTTAAATTAATGCTTTGGAAAAAATCCCACGGACGCCCCCCTTTCATTAGAAATTGTCTTCCCTTAACCCACCCAAAAGAAAACATATGTCCCACGGGAACATAATTCTTCCAGATTAATACCCACATCCTCTACTAGCCCCCCACCCGTTCGTCCACAGAAAAATCCCCTTCCTGAACAATGGTTTTTTAATACTTTTTCCCAATAAACCAATAAATTTAATTCCTTTGGCAAGTCCCAGCGCCCCCCCTTCCCCATGGCAATTTTCCCTTCCCCCATCTGGAAAAACCTGTCCTTCAAATGAACAGGATATCCTTCCAACATAAAACCAAACGACCCCCCACCCTTCCCCCCCCACTACCCAGAAAAACAAAACACCTTTACCCTGAAAAGCTTTCCTGTAATCTTTCCCAATAACCATACACTAATATGTTAACAGTTGGGGTAAAAAGTTTCATAACTTTTAAAGCCCCTCCCCTCCTGGGAACTTTTTCGGGGGAATTAAGTCCCCCCTAAAAGACTATATTTTATACATATTTTTTCGACCATGCTGAAACACAAAAATGGCTATCTCAAAAATTTTTTTTTTGATCGTGTGGACCTTTGGGAATAAAAAAATAAGCGATGGGAGGTGGGGACCTAGTTTTGCCCTCCCATTTTTTTTCTGTTCCTTTTAAAAAAGAACGGCACTAGAAACTTTTTTTAATTTCCGTTCCAATGAAGCCCTACCCACGACATATTCCTACAGGAACCAAACTTGGGTTGTTGGGAATAACGAATCCCCCCTGGGAAAAAAAAAAAACAACAACCAAACAAAACAAAATAACCACGCATTCACGTGATCTTTCTTCTGGCAAACAAAATGTGTAAACATCCCAACATTTCTTTTTGTGTAGATAGGAAGCCTTGAAACCTCTACAGTAGGGTTACTCTGATACGCTGAATATGAGGGTGATGAATTTTCACTCTAAGGTTCTACAATAAAACTTTTAGGGGGTCTTTTCCCACTTTTTTTGAAACAAATCCCCAAATTTATCTAAGACAGGCGCGTAAAACTTTTGATGGTAGCACTAACTTGATGAAAAATTTATATATTAGAACATTGCATTGACAAACAATCTGATTCTATTTGATATATCTATTGGTATCCAAACCCACGTTTTCTAAGTGTTTCGGTTCCATTGAGCCAGGTCGCTACCTTACTTACAGTTCGTTTACCACCAACGAACTGTTGATACACGTTTTCGCAATTATTTTTTTAGGCCTGAGGGTAAAGGATGTGTATATTATTGCTTTTGTACTTTCACGGGAGGACACTTATCGTGAACTACAGCATAACCCATAAGTTGAAAAGAAGGTGACTTTTTTTAACACACACGGTTTTTGAATAGACGGATTCTAATGTCATTATTAAAGCAACTTAAGAGATTTGTGACCACGCAAAGTAGCGACTTCCGCCATTTAATGTGGCTAACAAAACTAAGCAAATTTTGGGCTAAATGCAAAAAATTGTAATCGAGAAAAACTTAAGCTTATATGTCAATCCTTCACAAACAATTATTAAAAATCTGCTTACATTACCTCCATTGATAAGCTACATTACCTCCATTTGTAAAAATCTAACATTGAAATCCTAACAACACTCCGGGTCACAGAACCTCGACCGCATCATCCAAACGGTCAAATTTCCCAAAATGTGTAACACACAGTCCATTTAAGAATAATGTTAATTATAAGATATCATATTTGTGTGCAGTTTCATTGAGTGAGTTGATTCATTTGAGGTTTGGGATTAGTTCTATGTTATAGTACAGTCAGTACTTGTTGACACCAAAAAGTACACACAACTTAGGATGGGTGAATAAGTTTTTAGGAAGTATACAAATGTATTGCTATGTCAAAAATAAGAATATTCAAAGCTCATCTTAAATTCAATAAAGTAATATAAAATCACATTAAACACAAAACAACTGTAATTCAATTAGTCTCGCATGTCGGAATTAAACAGACATGAAAGAATGGGCCTAAAACTCCAAGCTAGCTGATCAATGCTAAGTTAAAAGGATATTTTCATTTTTTTTTTAATTACATAAAAAACAAAAAACAATAAAAGTACCTTAAACTGTAAATTTACAAACAATTAAAGAAAAAAACAAATACAAATTACCACAATTACAACAGACAATTAAATCGACTGCTAACTAATTAAAAATAAAAATTTTGACTATAATTAGTTAAGCTCTTCAGCTGAAATTCCGCGACTGTTGTCACCCCTGGGGAAGTTTCTTCTCACGAGGATCGAGAGTTCGTTATTCATCATGACTAAAGTAAAGGAGAGTTAGAGTGAAAGATTTAGCCCTCTGGGCAAACGAAGGTCAAAATAGACAGGATACAGAAGGTACAGACACAGACAGCTCCTCCTTTATCTAAACAGAGCTATGACTGATCCAATAGAATGTGACAGACAAAGGGTCACGTAGGTAAGATTTTTTTTTTTTCGTTCGGTTAACCTAGCCGGCATATCGATGATCAAAAATAATAGGGCACAAAAGAAAGAATAAAAGTGCCTCTCATTTATTTAATCGGCGACTAGTGACAGATCCACAATGATCGTGAAACAGGGTCATTAGGTAATAGTTATTGTTTCTTTTCTATATTTTTTTTCTTTTCTCATTTATACTAGAGTTGGGATAAAATGCTCCTCCTTTTATCTACAAAGGGGCTACATGACAGATCCATGACTCCTAGACCCAGGGTCAAGAGGTAAGATTTTTTTCGTGCTTGGTTACCTAGCCGGCCAACTGATGTCAAAGATATACGAGGGGGAGAAAAATTGGCCCAACATAGAAAGGGGCGAAAAGAAAGAAGAACAAAAAAAAGTGTGCCCCCTTTTATTTTAATCAAGGGACCTATGACAGATCCAATGATCGTAATACCAAGGGTCGTAGGTAAAGGTTTATATTACATTAGGGTTTCTTATTTGGTACAAATTAGCCCTCTGGGCAAATCGACGTCAAAATAGGGGATACAAAAGGAAGATAGAAACTCACTACCAAAAAGTGCCTCCTTTATCTAAAAAGGCATTGTCATGAGATAAAGGGAAATAGGTAAGATGATCCTTTTGTCTTATAATGTATTCATCATAGTTATCATTAATTTAATTGGCAGCTGAAATGGGGAAACCAAGTCAATGCACGGGAATGTACAATGCATGCAGCTAGAAAATTTGGACATAAGAATTCCATTGAAAGGCTCAACAAAATTGATATTATTGTGCTAAATTCATTTCTTTGGTTTGGAACAGTGGCTTGAAATTTATTATTTCCTTTGGGGGGGGCTTAGTGTAAGAAAAATGACACATTACATTTCCACAGTATTTAAAACTTTCTGTATTCAAAAAGATTGCACAGAAGAAACGATACAAGATTTATCAGACACCCCCGTTTCATAAGGTCACCACTGCGTAGCAACATAGGTAAAGTTTCGCAGGCAAGTACCTAACATACCCTTAAAATCGAAAAGTAAAGAAACAGTACTTCCTGCGCTCACATTACCATGACAAACCTTCAAAAATCTTAGTGTAGCTCAAAACAATCTTTTACATGTCGATCAGCCAGCACATGAAATTTTAACTTAATACTGATAAGGACTAACCAAATTTTTGTTCACAAAATGTTTTATTTTATAATTGAGTATAAGGATGAACCATCGAATTCGACTGCCATTCTTAATGAAAGTTTATCCCTTATGAAAAATGATTTCCCGGCCAATTTACTTAGGCCATACCTTAAAAATCGATAGAAGAACTCATAAACAATTTTTAAATTTAGATCAGGCTAGATGAAATCTAGCTTAATCGACTAAGCTGACTGTATGAAAGTTTTCCCTTAAAAAAATGTGACTTTCTTCCTGCATTACATTCGCCAATACCTAAAAATCTTAGAAGCTCAAAACAAATCTATAAATTTAGATCAGACAAGATGAAATACATAGACTTAATCAGCTAGATGAAGGAATCACACCGTTCTGTTAAACAAATGTATTATCTTCTAAAATGGTATAAGAGGTGACTATAAGTTCGACTGTGCCATTACTTATGAAAGTATTTCCCTGAAAATGATTTCCCTGGCCATTACCAATTAGCCCAATAACCTTAAAAATAACTCAGAAGCCTCAAACAACAATTTATTAAATTTAGATCCTTCCTAGAGGATATCTCCATATAATCGCTAGATGAAAGAAATCCACCTATTTTGTTTTGAACACAATGTTTATTTTAATATATCATATAAAGAAGGTATCCTTGAGTTCGACGACTGCCATTCTATATGACAAAAGTTTTCCTTTGGAAGAATACGTTCACATGGCCATTACATTAGCCATAACCTTAAGAACATCTCTAGAAGACCTCAAAACAATCTATATAAAATATTGATCAGCCAGATAATCATAGCTTAATCAGCTAGAATGAGAAGGAATCCACCTAATTTCTGTTAAACACAATGTTTATTATATTGACTGCGTGTATAAGAGGGTTCACAATAAGTTACGACTGCACATTCTTATTGAAAGTTTCTCATCCCTTGGAAAATGACTTTCCTGGCCATTACTATACGCCAAAAACCTTAACAACAAATCTTTAGAAGCTCAAAACATCAAAAAATTTAACGATCAGCCAGATGAATCTCAGCTTAATCAGCTAGAATGAAGGATCCACCTTTACTGTTAAACAAAATAATATTATTTATTATAGTATAAAAGAATGTGACTATAGTTCGACTGCCATTCGTATGAAAGTTTTCCCTTGGTAAAAATTACTTTCTCCTTCCTGAGCCATATACATTAGTCCGATAACCTTAACACTCTTAGAAGCCAAAACAATTTTTAAATTTAAGATCAGCTAGAATGAAATTAGCTTAATCACTAGATGAAGGATCAACCGTTCTGAATTAAACAAATGTTTAATTTCTTAAATGGTATCAAGAGGGACCTATAAGAGTTTCGAACTAGCCAATCTTATTAAAAGTTTTTCCCACTTGGAAAAATGACTTCTGGCCATTACATTAGCGATAAACCTTAAAATCTTAGAAGCTCAACAACATTATATTAAATTTTAGATCACTATATGAAATCTAACTTAATCAGCTAAGATGTACGAGGAAATCCACCTTTCTGTTTGACAAAGTTTTATTTTTAATCCTATAGAGTTAACACTTGAAGTTCGACTGCCATTCTTATGAAAGTTTTTCTCCTTATGTAAGAATGACTTTCCTGCCATCCATCGCCATACCATTATAAATCTTCAGAAGCTGAAAACAAATCTATAAATATTAGAATACAGCCAGATAGAAATCTAGCTTAATTCAGACTTAGATGAAGGAAATACACCCCTTTCTGTAACAAATGTTTTATTTTTAATGGTATAAGTGACTATAAGTTCGCCTGCCATTCCTTATAAAGTTTTTCCCTTGGAAAAATGACATTTCCATGTCCATAATACATTAGCCATGACCTATAAAAATCATTGCACCAAAACAATTTTAAACTTTAGAATCAGCTAGATGAAATCTAAGCTTAATCAGACTCAGATGAAGGACTCCACCTTTCTGATTAACAAATGTTTTATTTTTTATGTATAAAGAGCTGACACTAATCTAGTTCGAACTAATGCCATTCTTATGAACGCTTTTTCCTTTGGAAAAAATGACTTTCCTTCCTGGCCATTACAATTAGCCATACCTTAACAATCTTAGAAGCTCAAAACCATTTTTAAAATTATAGATCAGCTAGATGAAATACTTAACTTATCAGACTAGATGAGGCATCCACCTATTCTGTTTGAATGACAAATGTTTAATATATTTAATCATATAAGAGGTCAACCTTCGAGTTCCGTACTGCTCATTCTTATGAAAGTTTTTCACCTTGGAAGGAAATGACTTTCCTGGCATTACATTTGGCCATAATAAAACCTGAAAATTTAGAAGCATACAAAACAATCTATAAAATTTAAGTCACGCCATTATGAGAAAATCTAGCTTAATCGCTAGAATGAAGGAATTCCACCTTTCTGTTAAACAAATGTTTATTTTTAATGGCTATAAGAGGTGACTATAAGTTCGACTGCCCATTCTATGAAGCATTTTCCCTTGGAAAAATGACATTTCCCTGGCCACCTTACATTAAGCCTACCTTAAAAAATCTTAGAAGAACTCAAAACAATTTTTAAATTTAGATCCCGCTAGATGAATCTTAGCTTTAAGATCAGCTAGATGAAGGAAATCCACCTTTTCTGTTAAACCAAATGTTATATTTTTAATGGTATACAAAGAGTGACCTATAATCGACTGCCATTCCTTATTAAAGTTTTTCCCATTGGGAAAAATGACTTCCTGGCCATTCACTTAGACATACCTTAAAAATCTTATAAGCTCAAACACATTTTTAAATTTAGACTCAGCCTAGATGAAATCCATAGCTTAATCGCATAGAGAAGGAAATCCACCAATATTCTGTTAAACAAACATGTTTATTGTTTAATGGTATAGCGGCTGACTATAAAATCGACTGCGACCATTCTTATGAAAAGTTTTTTATCCTATTGAGTAAAAATGACTTTCCTGGCTCATTACATTAGCCATAACCTTAAAAATCATTAGAAACTCAAAACAAATTTTTACAAATTTTAATCAGGCTAGATCGAAATCTACTTAATCAGCTAGATGAAGGAATTCCACCTTTCTGTTATCTCGTGACAAATTTTATTTTTTAATCATATAAGAAGTGTAACCTGAAGTCGACTGTGCCATGCTTATGACAGGTTTTACCCTGGAACACAAAATGACTTTCCTTGGCCATTGAAACTATAGCCATTGACCTAAAATCTTAGAGCTCACAAACAAATTTGTATTATATCCAGCTAGATGAAATACTAGCTTAATCATCTAGAATGAAGGAAATCCAACATTCACGAGGTTAACAAATGATTTATATTTTAATGGTATAACAAAGAGGTGACTATAAGTTTCGATCTGCCATTCTTATTAAAGTTTCCCTTGGGAAAATGACATTCCTGGCCATTACATTAGCCATCACCTTAAAATCTTATCGAAGCTCAAAAACAATTTTTAAATTTTAATGAATCAGCTAGATGAATCTAGCTTAATCAGCTAGATGAAGGAATCCACCGTTTTACTTGTGATTAAACAAATGTTTATTTTTATACATGGTATAAAAGAGGTGACTATAAGTTCGACTGCCATTCTTATGAAAGTTCTCACTTGGAAAAATGTACTTTCCTGCCATATACAATTTGCCATACCTATAAAATCTTAAAAGAAGACTCAAAACACACCAATATTTTAAATTTAGAATCCGACATAGATGAAATCTAGCTTATAAATCGCTGCTAATGAAGGTAATCCCCTTTCTGTTAAACAAATTTTTATTATAATGGTATAGAGGTGACTATAAAGTTCCGACTGCCATTCTTATTAAACAGTTATTCCCTTGGAAAAATGACTTTCCTGGCCATATACTTAGCGATACCTTAAAAATCTTAAGAAGCTCAAAGACAATTGTATAAATTTAGAATCAAGCTAGATAAAATCTACAACTTACATCGCTAGATGAAGGCTCCACCTTATCTGTTTGACAATGTTAGAGTTTTTAATCATATAAGAGAGTAACAAATATAAAAAAAAAATAGCCTCTTGAGAGGATTCACTGCCCATTACTTATGAAAATATTCCCTTTGGAAGATGACTTTTTTCCTGGCCTATCCAACCATTCGCCATACCTTAGAATCTTAGAAGCGGAAAACAATCCTATAAATATTAGATCAGCCAGATGAAAATCTAGCTAGTCAATCACTAGATAAGGCAATCCACCTTCTGTTAAACAAATAGTTTTATTTTTAATGGATAACACAAAGTAGAGGTGACTATAATGTTCGAAATGCCATTCATTAGGAAAAGTTTATCCTTTTTTTCACCCCACCCCCCCCTTGTAAAAAATGACTTTCCTAGGCCATTACAATTAGCCATGCAAAAACCTTAAAAAATCTTAGAAGCCTAAAACAATTTTTAAATTTAGATCAGACTAGTATGAAATCTGCTTAAATCAGCTAATGAAGAGAATCCACCTTTCTGTGTTAAACAAATGGTTTTCACATTTTTTAATAGGTATAAAGAGGTAGACTATTAAGTTTCGACTCGTCCATTCTATAACATGAAGTTTTCACATTTGACCTTTCCACATTACACCCACATCACAACATCCAATTCTACACAACTAACATTATTCATTTTTCAAAGCTGCCAAAAAGCAACGTATATAGTCAAAAAGAGAACGCCAAATCAAACAACGAAAAAAATGAATTTTGGAGAAAAACAGACTTCTGGCCATATCAACATTTGCCATAGCCTAAAAATATTAGAAGCTCAAAACAATCTATAAATTTAGATCAGCCATATGAATCTAGCTTAATCAGCTATATTGAAGTGAATCCACCTTTCTGTTAACAACAAATGTTTTATTTTTTTAATGGTATAAAAAGCAGGATGACTATGAAGTTCGCCACGACTGCCATTCTTATGAAAGTTATATCCCTTGGCAAAAATGACTTTCCTGCCATTACATTAGCACATAACCTTAAAAAAATCTTAGAAAGCCTCAAAACAATTTTTTTAATTAATCAGCTAGGACTGAAATCTAGCTTAATCAGACTAGATTAGAAGGAACAGTCCAACCTTTCTAGTTAAACAATGTTATTTTTACCATGGTATAAGAGAGTTGGACTATAAGTTCGCCTGCCATTCTTATTACAAGTTTCCCTTGAAAAATTAAACCACCCCCCCCCCCGCCTTCATCATTTTGATTTTTTTTTCCTGGCCATTACATTAGGCCATAACCTTCAGAAATCGTTATAAGCTCAAAACAATTTTATAAATTTAGATCTCAGCATACAGATGAAATCTAGCTTATCAGCTGAGATGAATGGCATACCACCTTTCTATGTTAAACAATTGTTTTATTCTTATAATGGCATAAAAGATAAGGTTGTGACTATACAGTTCGGCACTAGTGCCATGTCTTATGAAAAGTTTCCTTTCGGAAAAAGTTGAAATGACTTTCCGGACAATTACTTAGCCTATGGACACCGGTTAAAAGGATCTTAGAGCTCAAAACAATTATTTTTAAATTAGAATCAGCTAGGATGACAAATCTGAACTTAATCAGCTAGTATGAAAGGAATCCACCTTTGTCCCTTTTGTACAATCGATTTAATTTTTTAATCATTAAATGAGAGTAACCTTGAGTATCGACTAGCCATTCATTTATGAAAGTTTTTATCCCTTGGAAAAATGCCTTTCCTGGCCATTACATTAGTCCATAACCTTTAAATCTCTAGCGAAGGCTACAAAACAATTTTTATCACTAGATAAATACAATACTTAATCAGGCTAGATGGAAGGAATCGCACCATTCTGTTAACAAATGGTTTTATTTTTAATGCGATATAAAAGGGTTGACTATAAGTTCGACTAGCCATTCTTATGAAAAAGTATTTCCCTTGGAAACAATAGACTATTGACCGCCATTACATTGAGCCATACACACCTTAAAACATCTTAGAAAGCTCAAGAACAATTTTTAAATTATAGATCACTAAGAATGAAATCTAAGCTGTAATCATCAGACAATGAGTGTGAAATACCGCCTTTCTTTTAGAAACCAATGTGTATTTTATAATGGTATAAAGAAAGGTTGACTATACGTGTCCGCATGTCATTCTTACGAAAGCGGTTTTCCCTTGGAAAAATGAGCTTGTCCCCCCCCTGGGCCATTACATTAGCCATAACCTTCCAAATGGCTTAAGAAAGCTCCAAAACCGTTTGCTAAATTTGATCAGCTACAGATTGAAATCTGCGGCTTACAATCACTAGACAGAGAGGTGAGATCCACCTTTCTGTTAAACAAAGGTGTTTATTTTTAATGTATAGGGGCGAGGGAGGTGACGGTATAAGTTTCTACTGTCATTCTTACCGAAAAGTTTTCCCTTGGAAGAATAAAACATGACTGGTTCCTGGCATTGACATTCGCCTACACTAGAAACACACTTTGTAGAAGCTCAAAAACCAATCTATAAAATTTAGAGACTTCAGGAAATTCTCAGATGGGTCCATGCCCGCAGTGCTCTCCAGCGCGTCGCCCAAGGTGGCGGATAGGAGGGAGGGAGGGCGCCACTGCAGATGGAATGTGAGGCGTATCTCATGGGTATGAGAGCCGCGAACCAGGGAGGAACCCGTCTCTGGGGACATCTATGAAACGATTGCTGGAGCAAACCCTCGGTCTGGGGCGGCTGTAAGATTAAGAGAACGGAGGAGGAGATGTGACCGCCCTAATGTGCACTGGGCAGGGCCCCATCGGCGGTATGGATACGCCCCGTCCGTCACAAAAATCATTCCCACAAGCCAATGGGTTAAAAAATTTGGAACAAAATCATGTAGTGCGTTGCAAAATAGACAAGCAACCAAAAGGCGGCGCACAAATATCAGATTAAAATAATAAGAATTACAGTACGGCACCCAGTCATAAGGGGAGACAGAGAAGGAGTGGACTTTAAAAAAAACCAAAAGCTGATCCCGAAAGCCAGCCAAGAAACCCCTTCTTTAATTTTTATGATGATGTGATACGAATTAGAGATCAAATATGAGAACCAGGGCTACCAGCCGCCCGGGTAACCGACGATAATAGCGTTTGGAGATGACCGCGTTCCGGGGGGCAGCACGACGACTCTACAAACCGTGAATCTGCGCAAATATATCTACGTTTGAGCAACTTCCACACCTGGAGGCTAATTGTTTGTCTTCTCCAATAAAATAACTATGTCAATAGGTACCACTCAAACACTAGAACCCTCGCTAACAAGGAGAAAATAGGTACCTACTCCTAAGACAGGATTAATCACGGTTACAGCTGTGACGTTTATCGGTCTCGGCCGAACCCATCTTCCCAGTCACATGGTGAATAGAAACATTGGAGGATGTTTACGCTTCTAACTTTCGGGACTAATGAATAAGAAACATCGACAATGTGTATGTTTTTTCCTACTTTCTAATAAAGGAGCCGAGAAAATCCTAAATAAGCCGTAACCCACTCACTGGGAAACTGGAATCATCATGATCCACCTGAAAGGTTCACGCCAATCCACCAACCTAAGAACAATTATCCGAAGATATAACGGCTACCCGATTATACCAAGACAAGAAACGACATGCAATGAGGTACTGAAAACCAATTCTATACATCAAGCATTCAAGTCTGGTGATATCTGATGCCATACATAAAAGGCACCAAATACATCTATTGTCATTGTGGTGACTCTCAAACGCCATCGTCGGAACACCACACAGGACAACGGAAGATGTAATGGGGCAGATTTGGACATGGAAAAATGAACAGAAGGGAGAACGCCCTTATCGAATTCTGCAGAAACAGCGATTTTAGTCCATTACATAACACACTTTGTTCAAGCACATGCCTCAGCCGTAAGACATCCTGTACCTCTCCAGATGGAAAAACTAAAAAAACTTGATAGACTACATCCTCGTGTCATAGACGTTTGGACAAACGTCTGTCCTAAACCACACAACATGTACCCGCTTAGCTGGTTGGTAGACTTTGAACAGGCTGCGAAACACTTCACTTGTACATGTCTAGAGGTGTTCACAAAACAAGACGATTAAAACACACATAAAAATGATTATCGTCATAAAAAACCCCCAAGTATTCGAGTAATCTAGCTGAAAGACGAAAACACACGTATGAACCTTATATCCACCATTCTAATCCGAAAAAATTTCGGAGTCTCACGTCGAGATTCTCCACCGTCCTGTCTAAGGAAGTATTGACAACCTGGTGACGTACAGCTACAAATATCATATGTGATGTCCGCTCATTGTCCACACTGGGTACGCCAAAAAAACATTCAGAAACCCTTGGATGACAAGACCGAGGTCATTTGGGGACTTCCACTCTGCTACAAAAGCCGCCAACTCAACGAACAAGCAGATAAAGAATAGGGATCGGTACTAAGCCAGCTCAAACAGAGCTGATTGTATGGGAAATCCATTCAGACGTGCTCATTCGTGCGTGTTTATTAAAACCACGATGTTGTCTAATGTGGAAATCGGCCTTCAAGAAAGGCGACCCCCACTACATGTATAGATGAGTGCGGAATTGGCCAAAGAAGGACATGCAAAAGCGTTCTCACACTTCTCGACGAACATGGAACAAACTACATCCCAGACGGAATCCGCTCGTCGAATGGAAAAAACCATCTTTAAAAATTAAACTGATGCCTGGTACAATCCACCCAGAAAAAACAAACGAAACAAAAACAACGCTAAAATCAACCCACAAATATCTACAACACTTTCCCTATACAACCACTACAGATCAAGTCCATCCCACCCTCTTCACTCTGAATAAAGCAGCTATCAGAGACTATTAGAACAAACAAAGTTGCCGGGCCCCGAATGGAATCCAGCCCGAACGGTACTGAAAGGATAAACTTCAAACCAGCTCCTATGAACCTTATAAACCACAAACTTGCCACAGTTGCTTGGGCAAAAATGTCTACCGTCACCCTCACACCCTTGAGCTAAGCCACGATAATTTCCCACTGCAAATAAGAAAGGCTCGAAGCTGGTCTGCGAACAACTACCAGCTGCCCAATAAGTCTTACGCGCCACGCAGCAAAAATTCTCACCACAGTCGATGCTCGGGCGTATACGACCATTTCCTACACTCTGCCTTCGCGGAATCCATCAAGTCCGAGCTTCCGTCGACCTAAGGAGATCACAATTATCATATTATTCACATGTTTTCGGGACAGATCAATAGGAAAAGTATACCGAACCTCTGGCGCGCACATCTCACCTTTTTCATAGCGCAAATTAAACACGCTTTTGGGCGTGATCAGACATATGGTAGACAGAAGGTCTAACTAAGGCACATCCTCTTTCACTTTGGCATCCCACATCCAACCTGAATCTCCGCTGATCAACAAAGACATGTATAAGAAGTTCACTAGCCGCGAATCATGACTGGAGAGGGGCCTATACAACGTGAGAGCTTCAAAACCATCTACAGGAGTACTTCAAGGTTGCCTACACAAGATCACCGAGAGAGACTGTTGCAATCTACTTCCTAAAACATGCCAGCCCTATTCACTCACTAGATACACAACCCCCGCGCCCTTGCGTCGGAGGATTGTGGTTATAGATAAAAAAACTGGCATTATGCGTATCAAACTAAGTCCTAGTAGCCAGAGCCCTTCAAGATCTCAATCTCAAAGCTAACAAGCTTCACTCTGTCCACCAGACCGATCATTACGGGATGGCAATCAAACACCTCAAAAACGAAAGCCCATGCGCCCCTTATTTTCACGTGCAAATTTGATTCACAGGTAAAATCTCATCACTTCAGCTATGGTAAGGTATCTTGAGTGGAGGTGGAAAGGCTTCGCCCTACCGTTGGGAGGCTTAACTAACCTTATATGATAAACAACCAACGTCAATACATACAAGTAGACGCTTGAACACTTATGCAAAACTCCAGTTTTTAAACAGCTCTTATGCCCATCTGGAGGAATAAGAAACTAACAACAACAATCTCAAAACGAGACTCTTCTACTTCCCCTCATTATTCCGATCAAAGCCATCTATGCCTGTAAGAATTTTGGCCCAAATTTAAACAGACGATCAACAGCCCGCCTAGCTGCCTTTGAAACCAAATCACCATACAGGACGCATCGCTGTATCAACACCTTCCATGACGAATCTCCAAACCCAATCTTCTCCATAATCTGAAGTCAAAATTTAACAATCACTTCGGAAAAATAATAAACTACAGACAACTCATAGTGCTTGGACATACCCCCAACGCATGGCTAGCACTCCTCGTCTGCCCGAAGATACTTCGATGGACAGAGTACACTGGTTCTCCAGACCCAGAGGTCAGCTGCTCCGAAAGAATGGAAAGAAAAACTTCTCAACCTTACAACACATGCCACAAACTCTGCCATGTGCCCTGGACGAACAACAGAAAGCCCTACAGGCGCACATCAATAGAAACTGGTAGTTCAAGAAGAGGCCCCAAAACGACCTTCAAGACGGATGGTAGCACATAAGTCAAGTACGATCAAAATCATAGCTTAATCAGCTAGAATGAAGGCTCCACCTTTCCTGTTAAACACAAATTTGTTTATTTTTCCCGGCACTAAAAAAAAAAAGAGGTTAATTATAAGTTCGAACTGACCATTTCTTATGAAGAGTTTTCCCTTGATCGAAAATGCAGTACGTTTCCCTGGCCATTACATTAGCCCATACCCGACGAAAATCTTAGAGCTCAAAACATATATATTAAATTTAAGAATCGCCAGATACGAAATCTACTTAAATCAGCTAGATGAAGGAATCCACATTTTCATGTTTTCACAATGTTTATTTTTAATCAGAATAACGATGTGTAGATCCTTGAGTTTCGAACTGCACCATTCTATGAAAAGTTTATCCGTTGGAAAATGACGTTTCCTGGCCATTACATTAGGACATATAGCCTTTAAAATCTTAGAAGGATCAAACCAAACAATCTTAAATTCAGAACAAGCCATACAGACACAAATGGAAATCTATCTAACTTAATCATTTCTAGATTAAGAATCCACCTTTCTTCTGCGTTCGACAAATGTTTACATTTTTTAATGGTATACAAAAAAGAGGTCCATGTTTCGACTGTGCCATTCTTATAAAAGTTTTCTTTTTGAGAGAATGACTTTTTACTGGGGCCCTTACATTAGCTATAACAACTATAAAATCTTAACGTACGTCAAGAACATCTTAATCATTCAGAATCAGACATACTGAAATCTAATTTAAACATCTAGATGAAGAAAATCCCCCTTTCTGTTCAACAATGTATATTTTTTGATAGTATAACAAAAGAGGTGACGGCAACAGAATGAAGCGTTTGCCATGCATTTCTTAATGAAAAGATTTTTCCCTTGGGAAGATTGACTCTTCCTGGCCACTATAATTAGCCAACACTTAAAAATATTAAGAATTCCAATACAATCATTTAAATTTGAGATCAGCCAGAGGAATATAAACTTAAATAATCTAGACATTAAGGAATCCATAAATTTCTGTTCAAACAAATGTTATTTTTAATGGTATAGATAGGTGCTAGATGAGTATCGCTGAGCATTCTTATGAAAATTGTCCCTAGCAAGATTGACTTCTTGTGGCCCAATACATTAGTACCACACCCTTAAACATCTTAGAAGTATCACAATACAATATTTAATTTAGATCAGCCAGAGGAAAACCTTAACTTAATCACTCTAGATAAACAGGAATCACCTTTACTGTTCCAAAAACACATGATTATATTTTACATGAGTATATAGAGAACAGAGTGACTATGAGTTCGACTGGCATTCTTATGAAAATTGTCCCTAGGAAGAATGACTTTCCTGGCAGTTATCAACGCACTACTAAGCAACTACCTTAATACAATCTTGAAGATCCAAACAATCCTTTCATCAATTTGGCAGCATAAAACAAAAAACTTCAGTATATAAAGCGAACTTATTATATTTTGGTTATAAAATCATAGCACTCTGGCTATAAAATACAATCGTTTTCCCCAGTCCGCCCAGAACACGGTGACATTACTTTATTCATTAAGCGGGTCAACCGAAGAAAATAAAAAACACATCAACTGTAGCTTGAATATTCTAACATAAGGTTTAATAGTTTTTTGGCTAAATAGACTCAAGATTACACACAATTTCTGTTGCTTATGGTTTATTATCGGGTACTAACATTCACTCCCACTACCTTCCGCTGAATATTAAATGAAACTTTAAAGCCTAAAATCGAAGAAGACAATCTGATGAAGTACAAGTATAAAATCATAGCAGTTCACGCTACACGCGTACTGATATAAATTCTTGCGTGATAGCAAAGCACAAGTATATAATAGATTGACCATACAGGTAATAAGGGTCGGTGCACGCGCAAAAATATGTTGGAATCAGCTTTTTAAATACTCTGCCGCCATTTAATCGTTGCTGCAAGAAAGCGAATTACATTTTTTATATGTTCTCCAATTTTTTAATTGCTATAAAAACAAAAAGAAAAACAGAAAACAAAAATCCAAATTAGTGATAAATTTTTTGCATTAACCGGTTTATATTTATTGACATCCGCGACATAATAACGACAAATTCAATAAGCCCAAACACAAAGCTGCCCAGAGTCAGATTGCCTATGGGAGACCCTGAACTTTCGGGGTGTGACAACGAAAACTATGAGGCTAGCCTGAGGATTATATACTATGAGGAATTAAATGAAGGAATTTTTTGCCAAAAAAGAGTGACATCCAGAGATAATAGATTTGTGAGGAATTTTGCCTCAATCAAATGAGAATATTTTGCAGAAAGTGTCAACGTTTATCCTTAAATCTAACAAATAAGTATTTATTTCTCCAATTTCAAATCTTCTTTTGGAGGAAGGACTGCTGCTGAACTATCACCTTAGACTCTAGTATGTATATCTAGTACCTTAAATGGACATGGAACCAACAAAACGACTGTAACTTAGTAAACATTAACTGATTGTTGTATATTGTATCTATTTCATTCTTTAACAAAGCAAAACTTAAATTCCTATAATTTACCTCGCACTTTTTTCCTCAGTGACTGAACAAACTCGATCACCACTGTCCCGTATTTGTAGTAGAATTTTGAGATACATAATCTATCGTTATGGTCCAGCAAGACCAATTTCTGCGTGCTGAATTATGCCACAACATATACTAACATGTACACAACAAGAGTCAACAGTATCGCTTACTTAGTAACATAACTGTCCTGCCTATGGAGAATTTGGCTATTTGCTATGAAAGTTAATCTTATTCATAAGCCGAAAGACCCATACAATTTGGTTAAGCATTCTTGTTCTGCGTAAAAATGACTTCATTGTGGTCTAACGAGATGGCAACAATCACAGGAGTCTCATTAAGGTTAACAATCTACTGGGAACATTGTGAAGTAACTAAGGCTTAATAGCTTATCAAACCATCCTACTTAACAAGTTTCAATTGCATCCATCTATTCTTTTTCCTTATTATACTTCGATATTTTTTAATCTGATAGTACATATCCATGATAATAAATGATGCAGATTACTACGCATAGATGCTCCGTTAGCTATTTTTAGTAAATATATACGACGAATTCCAGTGTCTTTTCTGTCAGTATCTGGTTTATTATAGAAAATGTCCAGACTGGAGACAGAACAAAAGTTATTTTCTTAACTAACTTTTGTGAACCTGGACCAACCATCCATTTAGATGTACTACCGCCAATCATAAAATGTATTAAATTTTACCCTATGAATTAAAGATGAGGGGGATGAGAATATCTACATAAAGATTCTAGTGAACCAAACACCAGATTTAAAGGATCCATGTCTGAACATGTGGTAGCTTATTTACTCTAGGGTGGGTGGCGGATGAATCTTTATTACTAAGTCAAATCACCAAACAAATCATACAATCATCAGACATAAGCTTCCGCCATTATCAATCGTCCCTTAGGATTAGAGCTAAATCTTTCCAAGACACAATTATGGATAATTGCCCTCTTGGTTTGACTTTTATTCTGTCATTCCAGCGTTTATTTCCAGCTTTTTTTTTCAACCCATACTCAACCCTTACTCTCAACTGCTTTCTTAGCCATCTCACCTTTTTTCAACCTGGGCTTTTTTTCAACCCATATCTTGTGGGAAAATTTGAAGTTCCTAGGTGGCAAGACTAGATAAAACGATGAGACGCCAATGAAAGAAGCTCAAAGTAAACAAACGTTACAACTTAGCAGTTAAAATATAAATTCGAACAACGAATATTATCTATGTTGTGATCAATAATGCTTAATGTTATAATCAACGCACTTACTTCTTTTGTGCCTTTTCTAATGGAAACTAAATTCTAGAATATTGTCCACGCATAGTATTAAAAGTCTAAAAATTATAGACTGCGGAAAACTAAAGAGATGTGTGATATTAACGTTCAATCATACATAGGGAAAAGACGTTGTATTAAAAACTTGGCTTTATTTCTCTTTTTTTTTTCTGTATGACCCTTTATTACACAGACAGTCATTGCCATCGCTGTTTACGACTTTTATTCCTAAATAGGTCTGGGATATAAAATATTTCAAAACGATAGTATGTTAAAAGCCCTACATACAAGCTATGAATCCTGCCAAATACATATCAGATGAAAAACATGCTCAGTTTACAGAAGGTCAAGAAAGACGTTGAAAACCTAAAGTAATACTACAGCAGTCAAACATTAAACAAAAATTTAATGAAGAGCCGTTATTGTTGTTGAAACATTTTGACAACAAATGGTTTTTGGATAAACGTTCAGGTCGCAGCCATCGACTTATATTACAACTATTTTCCTACTGTATATGGAAGAGCAAATCGCGAAATGTTGAAGAAGTCTTCTTGAAGGAAGATCACTTTGATCATTGTTTTAAAAAAATGAAACCTGACTTGGCCTATTTTTATTTGTGTTATGTTAATGAACGTATGCTATCTGTGAATTTTAAATAACGTTATTGTGATTTGAAATGATAATATTACTTTAAAAGGGTTACAGATCTAACTCTGAAAAGAATGAAAAAATGCAAATTCTGGAGAGAGTTTGTATGTGCTTCAACATGTACAAAATAAATGGGTTTGCGTACATGCATGCAGCTAGATTCAACAACAAAAAAATCACTTTAACCATATCTTCGAAATCTAAGTATTTTATTCCAGTGTGTTTTTTGTGATTTTAATCCATATGTTGCAATATTTGTAACTTCAATTGAAATGATAATACTGTTTTTATTAAAAAAGGTATGGCTTTTTAAATAACATCTTTACAATAACTTTTCAACTATATTGCAATATATTGTAACTTCTAATTTGTAACTGTTAATAATTATTTTTTTAACAAGGTGTGCCTTTAACTCTGATTACATAAAAAAAAACAAGTTTTCTTTAAAACTAAAATTAAGGCGAGCGACAATTAAACTTAAAACGAACAGAAATTATTCCGTATATGAAGGGACTTTCCCTCCTCACGCCTCGCTCTTTACGCTAAGTGGGTGTTTTATTGTATTTAAAACATAAAGTTGTGAGACAGAGTCAAACCTTAAGCGGTAAGAGCGAGTGCAGTTGACGGAGGGGAACAGCCCCTTTCATATTAATCGAAATAAATTTCTGTTCGTTTTTTAAATTTTTAATGTTGCTCCATTACTTTCAAGTTACAAAAAACTTGTTTTTTTGGATTTAATTTCTGATCGTTTTTTAGTTTAAATGCAGCATTTTATATTTTGGCTCGCACGTAACATTTGAATAATACACACACAAATTTGCAAATAAAAAGTTACTTTTGCTTTTGCTAAAATGTACTATTCTCTAAATTTGGTTTCAGACACGGTAATTTACAATTAACTTACGTACACGACCTTCGTATCTTCGTAATATTTTTCTTCTGCGCAGAAAAATACAAATTATGCAGATTTTTGCAGATCCATAGAGCTTGACAAACCTATTTATAGGTTTTCTGAATACGCTGAAATTCTGACGTCGGTGTGATCTATTCATTTAAACAATTTTTACAACTTTTAGGGGGATAGTTTCCCCCCTTTTAAAACAAATCAGGTGAGTTTCTGAGGCTCGTACCTTGATGAGTATACTAAACTTAATAAATGCATATTCCATTTCAGAATCAGCATTATAAGCCCCATTCTTGTTGATAAATTTATTGTGACATCACAGTTCCCGTTTTTATAAAAGGTTTTGCGCTTACTGTTGAAGAAGACCGTATCGCTTGTGTTTTTTTAATTGGTTTTTTTCTTATTACGGTATATAATAATTACGTATATGATGGGGTTTCTTCCCACTTAGTCAATACCATGCTCTTTACGTTCAAGAGTTAATAAACATTTAATATCACAAACCCCTAGAATCAGCAACAGGCCGTTTAACTTTAGACAATAGCAATAGAAGCTAACTTATTGAAAGCACTCGAAAAAAAACCTTAGCGTAAAGAGGAAGTATTGACTTGGGGAGGAACCCCCTCAGTGATAACGTAATAATTTCATGTTCATTATAAAGTGTTTTAGTTTATTTTTCATCTTTATTGTTCTAATGTTCTATCTTACTTACGTTGACAAAGTACTTGTTTTTTTTTTAACATTTAATTATCTGTGATCGTATTTTTTAATAATGATTGGAAATCACGCAGCCCCCTTCATAGAATGTCCTTACCCCAAATAAAACATCCTTCCACGAAAGATTCTCCCGAGTAACCACCCCCCATTCCTCCTGCCCCCCCTACCCCTCCCCACCATAAAACACATTCTCCTGAATGTCTGTATACATTCCAAATAACCATCTAATATGTAAAGACAATGGCAAGTTCATACCTTGCACACCTTCCCCTGGAATCTTGGGGGATTTTAAAGATGCATCGTAAAAGACATATTTAATTAGTTTTCGTGACTATGGCTCAAAACACAATTGTGCATATACTCAAACAATTTTAATTGGGTGACTTTGAGAACAAAAATGACGTTGGAGAGCAGAGCCTAGTTTGCCCTGCGCATATTTATTGGCGATCACAATTAAAAAAGGGCAACAAACTTTAAGTTTGTGTTTTTCCGCCGTTCACAAATGACACCTCTATACGATATTCCTAGAACCGACTGGCTCAATACGACTGACCCCATGGCAGGAAAAAATAACAACAAATAAACACGCACCCGTGATCTTTCTTACTGTCTAAAAACAGTTCAAAATGTCCACATTTTTGATAGAGTAGTAAAAAAGCTTGCGAAGACCATCGGCACGTAAGGTTTATCTAATACGCTGAATATAATGGTGAATTTCATTAACGGTTCTATAACTTTTAGGGTGTCTTTCTCCTTTTTTTCGACAAATGAACGCAAATTTTCTCAGGCGCATCAACTTTTGAATGGTAATATTAAACTTGATGAAAACTTATATTTTTTGGAAATCAGAAATTTAAAATCGATTCTTTTTGATGTATCTATTGGTACCAAAATTCGTTTTTTTAGAGTTTCGGTACCATTGAGCGGTCGCTCCTTACTTACAGTTCGTTTAAGCCGACGAACTGTTTTGGAAAACATGAAGACATGAAATTTTGATAGCTGTTTGAATGTTTTAACATAGAAAATGAATGGGTTGACACAACGCTTAGTTGGACTGTTAATCACCATAGCTCTATTTCCAAGACTATTGACCTGCTCTGTGACCTTATTACCAACGTGTAGATTACTGTACACTCAGAAAGGAAACCTTGAAAAAAAACCAGTTTCATGAGTGGAAAACTGGAAACCCCTTACACTCGGTTGCGGGGGCCAGTCATTCAGTAGATCGTGGAAACCGAAATACATTAATAGTAGAAAGACTCCCAAAATAAGTAAGAGCTGACGAAGTTTTTACAAGTTGTCGGCCCTTCGTTATGCTTTCTGAATTTCATTGCCTATATTTACTTCACGACTATTTTTTATTCTAATTGCCAAGATGCAGTGTGTTTCAGAATTGAACTCAATTGACACCCCTCATTCGCAAGTCACTAGACTTGAGATCTTCATTCATATTTCAGAAGTATTTTTTCAAATTATTTTTTATTTATGATCCCCCTATCCCTAACAAGGTGTAGAAATTTAGTACAGAAGATTCCAAAATAAGTAATTCTGAAGAAATTGTGATAAGTATCGACCCCTTCGTTGTGATATTCATAATTCCATGCCTGTATTTCTTTCAGGATTTTTTTCCATTTGGCCAAGATACAATATGTCAACAGAATTGAACCCAATTGAACACCCCCTTCGCAATCATATACCTTGAGAGACTTCATTCATAAATTTTCGAGAGTACTTTTCTTAAATCATTTCTATTTTGATTCCCCTATCTCGATTCCCCTAACAGGGCAGAAATTTAAATTTTGCGTGCTGATTATCTCCTCTCTTTTATGTTGTAAGTAATTTCATAGCAACCAACAACGCAGTGTTCTCTATTTATTATCTCTGTATAATTATTATTTGGTCCATCCCTGGTAACTGCCTAACTGGCTTTTCGTGCCGTTATGACTCCATAATTTCTAGCTAATCGTTGCTAAAGGAGGAAATGTCCAGGGTTGTCATTAAAATAGTTACATCAGTAACATCAATTAATCATAACATCAGTATAATCAGTTAACAATCAGTAACAATCAGTAACAAGTAAATAGTAACATCAATAGTAACATCATAGTAAGTGTCGCTCTCTCGCGAATGTTTATTCATTCTCGGTAAAACCTCATTGGTCGCTTCCAGTCCTATTTTATTTTCCTTTATTTTTTTTTTGTAATATTCAGTACTTCAAAGGATAAACAACATTATTTGGAATATATTAATGAATTTAAGTTGAAGGTATATTTATAATATATACATATATAACAATAGTATATAATATATATAATAATATATAATAATATATAATATATAATATATATATATATAATATAATGATATAATAATATAAATAATATAATATATGTACATACATACTAACATCTCAAAATATGACAATATTTCAACTATTTACTTCTCAGGTTTTTCAATTTGCTACTTATTTGTACATGATCAAGTCTCAAACGGACAATCGTAGTCCACTCACCTAAACCATTTGCAATAAAATGATTTACCAACTCGATTATTAGCTATTTGTGCCAATGTGTAAATAACTTCTTGTGATAAGAGGGAGGATATTTTGGAACAACAACTTAGAGAATAGAAAAAAACCACAAATAAAATATTTATAGGGCACAAATTGGAGGATTTTTATAGTCGGTATTGGAATTGCTGCTTTAAAATAATATGAGTGACTAACTTGCCAAGACCTGCCAGCGAGACTTTAGATGTGCCTTAGGTGGGAACCAAAAATCAGAAAGCTTGCTAACTCCGGGTGGTAAATTACCTGTAGGGGAGTGACAACCGACAACTGGCCAAAATGGTACCGTGAGAGCGCCCGATTTTAAATGTGAAAAACCCACCCTTTATTAACTTTAAATTAATGCTTTAGCTTTTTCAAATATTTACATTTATTAAAAGTTACCATTTTTTATAAACAGCTAATAAAAATTAATTATTAAGTAATTTCAATGTGTTTTTTGGTGTATACCTATTCATTGTGAAAACCTCAAAAGCAAACCGATCGTGGTAAAAGGTACATGGTTTAAGCAGAATCGGCACGTGATTATGCTGCTGTGTGTATCAGGGAGGGGGGTGGGGAGCAGGGGCGCGGATTTGATATCGCGTAAGTGGCCGGAGGGTGCTGCGAATAAATGCTCTAGACTGACGAGATGGAAAAAATAAGAGTCGGTTAGCAAGGTACATGATGAAAACGTGTTTGAAACGGGGGTTGCCGTAAATCTCTCACCAGTGCACTGTGGTGCCCGTGTACAAACCATGCCACATCAGGCGCAGGCCCTTTCAATTCACTGTAATTGGGAATTCTAGTGCCACTTTATAGAGTCAAAAAGATGTTTGGTGGAGGTAACAGATCACACCCGCGCAGGTCCACCGTCATTATTTGCTCAAACACCCAACCTATACTCTCCCCCTCCACGCCCCCTTACATCTTGGTCAAAACATTTTTAAAATTATATAGGTGTTTCGAAATCGCGAACAAAGCCTTTAACAAACGTACTTGACCATTGTCTGACCTGAACTGGAATCCCGACAGAGAACCACTGGGCAAGGGAGACGATAAGAATTTATATGCGCAAGTTACCCATAATTGTTCCTTAAAAATTTTATTATATATCTTGTTTTTGTGTGAGCTCATATGCCTGATGCGTAAAAAATCGACTAAGACCAATAACTTTCCATTATCATTCCCAAATATCCCATGTATACACGTCGAGTTAACAAGATAACTCATAAAACTGAAACAAAACGACTTGGTGCAAAAAACCTGATTATTGGCAAAGCTATTTAACAAAATAAATAAATCTAAGTACGGGAATGACTTAAAATAAGATTAAAGCTAACTTACGGCTATCAGGGAGTAATTGAAACTAGGGGACATAAATCCAAATTCTGGGGGTTCTGGGCAGGGGACGAGCTGAAGTCCAGTCACACACAAGTTTGCCAAGGTCATGGAAATAAGGGATGTCCAAAACTTGTTGAGAACCGCTGTGTGATCGGAGAATGAGACATTCAATAGCATCGTTCGGACGAAAAGAGGGGGGTAATAGGAAATTACCGCATTAACTGGTGAGAGCAGGGGTGATGGAGTTAAAGCATGGGTAATTGCAAAGGCTTTTGAACAAAAAGTATCGCGTTTTTACAAACGCTCTAATACTCCTATACTGGTATTATCGGACATCTTATAGGGGCGCACCGGTTAAGTAGTGTGCAACCTAATAGAGTCACAAAGACATACTTGTGCTGGGCTCTAGAAGGTTGATCAATATGGGCGTACTTAAACATACTGATGTCAATCCAGAACAGAAATAAAAATTGATGTTTTTTAAAAACGAGTTCAACTCTGAAAAACAGAAATTTCAGAGGAAAAGACCTAGTGCGGAAAAAAAACGAAGATAAGGTGTCATAAAATAGGTTAAAAAGATCGAACAACAGAAATTTGCTCATCAATGAAAAAACACATGAGACCTAAATCATAACAGAAATAGGCAGGAAAAATCAAAGTCAAACTATCTCAAAAGATACAGAAATTACTACAAAACCAGGAGTATGCAGCTAAAATCCTCTAAAAAGACATATCTAACGGGTTAGATAGTCATTTGATCTGTGTACTGAAAAAACCGCGATTATAATATCTGCAATTTTTCTTTATCTATAATATATGAGTATGCTGGACTATGCCAGAATGAGCATTAATATATCTAACAACCATCACACTTCATTTGCTTTATTTTCTGAAGTTCTTGTTACAATATGGCAGATTCAACTGCATTCTTTTGAACGGAATTGGTTGATCTATTCAAAATAAAAACCAAACACATGCTCAACACATATGTCATGAGTTATGGATGTCTGTAAATGAAGATTTGACGATAGATCTGCATAACACAAAAACGACCAACACTCATAATTATAAGGACTTATAAAGCGAACCAAAAATGTTATATTTGGACTAGAATATTCATCAGACGAGATCATATCAAAGCGCGACACACAAAGTTTTTAGAGTCAAACCCATTTTCGGGACCACCTATTAAATTACCTATCACCATTACAAACTCTTCAGACCAACTTTCTGCAGTACACTCAGGGATAGAATTCACAAATGCCAGGCAGTCTAATACTGAGGTGTAACAGCCAAGCTGAGCGTGTATAATAGACTTCATAGACTAGAGTTTAAATGATTGCATACATTATTACATATATCAAATAAGTTGTAACCATATTGCTTAAAACTAACCTCCAATCTCCTTAAACAGGTATTCCATTGGCAATAACTCATATGGCTCTGAATGATCTTAATTGGTGATTATAAATAATAGGGGTGAAATAGAGCATCAAGAATTATTTTTAATTGATTGTATGAAAGTGCTGAAAAGTTAAACTGCTTACCATAGTTAAAAGGTAAGCCCGAGGGGTGGTAACATCTTACGCAATTTTTATTATAATTTGAAAATAACCAATCACATTGGTATCAATCGAAGGGAAATTTTAACACATGACCACAGTTCATCATGAGACTTAACTTAAGCTTATACTTCTTGGCTGTGTTGCTGTATAAAACACAACACGTAGCCTTTAGGTGTTACAATGTTATCGAATATACAATCACACTGCTTTAAACATACTATATATTACACAAGTTGATACAAAACTAAAAGACTGTAATGCGCAAGAAAAAGAATTTAATAAGGAAATTCAGGACAATCCTAAGCAAAAATCCTAAGAAATCAACTAGTGAAATTATTATGGGTGTTGAACCTCAAAGGACCAGCAACCACCAATGAACTCCTAACCAACCAAGGACCTCAACCTCGCATGGATCCCTATCCCCAACCTCCAAGGCGGGCCCCCTCCCCCAAAACTTTTGGCCTCACTTCATACCCCCCACACACAATTTTATAGTTATTATTTTTGTGAAGTTTTTTTCACTTTTTATTATTTTTTATTTATAACATGGTAATTTTTTTCAAATTTTTATATGTCTAGAATTCGCACATAAAAACATCTTTAAAAACAGAAAAAATATAACATTTAGCTACAATATCAAATTCAAATGATACAAATGATATAAAAAAACAGCTAAGTCGTGTGACTTTTACTATTAGGAAAAATATTAGTTTGTAGTTAGCATTTTTTTATCTGCACTATGAATTTATTTTGGACTTCGTAAATCATTCAAACATTTTTTAATCTAACTTATCTTATCAAAATGACGACTAATATACTTGCGGCTGTACCAATCGTCTACAATGGATTGCTCTCAGACACGACAACGAGGGAACGCTTTCCCACTGGGATCTCTATGAGCAGGTTTATCTACAACTACCTTCACTAAGTTTATTCTGCATGCGTATTAAATCAACGATACAACTTATTAATAACATCGCAGTGGAAGGATAAAACACATAATCATACATAACTTATATAAAAAAGTGAAGATGACAAACATTATAATAATGAACAGGTGCGTTCGATCACACTTATAGTGTTATTGTGTAAGCATTGAATTCTGACTAGGAGAAAATATTATGTGAACTAATTAAAACAAGTAACAGAAAGCGGTAGCCACTATCAGGAAACGTATGCGTGCATTGTCATGACAAGTAAGGATATAAATTCATTTGGAGTACCAAAAAAATTCACAACTATTAAATCGACTGGTGAGATATGCGCGAAGATTGAATCTGCCGTAGATGATTTTGCCAACATCAAAGATAAATTTGCCAGCATAAATATAAAATAAGTTTTGATTAAGAAGGGCATACTTCTTTGCTAGTGTTTTGTGGTAACATGTTACCACAGATGTATGAAACCCTATCGTCAGCTTTCGGGATATTTACACATTTCCAACGGACGGTCAAAAGAAACAAGGCGCATAATCTTCATAAAACTAATATAAAAGAACCATATCTTTCTCCGTATATTCCGGCACTGTCTCCTTGTGTAAAAATAATAGTGGTAATAGTCATGAAAAATTACCCAATATAGAAAAATAAAAGGATATTAGATAGAAGAATATATCATAAGAGAATATAAGATGAATACGATGAAAAAACAAAGAATGACATAGCAAAACGTGTTACATGCCCATCATTACATAGAGATTACAAATGCAGTCCTAATAGTAGAACAGAAATGAAAATGCAAAATTGGAACATGTGGGATGACCGCCACCAGTCACAAAAAATATGTGGTTCAACAGATAGCGTTATTTAGCATTGATACTTAGCTGACAAATTGGAATGTAATTTGAACTATGGAAACAAGTACCAAAGATGTAGCAACTAGGCGGAAACGTATGCTCGATGATAGTCCTAGGACGTGTGGACGTGTATGTGTAGAATGACATTCTATTGAGGGTGGTCACACACAGAAAAGAGTTGTCCAGTTCGTCAATACCACATAAGTGGAATAAAACCGAAAAGTGTATCATTTTCAGGAGATGGATACATTGCAGCTCAATGGGAAATGTGCCAACATAAAAATAATACATAGTGTATGAATTAAAAGAAGGGCCACATCTTCTTGCTAACTGGCTTTATGGCAACATAGCTACCTATTGAACATAAGGATCCTACGTCATCTTTTAGGTAATAACAATCACATGAGTAGCAAAGAGTGCTTAAGAAAGAAGGCCTACTCTTCCTACTAACATTCATAAACGCATATCATCTCTTCGTTGCCAGGAAAGCTGTTACCTTGTGTAAAAGATAATAGTTATAAATATACATTAGAAATTGTCCTGGTGGAACCAATATAGAACACATCAAAAGGGCCTCTGGTCAACAGCCAAAATACCTCATAAGGGATACATTAAAGATGCACACACAGTCGCGCTCACATGTTACTATCGTGCGCGACGGCAAACGTTTACGAACATGTTACTGTAAACCATTGACCAAAAAAACAGTCAAACCAAAATAATAGTAAAACAGATGAAAGGCGCGCATATTGAACCTGTCTGGTGACACACCAGTAAAAATTGTGTACTGACACTCAACCAGTATGGATAATGGTATTATTACTGATTCACGAGCTAAGCAGAACAGGATAAATTTAACAAAGCCCCCATGTTACCGTCTGCATCAAGAGACAAAATGGTGAAATATTTTATGGAAACATATTTCACAAAAGTGTCCAAAGTCATTTGTTCAAACACTGATTATTAATAACTATGTTAAGAATATAACTTTTTTGCAGTAAATTCTACAATTTCAGTATTTCATTAAAAAATTTATATACAAGACAAATCTATTATTCATTACTTGTTATGTGGTTCATTATTTTTTTTAGAGATAGACTAGCATATCAAACACGGTAGAATGACTATAAAAACTCGGAAAGTATTTAAGAAAAGGAATTTTTTTTTTTTTTTTTCTTTCACACACATCAATATTCAGGATAGATAGGTTAAGTAGACACAAATCTAAGTATCAGAATAAATAACATTCTTTATCAACATCTTCATTGTCGTATAGGGTCATGATCAAATGTGATCAAATCTAAGTAGCACACCAGCGAATAGACCTTTATAACAATTCTTTTTGCCGGATATGATCTGTTAACATTATACAAACCTAAAGTGTCAGCGTGAATAACAATTTTTTATCAAAATCTATTGATCAGATACATGGTCAAACGTGACAATAAGTATATTCTTTCGTATCAGCATCTTTGATCAATACAATCGGATAAAACTGCGTTAATCTAAGTAATCAAAAGATTGAATATAATTCCTTAATCAAAACAATCTTTTGTCGATACATCAGATAAATTTTGTCAAAATCTATGTATTAGAGTGAATAAATTACTTTAATTCAAACTTCCGTTTTGTGTCTGATACATCAGATAACATTCATAAAATCTAAGTATCAGGTTCAATACAAATTCTTTATCATCCATCTTATTGTCACATTGTTTTGGTAAAATTTGAGCACAAAAATGTAGGTATCCATAGTGATAAATTCTTTATATCAAAATAGTCCCTATTTTGACAGACATATTTTGATACACTGGGGGCGGACAAATTCTAAAAGTAACATAAGTAGAATAGAATTCTTATCAAATTCCCTTTTGAATCAGATACTCAGCAAATAACTTCACTAGAAATCTAACAAGTATGCAGAGTGAATAAATTCTTTAAAAACTACATTCGTCCTTTGTCAGGTGATGACCTTGATAGATTGAGAAAAATCTAAGTAATACAGAGTGATATATCTTTATCATGTCATTTGAAACAGATACTTTTTAATAACACTACAAGAAAAAATCTTAAGCAACAATACAGAGTGAACAAATTCTTATATAACAATTCCAATATTTTATTTTTTCTATCGATATCATATTTAGATACGTCGGACAACATTATACACAAAATCCAAGGTATTAGAATGAATAAATTCTTTATCATACATCCTTTTTTTGTGGATACTTCGGAATAATAATTGATAATTTTCTAAATGTGTCATAAGTGAATAAATATCTTATCAGCAACTCATTTGACAGTGTACAAAACTCGAAGTTAACATATACACAACCTAAAATCCAGACTGATTATATTCTATCTATAATCAACAACTTTGTCGTGATACATCATATATCAAGCATCTTTGTCAGAATACATCGGATAAAGTTGACTAAAATCTGAATTATCAGATTGAATAAATTCTTTGTCAATCATTTTCCTTTGTCACGCGTACGTCATATCCAATTGTCAAAATCTAGGTAATCAGATTGAATAAAATTTCTTTATCAACTTCTTTTCAAGTCTGTTACATCAGATAACATTCACAATCTAAAGTATCAGAGTGATAAATTCTTTTCATACAGCTCTTTTTGGTCAGATATGCTTGGCATGAAATTGAGAAAAATCTAAGCGCCTCAAGATTAGAAAATTCTTTATGCAATATCATTTGAACTGCATACGTTTAGATAAGAAATCAAGGTATGAAAATAAATTCTTTATTCATGCGTCCTTTTTAGATGCAGATATATCAACATAAACTTGGACAAAATCTAAGCATCAGAGTGAATAAATTCATTATCAATGTCTTTTGACAGAATACGATTTGATAAACACATGATCAAATCTAAAGTAGCATGGGTGAAATAAAAGTCTTTATCAATTCCTTTGTCGTACATAAACAATCAATAACATTCACAAAATTCTGACGTACATCAAGTGAACATAAATTCTTTTCTACATCGTGTGTATTGTCCAGATATATTGATACCATTGTATACAACATCTAAAGTATCAAGAATGAATACAATTCTTTAGGTAATGTTTCTATTGACAGATACGTTTTGAATAACACTGGGCAAAAATTTAAGTACACAAAAGTGAATAATTCTTATATTAACAATTACTTCATCGATTATACAATTGTCGGATACGTCAGATAACAATTGATAAAATTATGTGTAGTATAAATGAATAAATTCTTTATATCATCCTTTTGTATCAGGACTAACGCCGGGATACACACCAATTGAGAATAATTCTAAGTACATAGTGAATAATCTTTATCAGCATCATTTGCTGGAGACCACTGTCCTATTAAAATTTATCAAAATCTAAGTATCAGAGGAATTAAATATCTATATCAAACACAACAAATTCTCTTTAATCAAGATATCCTATAGTCGGTTACATCAGATGACACTCACAAAATCTAAGTATAAAATTCTTTATCCATCAGTTTGGCTGGAGACAGATCGTTTAACAACATTTAACTAAAATCGAACTATACAAGAGTGATTTAAATTCTATAATACATCAACATCTATTTCTACAGATACATAGGTATAATATCGACAAAATTCCTATATATTATGAGTGAATAATGTTTTCCATCAATAATCTCTGTCAACATTACATCCGATAAAATATGACAAAATCGAACTATCAGATTGAAATAAATTCTTTATCACACCATCTTCATATGTGTCACTATACGTCGGATCAACAATGTTCAAACACCTAATTATCAGCGAGGGAAATAAATTCTTTTTTATCAACTTCTTTGTCGGTTACATCAGAATAACTATACACAAAATATAACTATCCGAATGAATAATTTCTTCAAATCATCGTCTTTTGTCAGATACGACTGATACAACTAGAGAAAACACTAAATATCAGAGTGAACAAATTCTTTACATCAATGTCCTTTAGACGGATATGTTTAAGCGAATAACAATGTCAAAATCTAAGTGATCAGAGTGCACACTTCATTATTACATTCTTTAGTCACATCATTATTGTAATGCAGGATACTCGGATAAAATGACTGAAAACAAATTCGCTAATAATCAAGACTTGAATAATTGTAGAACTTTCATAACTCAGAATTTTTGTAAATTATTTATGACGAATATAAACCGATAAAATTGACAAAATTATGGTTATCCAAAAATTGACAAAAGTAAGTATCAGATTAAATGATAAATTCTGTTATCAGCATCTTTTATTCAGACATATGTCGCGGATAAAATTGATCAAAATCTAGTATCAGAGTGGAACAAATATCTTTATCAACATCCTTTTCTTGGAATACAGTCGGATAAACCTTATCCAAATCTAAGTTATACAGAGATGATTAAATTCATAATCAACATACTTTGTCGTATACCATATGATAATGTTAACAAAATCTACGTGTCAGAGTGAATAAATTCTTTATGAGCAACTACCATTTTCTGGATTACTTTGAATACAATCAACATATAAATACTCAGAGTTTAATTCTATATCAACTACCATTTCTCGGATACTAGGCATAAAATTTGAACAAAAATCTAAGTGTCACAAAGTGATACATTTATCTTATCAACATCTTTGTTCAGATTACATCAGGAGAGTAAATTGATACAAATTTTTTAAGAGAGGACATGCAACAAAATTGAGGTTAATGTACAGGTTCACTTAGAGTGGCGCAGGCCGCTCTCAAGTGAACCTAAATTACAACATAAACTTTCTATTGAATAGTGCCACTCTACTTACTAGTGAATGTGTGTCTAGATGCACAGGTTTGCTGCCATCTAAAACAACCAAGTCTTAGCCTAAATTCACACGCAACGATGCATAAAGTCAAAAAATTAGTAAACCTATAGATTTTATCATTGTTAATCCTGATGTAATCTGTGATAAAGAGTATGATAACGTAATTTAATTCACTCTGATACTTTAGATTATTGTCATTTTATCGCGTATGTATTCTTGACAAAAAGAATATTGATAAAAAAATTAATTCACTCACTGACCTATAGATTTTGTCAATTTTATACTCATGTGATCCGAGAAAAGGATGTTAATAATTAGAATTTTAATCACTCTGAATTACTTTAAATTTTGACATGAGTATCTGACGGATACGAGAAAGGGCAAGTGTTGATAAAGGAATTATAATATCACTCTGAACACTTATATATAATTGTCCAATGCGTTATCAACTGTGCAATCCGACAAGTGATGTGGTGATATAGCAATCTATCACTCTTAACATCTATTTTGCGACCATGTTTATCCGACGTAATCCAGCACATAGAAATGGGAAACAAAAGCATAATGATGTTATAAAAGAATTTTGCTTCACTCTGATACTTATGGATTTTGTCAACTTTATCAGAAGTCATTCGACAAGAAAGGATGTTGATAAAGAATCTAAATTCAAATTCTAATACATAGATGTTTTGTGAATGGATTATACTGACGTCAATCCACAAATTATGTTAATAAAAAAAATGTTAATAAGGAATTATTCACTCTGATAACATTATCATTTTGTCAATTTTTAATATAAAGGTAATCTGTCCAAAACGACAATTGATAACGATTTTATTAATGCTCACTGTGATACTTAGGTTTTTTTTCATTTTTAGCAAAGGTACATCTGACAAATGACGATGATATGAAACATTAATTAAATCGCATAGAATACTTAGATTTTGGTGAATGTGTTAATTCTAGATGTATAGCAACAAAAGACTAGTGAATACAAAGAAATTTATTCATTCTGATAGCTATAGAATATTTGAGCAATGGTAATTATACATATCTGACGAAAACAGATGTCTGATAGAGGTGAATTTATTCGAAATCCCTCGATCCTTCATAGTTCTTGTCAATTTATCTACCATGAGTAACCGCTCTCTATAGTCCTGGCATAGGGAATGTTGATGAAACAGATTTATTCGCTCTGCTGATGCTTTAGATTTTTTGTGAATTTTAATCCGACACTCCCACGAAAAGAATGTTTGAATAAGAATTGATTCATTCTGATGTACTTAGATTATTCGTAAATTTTATACGATGTATCTGACCAATGAATGTTATAAACAAACATTTTATTAAACTCTGTCGTAGAATTTACCCATGTTATCCTATTGTCCGTCAATATATCGTATGATAAAGTATTTAATTACCCTGCTACACTCTATATACACTTGAGATTATTGTCAATGTTATCCGACGTATCCAACATGGAAAGTGAGTCGACTACAAAAGGTTTTAGTTCATCTGTGAGCATCATTTCATACTATACAATTTTTCATTCCGATGTATCTGAAAAAAATATGAAATGATAATAATGAAATATCACTCTGGGTGATTACTTATGATTTTGTCTACACAATGTTATCCAATGTATCAAGACGATGTGATAAGGCGCATTTATTCAATCTGACACTTTAGATTTTGATAGAATTTTATCGCTAGGTATCTGACAAAAGATGTTGATAAAAGATTTATGTACTCTGATACTTAGAAATTCGTTCAATTCATCCGACCAGTACTCCGACAAAATGACATGTTGATAAATATTGTTTAATAATGGGAATGTGGTTCAGGAAGCGCCCAAACTCCTTTTTATAGAAATTTTGTTTGTATATGTAACGTTGCTCTTTTAAAAGACTATAATTATATAAAATATACCTGTTACACTTTGCTATAATGGTGTTATTTTTTTCAGGTCGACGTTCGTTTCGGATTTCATTTAACTTTTTTAGTAATTTTACTGGTCGTTTTTGAGTTGTGATTATCTATACTGAATGATTCTATTGGAATTAAGCTAAATAACTACTCTTCATTTATCTTGAAAAACTTTGTGGAAGTATTACTAATAGCTACTATTAATTTTTTTTTTAGATGTTGCCGCAAAACCATTCCTAAACACTTAAGCAAAGGATTAGAATTCAACCGAAAGGATAAAGAGATCAAGAATGCATTGCCCTTATTAATTCCCTCCTTTAATGGTTTCGGTATTGACACATTGCGAAAATTCATAAGCGGATTTAGCAGTCTGTCTGAGAATACCCGTCCGTTTATTTTGCTAGAAAAAAACTCTAGCTTTCCACAACGGTTTGGTCAACAATCAGGGCGGAATCTTGGCAAGGTTTTTAAACACGAATTAAAAAAAACCATGACGTACATGGTTTTTATCAAAAACTACATGATCTTAATAACTGTGGTATCAAGGCTACCACAGCTTGTATGATCCCTGCGCACACCCATGAGCTATAAGAAAACTAAGACGAACGGTGATCATTTGGCTCTCTATATTGACTCAACAGCTTATCAGAAGATGGTAAATAAATCATAAACATAGCCCTTTCTTGATTGTGTTTGGTACAATATGCCAACATGGGGATTCCCCATAGTCGAAAAACCAATAGTCCTGTCAGCCCTTTGACTCTAGGTCAACAGCGCTGTTGCAATAATTATGAAAAATGCGTATTTGCCTTAGAAGCACGCAGCGTTATTTTAGACAATGTTCGAAACAGAAACCGAGATTTCTTCATGGGATTTCCGCAGATGTGTAAACGTCCATAAGAGTAGCTTAAAGTAATTGTTAATAATACAGCAAATATTACAACAAAACAAAAATTCTTAGAATACAGCTGTCTTTCTGTTATATGCTTGAGATGTGAAACAACGTTTCAAACAGAGTAAAACTTCATCAAATAAAATTGGAAAAACAAATTCTATGGCAAATACTAATAAATGTTTGAATATTTCGCTTGACCATCTTAGGCTATTATCAACAGGTATAAAGGAGAGAGAGAATAAAGACAATTAAGTTTAGAATAAAAGAAGTAACGAATGTAGAAAAATCAAAAAAAAAACAATTTAATGAACACACATACATCCAGGGGACTTTAATTAAAGAAAAAAGATAAAATTTGAGACCCCTATCTTTTTTTTCTTTGTATAGTGGTTTTTGTCTCTTATTTCTCATCTTTTATACATGGTATTTATACTAGCATAGAGCTAATTGTTTAATCTACGTCAATTTATTCTTGTTTTCCGATTCTGTAAACTAAAATGTTATCCAGCGTTTATAGTAATTTGATAAAAGTCGATTTTTTTTAAAGTTTCACTATTTTAAAATAAAAGCTTTAACTCGGTTTTACAACTTTTCCATTTACATTTTTACAGCACTATCTCAGAAGTGATAGAAAGATATATATATAGTGAAGAAATGTTACTTAAGTGAAGATATTATAAGTGTGAAAGAGTGAAGATTATATCTTTTGGGCCGTCACAGAACGATATGTAAACTCATTAATGAATTTTAATGTTATAAGTTCAAGACCGAAATTGAGTATGAAATTATTCAAAACAAGAACTTGAGAAATATGAATAAAGGCCTAAGCATTTATACAAAATCCACAATATGTTACACACAAAACTACTTCACACTTAGTCTCACTCCCCCGTGAAAGGCTTTAAGGGCTCAAGTCTCGACTTAAAATGATATTGTCAAAAGCAATATACACAATAGATAAAGCTAAATATGTACGTAGAAAAGTGGGTACATCCCCCCCCCCCAAAAAAAAATATATGATACTGGATGATTGTCGCAGATCTGCATATTTTTCTTTGACAACGAGAGAGGGGCCACGACAACATTTATTGTATTTAGACTTTTTCCACTTGTTCTATTTACAAGAGGTGAGTGGTCTTATGGAACCATAATGTCGGCACTATGTATTTAGAAACAAGGCTTGTTTCGATGATAAATTCGCATTAATATTATTTAACAACACTCCTTTTTTGTAACACAGGCGCAATTCATAGGTATATCAAAAGAGGACCGTTTACCGGCCGTTTTACGTCACAAAACGCACAATTTAGGGAACCAAAAATGGCCAGGAAGCCCCAACCAGATTAGAAGTTAGAGATAGCCAAGCCACTACTGTAAAGTATTTTAACATCTCACGTCTTCTAAAGGTGAGTGCATCGCACGTGGTTCAGATTTCACCGTGAAAATACCTATATCGAATACTAAGGAGTACCTAACACATGACATCAGAATTGTGGAAAATTCCTATCGATCAGTATTATTAGTATAATGCCCAACAAATGGTGAGTTTTACAACCCCTTTTCAGCCTAGAACACCTTGCCTAATTTGGTAATAGGGCACTAAGTTATGATTTTCCAATTCTGATAGTCATTTTGGTCACCCTAATTAATAGAAAACGAACCAAGAAAATATTGCCAAATATTAACATTATCGGATCCTTCAACCCTTTCCCTTCTTTTTTCCTTTAAAAAACATGGTGGTATTTTCTAGCACGGCCGAATTTGGGTATGATTATTAAGGCAAAACTTTTTCCGGAACAATATTTGGTGCCAAAAACCAAACTATCTACTTGCGCACAAGCAGGTCATACACCGTAATTTATTACTGGCTGTAACAGGCAAAAAACTATGGAACGCAATAAATCAAACCGTTCGGTATCAACGGAATCTGTACTGTAAGTAGCGTGATGTCGGTCTCAAGAATAACCGAAACTTCTAAAACAACAAAATTTTGATATCGCAGATATATCAAAAAGGATTGGCTTCACCATGTTGAATTTCCATATATATAAGATATTCCGTGAAAGTTATAGTGTTACCCTCAACCAAACAGCTACAAGCTGAGAAACATTTACCTCACCCCCACAACCCCAACCCCCACCCCACCTGATATTTTAAAAACAAAAAAAGAAAGGGGAACAACCACCTGAAAGTCAAAAGACTCTGAATGACAGATCCCACCAAATCAGATCAGTGTATCAGAGAATCCGACTGTAACAGACTCTTTTCAAGGCTTTTATCCATAGCAAAAACGCTACGAAATTTTTGTATTTTTTTTTGGCGGCGAGAAGAAAGATCAACGGATCACGTGTTTGTTTGTGTTTTTTATATTTTTTTTGTACGAGTACAATGTTTTTTTATCCCTGGGGTGATCGCATCAAACAATAGTTCTAAAAATATCAAATAAGGGTATCATTCAAACTGGGAACTAAAAGTTCATAGTGCCCTTTGATTTAAATGACCAAAAACGGATCGCGAAGCCACTGCCCCACCTGCAATGTCAGCTATTTTTTCCTACAAAGTCTTCTGATAAAAATTTTAAAGTATAGCCATTTTGGTTTCAAGACCATAGTTGAAAAGACACCAGTAACATATGGAGTTGAAGGATAACTAACACATCACCACCAGGCCCCTAAGGGAAGGATTGTAAAGTGTCGTGGAAATTTGTATTCGTACAGTGGGGATGAATTTCTGCAGAGGGGTAGCTTTGAACATGGATAATATTTCCCGTGGCGGAATAGAAGTTCTAGTGGGAGGGGGGGAAATTTCCAAGAGAAAATTTTACACTTGAGGGGAGTTTGTCGGAATTCCCTAATGCGAACTCTTTTTATTTGTCCTACTTTTTTTATGCCGACATCCCATTTTTACTCTGGCAGGTAATTAAGAAGAATGTCTGGGGGAAATAATTATAATACTTGGTTTGTGAATTGTCTAGAGATATCTTTCACGTAAGGTGTGGAGGAGTTTATCTAGAGAATTGTACTACAGGCATAACATTCCACAAGAGGGGTTGTGCATCGGGCCCTATTCTACTAGGAAGCGAGGGGGGGGGGGTGTATTGTGGGAAGATTTTCCATGGAGGCAGGGATCCCCTCTGCATGAGTTTTATCTACAAAACAACGTGAACAATAAGAAAAGTATTTTTTTTCAAAATGAAAATGCTAAGAGAAAGACATACGAAAAAAAAAAATCAAGCTGCCACTGACTTGAACCGCTCGTGCGCAAAGTAAAATTTTATCTGATGGTAATTTTTCAGCTAAAGGAATTATGTCTGGGGGGAATTTTCTATGGTTGGTAAGTTATCTGTAGGGTACACTTTCCAGAGGAAATTATTACACTGGGAGAAACTTGGCAAAAAATACATATGACAAAAACTTTGTTTTTAATTTTTTTTTTTATTTATTTTTTCTTATTATTTTTTTTTTTTCTATCTTTTTGTACGATTGAGCGCAATGTTCAACCTGTATTAAGTTTGTGAAATAACGTTCCAGAATTGAAATAAACAAAAACAAACGACATCAATTGTTTTCACAATGTGCTACAAATTTTTTATTACTTATAAAAAGTTGAATTGTGACAAAGAGGTGTTGAAGGAGTGGGGGCATCCACCATTCAATATACGGAATAATTATTGTTATAGTTTATAAGTTTTAATGTCGCTCCGTACTTGCAGTTTAAAAAACACTGCTTTTTTTCATATTAATAACCATCCAAAGGAACAAATGTGGTTTATGATACAACTATTATTGTCATCATGAAATGGAGGAGGCTTTATTAAGCTAATTTTTTTTTCTACAATTTATTGGCCATCTCAGTGTTCAACAAACTCGCTTCGGACAAAAAACTTTTAGTTTTGTGTCATAAAATGCAGCACAGATTCACTCACTTTGCCTGCAAAAGGCATTTTTTTTTAAATCTTAAAAAAGCTACGTGAAAACACCTTTCAATTTTGTTAAAATGAATCCTCTTCTGATATTCTACTATTAACATGGTTCAAAATAATCGTCATACAAGAAACTAAAATGATACACAAATAAGACAAGTCATCTTTTATGGATCTTTTTTTTCAAAATAATGTGATTTTTTTTTAAGTAAATAAGCTTAAAACATCTGCTAAACGAGTTATCCTGTGTGTTAACCGTGACTTTGACGGTTTATATTTTGTTCATGACTCGTTGCTAACCCACTTTATTTGGGGGGGTGGGGGTCCGTCCTTTGCACATAATTTTTTTTGAAACATATGGTTTATGCTAATATCTTCCTATGACAAGGTAACTTTAAATTTAAGACATTTTTTGTTTTTCTTGAGATTAAAACAGTTTGTGGGATAACGAACAGGGCAACGTAAGGATGTAAGGAGTGACTTGGCTGCAATTACGTAAACAAATCTCCTAAAAGAAAGGAAATTTTGATAACAATTATTGCATTCAAATAATTGGCTAATATTATACTAGATTACAAAGATATACACAAAAATTCCATTAGTTTAAATGATTAACCATCAAAATGCTACGATCCTGAGAAAAAATGTGCCTTTTATGACAAACAGGGAGAAAATACCCAACCCAGACCGTTAAGCGTAGCCTTAAATGAAAATCACACATCAAGCATTCATCAAGCCATATTACTACTAAGTATAGGAGGTGTCCAACCTTCATACTGATAAAAATGTGGAATTTATTATTTTTTTTTTTTTTTATTTTGCCATAAGCAAAGACCACGTGCTGTTTGTTATAAGAATTAGTTCCAGGGGTAATCAAAGCTGCAACTATTTAGGTCACTAGAGAAGATGGGGAGAGCAGATACTTATGAACGAGATTAACAAGTTTAAGTTGCCCCTTTTTAGCGTGGCAAAAGATGAGGACGACAGCTTACACCTCAGCCTCCCTCCAACGCTCCTTTTCCCCATGACATCACAATACAAAAATTGTTGATAAAATTTGGTTATTCAAGTTTTGTGAAAGTCCAAATGCTGGTTTGTCCTATGGAATGATATGACCCACCCTAGCGCCCGATGAAAATGGGGGTAAAGTTAAGTCAAATTTGCCCATGTTGTTACAAATAGCAGTCTTTGTATTGGAAATATTGGAAAGTTTTTAATGGTCGAGTTTTCTGGAGGATATCACTGCCGGAGAATTTCACCGAGGAGAGACAAGTTTCAGGCATATAAATTTTCCAGGCAAAAAATTTTACACTGGGAAGGGCTGTAAAGTTTAAAACAGTTATTAGCCCATTGGCTTATGTAATAAGTATTTGTTATATTAGGGAATCCCTAAAACGAAATGTTTTTGGACGGGGGGATTTTTTTAAGGAGGGGATTGGTAACGATGTGGGAGGAAAAATTTTTCCGGGGTAACCAATTTTCCTACACGATGTGGGGAATTTCCCGGTATGACATGTTAACAAGACGATCCAAACAAATTAAATGAAAAAGTATACGAACAAGTTATATTTTTCACACTGAAACGTACATGCAACTCACATATAAAACTTAAACAACATACAAAAAGTCAAGTTTATTCTGTATGTGACAGAGGGGTCTGACCTTTTATATCAATTCTCACTCTTTATACTCAAATCGTGTAAGTTTCATTTTGTGAACAACACTTCTTATTGTCCAATTTTCTTCGTGGGGTCTTCTTTTGTGAGTTCATTCTTTTTTTAAGTGTGACACACGTCAAACCATTTGGCATAAAAGAGTCGGCGAGGTCCTACAGGAAGACGCAGCCCCTCGTATATGGAATCATTTCTGTCTGTTTTTAAGTTTTAATGTTGCTACCAATACTTTCTTTTTGAAAAAAAAATATCTAATCATTATGAAAAGACAAATCTTTTGACGCAATTTATTGTTCAGCATTGTTATTCATATTTTCCCACATCTCATTTGCAAGCAGTGGTTTTTATTATTTATAATTATTTAAAATTGTTTCATTAAAACAGAATTTATAACATATTTTTTTGTTATTAAAGCTTAAGAATTAATTAAACAGAACGCCATAACCCAAAAATAACAAAAACAAGATCAAATAATCTACCAAGCATACAACTACCCACAATCCGTATCACTAAATAAATGAAAGCCAAAACCAAACAGAAATTGAAAATAAATAACAGAGTCAAAATCAAACGAGCAGAAATTATATGAGTAGGTCTTCTAAACCCCTATGCTTTCTAAAAGCCAAATATATTTTGATTACATGAAATAAATTCAAACGAATATATCTAAAAAAAAGGTGCATTGCCATTTTAATATGCATATGGGTGATATTTTTCCTTAAAAATTTTAATTAATTTTTGATTTCTTAAAGCTAAAAAACTGATACAAAAACATTAAAGAATTTATCATTAAACCTAAAAATTATATTCCGGCTTTTAAAAGCATAGGATGAGTTATATGCTTCATTTAACGAATTACCATTTCATCAGAATAAGCAGACAAACTATCCGCCTGTGCCTAAAATAAAGCAATAACGGAAACAATTTCAAGCCGGAGAAAACATCATTCCCCCCCTTTTATCTCCAAGTGAAAAGGCTTGATTAACTACATAAAAGTTCTATCCTCCCCCCTTGGGTTGTTTTAGTTAGCAACAAAACCGTATACGCGTGGAATTTATAATACTTGTCATGTACGAGATGAGAAATGTATTTATTTCTCGTAATTCTATTTTGAAAAACCTGGATCTCTGGAGAATGTTTCGTGTTCTGCGCAATTTACTGCAGGATGGTACTTAATTTTTATCCATTTCTCAGATCAAACTAAATGTATTTTATTGCGTGATGGTACGACTGCAATTGACAATATCTAGAAGATAGAAAACTGCAATCGAGGGTATGATTCTAAACTTAGAAAAAAAAACTGTTGAAACATTAAACGCGAAAATTTATATGCATTCTTTTTTCCTAATAGAATAGGATTACCGTAGTAAGGGGTCCCGAATTTACTAATACTTTAGCTATGAAATTCTAAATACTTGCCTTGATACCAATGCACAAGTCAGGGGCCTCAAGTCAAAGCTCCCAAACCCCTCCCAATCCCCTCCATCCACAAAATTCTAAACATATTGTCGCAACTTCCTGCAGGATGGTCCTTAATTTTTTAGTCCATTTTTAAATTTCTCACAGTCGAAACTAATGGTATCTTTGATGAATGGTGACACACGTGAGCTGACATTGGGCCTACTTAAGATGAAAGCCTACTCGAGGGGTATGATTCTAACCTTAAGAAAAACAAAAATTTTTGACAAATTAAACGACGAACATTTAAGTATTGCATTCTTATTCTAATAGAACTGGACTTAACCGTAATAGCTGAGTATTTCTTACTTTTAAGCTCTGAACACCATATCTGAGAATACTTGCCTTATATCATGCATATATTCAGGACCGCTCAGACAAGCTCACCCACTCCCGATCCCCGCTCCACCACGAAATTCTAAACTTCAATCGCACTTCCAGGAACTTCTTTATAAGAACTTAGACACTGCTCTTTAATGTTGTATCGCAAGAAAAAGAAAAAAGAGGAACACCATTAGTTTACTTTATAGCAAAAAACAACATTATTAATAATAATCTCCGTGTCGTGTTCAGGTAGGGGGCTCTAACTGCTGTCCTGCATTTCCTATGCCGCTGCAGATATGCAATTTCTATCCGCGAGGCAGCCTATTTTTCGAGGATTTTCTCACAGGCTATTTTTCAGAAATTCCCCAATATTTTTATTATCACAATAAATTTATTACACCATAGAGTTTAATCAGAAAACAAAAGTTAATCAAGTACTGAATCAGAACACACAAATGGTACAGTTTTTCCTCGCGTGGAAATTTTTTTCAAAATCATTCTATATATAAACTTTTTTGGTTCGATGGGCTGTGGTTCGTTTCTTTACCTGGTTGCACCGTATTGGAGCAACCATAATCTCGAAAACTTTTTTCGAATTAACCCCTCTCCCACCAGAAAAAAAATTCATCGTAGCGTCTGTTCATTCACAATCTGAACTTCTTAATTTTAACCAATTTTTCATACAAATCATCACATCTCTTATTCTGAGACTACGATCGTATTTTGCTGATAATCATCAACAAAAAAATTTTAGTAATAAGCCGATGAGACCACTAACGATAGAGTAGTCTATAGTACACATCATAATAATCATAACTAAACAATAAGCATACTTTCACCAACCCCAACAAAAATGAAACACAAAAAAAAAACACAACAAATTCAAATACTACCGCCTGTCCATTGACAATCTACTGATGTCTAACATTTATAATAACCTAGACAACGTTGTCCTTTTAAAGGTCAGTGCAGAACCCTGAGAAATCAGGTTATCCCTCCTACAATAAAAGAGTGCTTCCCGAAAATGAAAAAGCCCTGGCACCCTGCTATAAATATGAGCCCATATCCTCTAACTCTTAAGATTTTTACTTTTAGTTTTTCTAAAAGAAATAATAAAGGAGATAGCACACGTCACTCGATTTAAACATTCAAATAGGAATTAACTAACGATAGTATGAGTAGGATCTCTATTACCGGGTTGAAGAACTCTAAGCGAAAACTGGAAATTATTTAGTTTATTCTTGGCCCTTATTACACCCCTACTAATATCCCGACAAGCTACAACATTATTAGGGAAAGCTTAATTTGAAGACGTATTTACTATTGATGGAAACTCACTAAAATACTATGAAAATTGACATAGCGGTAACAATCAAACTATCCTTACCATCTTTTTTTATAGAAGTTAAAGTTTTCAAATTCACTTACATTCTCTACTGAACTTTACTATTATCTGCAGGTTAATTTACAGGTAAATAATGGGAATTTACCAGGTATATGTTTAGGCACATAAGAAAGAACCTGTCATTGCCAACATAAGATAACTGGTGGACAAAAAACTTTCTATTGTCGAATGGTGCAACACAATTTTAAAGAAATTCTGGGAACTTACAACTGTTGCTAGATCGATTATCTTTCGATCAGTAGAAAGCATTATTTGAAAACAACTACTTACATAGAACTTTAAAAAAGAGCCTTAAACCCCTGAAAAAGTGTGTTTTGGATAGAATGGATAAGTGCAAAACCATTAGAATCAGTATGAATCACGGACTCATGGACGAAGACTTGCAGCCCGCCATCGTGAACAAAAAGGGAAAATTACTTCGTTTTGTAAATTGAAGACCCTGATTTTTTATAGTACTATTCTCTTTCGTTTCTTGTACTTTGAATACAGGAGGAAGGTTTATTATTATGTATTGGGAGAGGTATCTTTGAAACGGCGACTAGCCACAGATCCAATGTTCTATTTTAAGTACAACAAAAGGACAGAGATCTTGCAAGCAAGGTTGGCGGTTATCTCTTCAATTTTTTATGTATTCCGCAGATAACAAACAGAATTTATGAGAAGAGAGGGGAGTCAAAAGAACCATCATAAATGCTAAGAATTAAAAATTCGCACCACCATAAACTAGTCAAATTCATGGAATGATAAAACCCTATACAGGAGGGTCGATTCCCTCGTCCCTAAAAACACTAGGTTAGTAGCGTGTTTCTGCTATTTTTTGCCACAAAACAAGATCAATTTTGTCACCCAAGAGGATCAAAGTTTCCAGATTATAGAGCATTCTAAGATATCACAACAAGCGAGGACAACAGACAAAAAACATCATTTTTTCAAGGTATAAAACACGCACCAATATGTTTTTGAAATTCACCTCTTGAAAAACCACAAAAAGAGTGTTTTCTTGTTTTTCGTCATTTTAGTGAAGAAACCTCACATTTTTGCACATGCAAGGGTAAAAATACCAGAGAATGCAAAATTCTATGTAGGTCCAATCACAGTTTTCCCCGTGGTCCTAAAACCACTAAAAATTAGGCTATTACACAATATCCCGCCACCAACTTCTATCTTGAAAAAAATAGGTGTTTTCATTCTTATCTGTTTAACCTGCGATTCCCGTTTTGTAACAATTTTTGTAAGCTAACAATTCTATTTCACTACCTTCCTTTCTTTTTCTTCCAAAAGCCCCCTCCCTCTAGAATATTGAGAAAAATAGAAAATACCTTTTTTGGGGCATTTCTTTCGTAAATCTAAAATTTCAATAACACAATAAAATCAAAGAACAGAGCGAAAGTGTTCAAGGAAATGTAGTTATGCGGTCAACCAACTCAATTTAGGAAAAAAGTATGTTATTTTTTTAAAGTATAACCAAATAATGCACACGTTTCCTCACACACCCCCTCCCACATCCTCCTAAGGACAAATTTCAAATAGACGTTGAATGAAGAAAAAATACAAAACTCCATCCAAGTATACAAATGACCTTTGATTTTGATTGACAGTTGAATAAATTTATTTCAGGGGGAATGGTAAACTGACTTAATTTAGTCTAATTTCATGTTATATACAGACTAAACTACCTTAGTCTGAATTACTTATTGATTCTCTATTAGTTTTAAACTCTAACAACATTTTTGCAGGCAATTGATATGTGTTTATCTTCTGCGTCTATAATAAAAGACAAAAAAGAACACTAAGTTTATTTAAGCTAGAGTCAATGCTTTTTTCTAACTCAACAAATCCCTATTGAGTGTAAGTGAGAACTTTATCACGAATATATCTTTAACGCTACACCCATGAACTACATAGTTTTGAAAAAACGGCCCCCACCCCCCTTGTGCTCCACATTTGAGAAAATAGACTAGCACACACTAATTTATGATATTAATTTTTTAAAAAAAGACTATCCAGAAGAACAAAGAAAGAAAAAGTAAAAGAGCCCTATTAAAATCTAAAACGAGCAAGAAATGAAGTCTTTAATAATGCCAGCTTAAAGGGCGACAACGAAATTTACTAATGAAGAGCCACAATAAAAACTTTTAAACGAACAGGAAATTAAAATAAAATCAATAAGTATACATTATAACAATTAAAGTTAGAATAAGGGTGTGAGGAGAAAAAAAAGGAAAGGGGGGGGGGGGTTCGAAAGCCAGGAATTTTGGAGCACTGGCTATAGTGTCCTATTTTTACGTAGTGTTTCTTGCTTTCGCTTTGGCAGGAACGGAAGTGATATGTTATCTACCTTTATGGTTAATTTCTGAATTTAAATCTTTAGTAGTTTTGCTCCTTAAAACCAAATTCATTATAATGTAGCAAGAAATGTCTGGAGTCACTCTCATCTGCAGGTTTGACTTCGTGAACGGCGCTGGTCTATTTCGGGAAAGCACTTGACAGAATGACAAATATACGTTATTTTTAAATATCTTGGTTTTAGAGTTCTTTCAATTTAAATCAAATAAATTTAAACCCAACAAAAAAAAAAAAGGAACTGGTTTTCCCCATAAGAACTCACTTGGCCAGGACAGAACTGGGACGAAAAATTTAACACCAAAACAAAACGACAAAGAAAACCAAATCCAGTGGCGCGCCTATAGTCCAACTTAGACTGTATTTTGAAATTTATTAAATTTTTCGTCGTCACCCTAGAAGAGGACTTGAGGTGGGTATTATTTTTAAATATTAACGTTATTAAAAACAAAAAAAGAAAAAAAAATCAGTGGCGTATGCCTCAAACTCCTCAATATCCAAACAACTAAGGAGAGTGGTACACCGGTATTATTTCACCAATTTCAAAATTAACATCCAAACCCCATTCAGAAAACTTCAACTCATAAAAATTCAGAATAGAAAGGTAAAAACTCAATTACTAGCTCCAAAATCACATTAACGGTTTTTAGAAACAAATACACAGATGAGTCAGCTTTTGCGATGCAGAACTATTGGTATATTGTTCCTGGATCATTTACAAGCACTCCACATAGTTATCGGCACCAATAGTGGTTGGAGAAAAAACGTGAGAAAAATGAGAAAATGACAGTTATATTTTCATAATCGTTTATTTAAAGCTAAGTTAATTTACACCCCACCCATTGCTTAACTCTTTCAAAAAATCTGCTGTTATCTTTAGACAAAATTAGACTGAGTTCTACAACCGGCTTTGTGCCAAGATGACAGCCATCTGCCATCAGCAAACAATGCAAATAAAGTTTGCAGTGTACAAAACGCAAAGTCGTTCACATAATTATTCGCAGACGCTGGTTGTCAAATGAGACAATGGAACACAACACGAACCTCGAATATAAAACTGTTAACTGCATTATACAAGGTCACTAACATAAACTTTAACAAAGTAGATATCGGCCCAATTTAAGATCCTTGAAGTGGCAGCACCAAGCTCTATTCACGGAAAGGGCTACAAAAGAGCAAGTATCACCGAGATTGATTCGACCAGAATAAATATGAACACAGAAAACCAGAATAATTACTATCTCCTTTTTATCAATACGAGACATGAGCCAGTTCTCACGGAATAAATTTTTACTGTACTAAAAAGAAGCCGAATAGAGCTAAGAAATAGATG
>JAPEVW010000643.1:0-64675 GCA_027921565.1 Artemia sinica | reverse complement strand
GAAATGATAATTTTATAATTTGTGTTTTCCTATTCTAAGCATAGTGATATTGGAGACACACAACTCCTTTTACATCGTGTTGCAAATCAGAACAGAAAATCAGGGAAAAAGCCTCCTTGACACATCTGTCCAGAAAAGGTCAGAGTTCTGTTTTGGACACTGAGCGAGGTCACATCCGTCTGAAGAAAGTACAAAACCTTTTAGACGCAAAATAGATCTTTATAAATTTTTTTTTTTATATGCAACTTAAAGCACTGGGACTTTTTTTCTAATCCAAAGGTTTCACAGTTGACCAGAGAAATGTCTATTTCCATAACTTTCTCAGACACAAAAACTAGAAGTTTTACAGTCAACAACCTTTATTAGGTTCAGATTTTTACGGAATGTTTTTTTTTTCGATCCAAAACTGGACTTTTTTCAAACCGGAAGTCTATCACAGTTGAGCCGATAATATGTATTGTTCCATAAATCAAAACGAAAGATTCAGCTATACAAACAGAAAATCAAAAATTCTAGGCCTGAAAACCCTAAACAACACTATTCTACATAATGACTTTCAGGCAAGATCAACCAGAAATACTAAAGTTAACTTTTAAAAAATAATACTCCAGGAAACAAAACACACATACGAAAATCTAAAAAAACCCTGAAAATCTGAAAACCCAACAACAGACCACAATTAACTATTCTACTTCAATCATACAGGTACAATCATACAGTAATTAATTCTTCTGAAGAAACTGGTAGGAAATTCAGGTCATATATACAATGAACGCGAGTAACCTTGAAAGCGGGTCAGTAAATTTATACAATGTGGAGACTAATCTCCTGAAAAGCAGCAGTTACTTTTTTTTTCATTTCTCATTTCAAATTATATTTATACGGTACAGTTATTATTTAGTAATAATTCTAGCCTGTATTTGTTGCCATGAATTTAACTTCTTTTAACACGTGCTTCTTTTGATCATTTGGAGTTTGAAATTTCATTATGGCGTTTCTGAAACTAAAAGTAAAATCTTTAATGAGAAATAAAAAATAAAATTTAAACTTACATTAATTACATCAGCACCGTGTGGACATAAACTGTTTGCCCTTAGAAGGACCGGCGAGCTTCACTTGAGATATTCATTTCAATATGCACTGAAGAAAAAAGCATCAAACAGCAAATAATTTATGGGAACAACGTACACTCTCTTTCAATAATTTTAATTAACCAATGTTATTTAGAAGTACAGAACAGGTTTGCAAGGTATAGGACTTCATTCATTTTTACATTTAACCTTCAAAGTCCCCCATCAATGAAACAGTTATAACAAATCCGAGGGCTTTTTCTTAAAAATGAATGCGTCGTTCATATTGTTAAGGCAAGCATTCAACACACATATCAGCAAAAATGTGGAATTTTGCCTTTTTTTGACATGAAAGTACTAAAAAACTTTAGCGTAGAAAAGCAGGTCTTGAGGAGAGGGTGAACCCCATCATATAAATAATAATTTCTGTTTGTTTAAGTTTTTTAATGTTGCTGCTCTTACTTTCAGTTGAATTTTTTTTTTTAATTTCTGATCGTTTTTTTCAATAGTAATGCAGGGAAATCCGACACCCCCTTCATAGCAATGTTCATCCCCCCAGAAAAATTCCTCCATGGAAAGTAATCCTCTCACGTAATCACCCAAAATCCACCCCCTCCCTCCACTACCAAAAAATCCCCCCTGAAAACTTCTGTGTACTTTCCCAATACCAATATTTATATGTACAAACACATTGGGCAAGCTCATAACTACAGAAGGCTCTTCCCCCGGGACTGTGGGGAGTTAAGTCATTCTCTCAAAGAAAGAGTCTTTATATTTTTCGTCCATGCTGAGAAACTGCTATCTCAAATTTTGATTGGGTGACTTTGGGAAACAATGAGCGTGGAGGGGGCCTAGTTTGCCCTCAATTTTTTTTGTCACTTAAAAAGGGCACTGGAACTTTCACTTCCCTTTGAATTAGTCCTTCCGTGATATTCCAGCACTACTGGAGGATACATTACCCCCCTGGAAAAAAAAAACAAATAACACGCATCCGTGATCTTTCTTCTTGCAAAATTCAAAATTCTGACATTGTTGCAGTTATGAGCTTAAAACCTATACAGTATGGGGTTTCTCTGATACGCTGAATCTGTTGATGTGATTTTCATTAAGTTTTTATGATTTTTAGGGAGGGGGTGTTTCTCTATTTTTTCCGAAAATAAGGGAAATTTTCTCAGGCGCTTAACTTACGATGAGTAAAACTAAACTTAATGCAACTTATATATTTGAAATCAACATAAAAATCCTATATTCTTTTTGATGTATCTACGGGTATCAAATTCCTTTTTTAGAGTTTCGGTAACTATTGAGCCCGGTTGCTCCTACTTACAGTTCGTTTTACCACGAACTGTTTGAGCCAGGTTTTTTTTGGCAGCTAGTCTCAAAGGTATTTTTTCGTGATTCGGTTCTGTGTTAATGTCTATTGTTTTTTTTCTTGAATATTTTGTAAGATCATTTTGATTAAAGTTGCGTATTAGAGCATTTGATGCGCATTTAGTCCTTATTTTACGGACAATCTTATTATTAATCTTTAAGTCTGATTTTAATTGCTTCTCTCGGACTACCTGTTTTTATGCCTAGTTTCTTGTGCTACATATGGGCAACCGAGTCAAACTCAAAACGAGCAGAAATTAACATGATTACATATCCCATAGGCGTAGGAATGGAGAGGCAGGGGGCAGCTGCTACCCTAGACCTTCAACTTACATTAGATATTAATTTACATGAGGAGGTCGGGTTTCCAGGGGTGAAATTTTCAGGGGGTAATTTTACCGATTTTTTCAAGGTGACGGAAACGGACATAAAGAATTCGCACTTTAACGTAAAGAACTAGGTTGTCGAGGAGGAGACAATAGGATATGTGATGACAATACTAAATTAACATAACCACAAAATTCCACATTAAAATTAAAAAAAAAAATTTTTTGCATAGAAATACCAAACCATAGGTTACATTAGGTTAGTGTTAGTCTAACCTAACCCTATCTAACCTGTGGTTTCGCTATTCTATGTAATAAATTGGAATTTTGTGTTATGTTAGTTTAGCATTGTGAACATCAATATCTATTATCTCCCTCCTCGACACCTAGCTCTTTATGTTAAAGTTTGAATATTCTGTTCCGTTCCGCCTCCTTGGAAAAAATCGGTAAAATTTCCCCCCTGAAAATTTCACCCCTGTAAACCCCCTCCTCATGTAAATTAATATCTAAATGTAAGTTTGTAAGGTCTATGGTGCAGTCTGCCCCCCTTTCTCTCCATCCCTAAGCCTCTGGCCCTAATCATTGTTTATTTTTGCTCGTTTTGAGTTTGACTCGGTTGCCCATTATTAGCAATGGCCTAACCATTAAAACTGGTAGGTTCTCGAGAAGCATTGAAATCAGACATTAAGATTAATAATAAAATTTCCATAAATAAGGACTAAATGCATTAAATGCTCTATACATAAATTTAATCAAAAATGATCTTACAAAATATTTAAAGAAAAACAATATACATTAAACACAGAACCGATCACAAAAATACGTTTGAGGCTATGCTTCCAAAAAGCCCTGCTCAAACAGTTCGTGGTAACGAGCTGTAAGTAAGGAGTAACCCGGCTCAATTGTAACCGAAACTCTATAAAAAGGGAATTTGATACCGTAGATACATCAAAAGAATCAGATTTTTATGTTGATTTCAAATATATAAGTTTCAATAAGTTAGTTTTACTCATCAAAAGTAAAGCAGGCTGAAGAATTTCCCTTATTTTTGAAAAAAAGAGAAACATCCCCCTCGCTAAAAGTCAAAGAACCTTAATGAAAATCACATCATCAGATTCACAGCGTATCAGAGAACCCTACTGTAGAGGTTTTAAGCTCATAACTGCAACAATGTAGAATTTTGTATTTTTTGGCCAGAAGAAAGATCACGGATGCGTGTTTATTTGTGTTTTTTTTCCAGGGGTGATCCTATCCTCTCCAGTAGTGCTGTAATATTTGTCCCACAAGGTGCTGTTGTAATTAATGTAAGTTCAAATTTTATTTTTATTTCTCATTAAAGATTTTACTTTTACTTTCAGAACTCCATAATGAAATTCAAACTCCAAATGATCAAAAGAAGCACTTGTAAAAGAAGTTAAATTCATGGCAACAAATACAGGCTTATAATTATTACAAACTGTGAAAACTGTAAACGTAAAAGTTTTAGTTACAACTATGAAATTTCTCTTAGAAGTAACATTTTTTTTCGTCACTGATAAAAGTTTTTCTGTAAGAAGTAGCAAGTCTTCTGCCAAAGATTCAATGCTTTCTTAGAAATAACAATTTTTATGTTTATATAACAAAGTTTTCTGTTCAGAAGTATCAAGTTTTCCTTCACTATAACAAATTTTCTCTTTCGAAGTAACAACTTTTTCCTCAATACTAACAAAACTTTTACTTAAAACTATCAATATCTCTTAGAATAACAATTTTTTTTTCGTCAGTGATTACAAGTTTTTCTGCAAGAAATAGCAAGTTCCATGTCAAGGATACCAAATTTTCTTAGAAATAACAATTTCTTCGTTTATGATAACAAGTTTTCTGTTAGAAGAAGCAGCATTTTTCCTTAACACTAAAAAATTTTCTCCCTTCCTCCTAGTAACAATTCTTAACATTAAAACTAACAAATCTTCTCTTCGAAGTAACAACTTTTTCCTCGATACTAACAAACTTCTACTTAAAAGTATCAAATTTTTCATAGAAGTATAATTTTTTTTTCCGTTCTTGATAAAAAGTTTTCTGTCAAAAGTAGCAAGTTTTCCTAACACTAACAAATTTTTTCATCCAATTAATAATTCTTTCCTTAACACTAACAGAGTTTTAGTTATAACTATCAAATTTCTTTCTCTAGCAAGTAACAATTTTTCGTCAGTCATAACAAATTTTCTGTTAGAACTAACAAGTTTTCTTTCAAAGATACCAAATTTTTCTGAGACCGTAACAATTTTTTCGTTTCTTGATAGCAATTTTTTGTCAGAAGTAGCTAGTTTTCCCTTTCAAACCCTAACAAATTTCTCTCTTATAAAGTAACAACATTTTTTCCTCAACACTAACAACTTGTTACTTAATACTATGAATTTCTCTAGAAGTAACATTTTTCGGCAGTGATAATAAGTTTTCTGTAATAATGTAGCAAGTTTTCTGCCAAAGATACCAGGTTTTTCTTAGAAGTAATAATTTTTTCGTTTATGATTAACAAATTTTCTGGTCAGAAGTAGCAATTTTTTCTTAGTACTGCCAAAATTTTCTCCTCGAAGTAACAACTTTTAACCTAATACTAACAAACTTTACTTAACTCTATCAAATTTCTCTTAGAAGTAAGAATTTTTTTCGTCGGTGATAACAAGTTTTCTTTAAGATGTAGCAAGTTTTCCCCCAAGATACAGGTTTTTTTCTTAGAAGTCAACAATTTTTTTTCATTTTCTGATAACAAGTTGACTGTCAGAAGTAGGCAAGTTTTCTTAACATTAACAATTTTCTCTTAGAAGTAACAACTTTTTCCTCAATACTAACAACCTCTACTTAAAACTATAAAATATTTTCGTAGAAGTATAATTTTTTTCCCGTATTAATGCAATAAATAGTTTTCTGTCAAAAGTAGCAAGTTTTTCCATAACACTAACAAATTTTCTCATCAAAGTAATAATTTTCTCATTAACACTACAGAGTTTTATTTACAACTATCAAAATTCTCTTAGAAGTAAAAATTTTTCGTCAGTGATAACAAATTTCTGTTAGAACTAACAGTTTAATTTTCAAAGATACCAATTTTTTTTTGTCAAAGTTTTATGTCAAAGATACCAAATTTTACTTAGAAGTAACGATTGTTTACGTTTATGATTGCAAGTTATATTGTCAGAAGTAGCAAGTTTTCCTTTCACAATAAAAGATTTTCTCTTCGAGTAACAACTTTTTTCCTCAACACTACAAAAATCCTTTTTGCTTAATACTATCAATTTCTCTTAGAATTAAACCATTTTTTAGTGAATGATAACAAATTTTCTGTCAAAATTTTTCTTAGAAATAAAAATATCTTCGTTTATGATAACAAGTTTTCTGTTATATAAGTATAAATTTTTCATTAACACTAACAAATTTTCTCCTCGAAGTAATAACTTTTTCCTTAATACTAACAAACTTTTACTTAACGAATCGAAACTAATTTCTCTTCTCAAACTCAAACTTAACTCAAATTTCTCTTAGAAGTAACAATTTTCCGTCAGTAATAACAAGTTCTCTCTGTAAGAAGTAGCAAGCTTTCTGCCAAAGATATCAGATTTTTTTCTTAGAACTAACAATTTTTTTCGTTTATGATAACAAGATTTTTCTGTTTGAACTGTAGCAAGTTCTTCTTAACACTAACAAATTTTTTTCTTCGAAGTAACAACTTTTTCCTCAATACCAACAAACTTCTACTTAAAACAATCAAATTTTTCGTAGAAGCATAATTTTTTTCCGTTCATGATTAAAAGTTTTCTGTCCAAAGTAGCAAGTTTTCCTTAACACTAACAGAGTTTTAGTTACGACTATCAAATCAAAACAGTTCGTGGTAACGAACTGTAAGTACGGAGCGACCCGGCTCAATGGTAACCGAAACTCTTGAAAACGGGTTTTTGATACCAATAGATATATTAAATGAATCAGATTTCAATGCTGATTTCAAATATATAATTTTCATCAAGTTTAGTGCTACCCATCAAAAGTTACGCGCCTGAGAAAATTTGGCTGATTTTCGAAAAAAGGGGGAAAGACCCCCTAAAAATTGTAGAACCTTAATGAAAATCACACTATCATATTCAGCGTATCAGAGAACCCTACTGTAGAGGTTTCAAGCTCCTATCTACAAAAATGTGGAATTTTCCATTTTTTGCCAGAAAAAGATCACGGATGCGTGTTTATTTGTTTTTTTTTTTGTTTTTTTTCCCAGGGGTGATCGTATCGACCCAGTGGTCACCTAGAATATCGTGAGAGGGCTCATTGGAACGGAAATTAAAAGTTCTAGTGCCCTTTTTAAGTGACCACAAAAAATGGAGGGCAACTAGGCCCCCTCCCACGCTCATTTTTTTCCCAAAGTCACCCCGATCAAAATTTTGAGATAGCCATTTTGTTCAGCATGGTCGAAAATATGATAAAATGTTCTTTTAGGATGACTTGATCCCCCCAAAGTCCCCAGGGGGAGGGCTGAAAGTTATGAACTTTACTCAATGTTAACATATAGTATTGGTTATTGGGAATATACAGACTTTTTCAGAGGAGATTTTTTCTGGTAGGTGGGGGAAGGAGAGGTCGGGCCCGGCTATATGGAGGATCTTTCCATGAAGGAAGTTTTCATGGGGAAGGGAAATTGCCATGAAGATGGGGGCGCCGGACTTGCCAGCATTATTTATTGGTTATTGGGAAGTATACAACCATTTTCAGGAAGGATTTTTTCTGGAGGGGGGCTAGAGGAGGGGATTACTCTGGAGAATATTTCTGTGGAGGATGTTTCTCTTTGGGTAAGGGACATTTCTATGAAGGGGGCGCTGGATTTCCAAGCATTATTTAAGAAACGATCAGAAGTTAAATAAAAAAAAACAAAGTTTTTTTCAACCGAAATGTAAGAGGATATTAGAACTTAAAAATGAACAGAAATTATAACGTATGTGAGGGGGTTCTCCCCCAAGTCAATACCTCGCTCTTTACGCTACAGTTTTTTTTTTAGTGCTTTCAGAAGAAGCTATCTATTCTATTAAACGGCCTTTGTGATTCAGGGGTTTGTGAATCAAAACTTTTTTTAACTTTTTAACGTAAAGAGCGTGGTATTGACTAAGGGGAGAACCCCTTCATATAAGTAATAACATATACGTAATAAAAAAACAATAAAAAACAAAGCGATACGGCTCAATAGTAATCGAAACTTTTAGAAACGAAATTTTGATGTCAATAAATGTATCAAAAGAATGTGTTTATAATGCTGATCCTAAATATATAAAATTTTATTAAGTTTAGTATTACTCATCAAAGCTACGAGCCTGAGAAAATTTACTCGATTTTTAAAGAGGGGGAAACATCCCCTACAAGTGAAAGATTTTAATGAAAATCACACCGTCAGATTCAGCGTATCACTAAAACCTATTACATAGGTTTCAAGCTCATATCTGTAAAATCTGCAACTTTGTATTTTTAGCCAGAAGAAAAATATACGAATATAGAAGTTAGTTACGTAAGTTAAATTTGTAAAGACATCCATTTAGCAAAAGAAAAGTAAAATTTTTATGCTAAAAAATAAAAGCTGCATTAACTAAAAAACGATCAGAAATTAAATAAAAAAACAAGTTTTTTTAAACTGAAAGTAAGGAGCGACATTAAACTTAAAACAACAGAAATTATTCCGTATATGAAAGGGGCTGTCCCCTCCTCAACGCCTCGCTCTTTACGCTAAAGTTTGACTCTGTCCTCACAACTTTATTTTTTAAAACAATAAAAAACTTTAGCGTAAAGAGCGAGGCGTTGAGGAGGGGGACAGCCCCTTTCATATACGGAATAATTTCTGTTCGTTTTAAGTTTAATGTCGCTCCTTACTTTCAGTTTAAAAACTTGTTTTTTATTTAATTTCTCTTAGAAGTAACAATTTTTCGTTAGAGATACACAAATTTTCTGTTAGAACTAAACAAGTTTTCTCTCAAAGATACCAATTTTCTTAGAGTAACAATTTTTTTTCGTTTATGATAGCACGTTTTTTCTGTCAGATGTACAAGTTTCCTTTCACACTAACAAATTTTCTCTTCGAAGTAACAACTTTTTTCCTCAATACTCACAAACTTTTACTTAATATCATCAAATTACTCTTAGAACTTACCATTTTTTCGTCAGTGATACAAGTTTTCTGTCAAGATACCAAATTTTTCTTAGAAGTAACAATTTTTTGTTTATGATAACAAGTTTTCTGTCAGAAGTAGCAAGTTTTCCTTCGCACTAACAATTTTTTCTTCGAAGAAACCACTTTTTTCATCAATACTACTAGGCTTTTACTTAACACTATCAAAATTCTCTTAGAAGTAATAGGTTTTTCTTAACTGTAACAAATTTTTTCTAATACCCCCCAAGTTTTACATCAAAGATAATAAATTTCACTTAGAATTAACAATTTTTTTTCGTCAGTGATAACAAATTTTTCTGTTAGAAGTAGCAAGTTTTCTTTCAAAGATGCCATAATTTTCTTAGAAGTAACACTTTTTTTCTATGATAACAAGTTTTCTGTTGGAAGTAGCAGTTTTCCTCAACACTAACAAAGTTTCACATCGAAGTAACAAATTGTCGTCAGTTATAACAAGTTTTCTGTTAGAAGTAACAAGTTTTCTCTGTCAAAGAGACAAATTTTTCTTAGAAATAACAATATCTTCGTTTATAATAACAAGTTTTCTGTTAGAAGTAGCCATTTTTCCTTTCACACTAAAAAATTTTCTCTTCGAAGTAACAACTTATTCCTTAATACTAACAAACTTTTTTTTATCTAATAAAATTAAATATCTCTTAGAAGTAACAATTTTTCGTCAGTGATAACAAGTTTTTCTGTAAGAAGTAGAATGTTTTCTGTCAAAGATACCAAATTTTTCATAGAAATAACAATTTCTTTGTTTATGATAACAAGTTTTCTGTCAGAAGTAGCACTTTTTTTCCTTAACACTAAAAATTTTCTTCCTCGAAGTAGGAACTTTTACCTTAATACTAACAAACTTTTATTAGCACTATCAAATATCTCCTAGAAGTAACAATTTTCGTCAGTGATAAAAAGTTTTCTGGAAGAAGTAGTAAGTTTTCTGCAAAGATACCAGATTTTTCTTAGAAGTAAAATTTTTTTCGTTTTTGATAACAAGTTTTCTGTCAGAAGTAGCAAGTTTTTCTTAACACTATAAATTTTCTGTTCTAAGCAACAACTTCTTCCTCAATACTAACAAACTTCTACTTAAAACTATCAAATTTTTCTTAGAAGTACAATTTTTTTCCGTTCATGATAAATTTCTTTGTCAAAAGTAGCAAGTTTCCCTCAACACTAACAAATTTTCTCATCCCATTAACAATTTTCGCTTAACACTAACAGAGTTTTTAGTTACAACTTTGAAATTTCTCTTAGAAGTAACAATTTTTCGTCACTGATAACAAGTTTTCTGTAAGAAGTAGCAAGTCTTCTGCCAAAAATTCCAATTTTTTTTAGAAGTAAACAATTTTTAAGTTTATGATAACAAGTTTTCTGTCAGAAGTATCAAGTTTTCCTTCACTATAACAAATTTTCTCTTCGAAGTAACAACTTTTTCCTGAATACTAACAAACTTTTTACTTAAAACTATCAAATATCTCTTAGAAGTAACAATTTTTTTCGTCATTGATAACAAGTTTTCTGTAAGAAGTAGCAAGTTCCATGTCAAGGATACCAAATTTTTCTTAGAAATAACAATTTCTTCGTTTTATGATAACAAGTTTTCTGTTAGAAGTAGCAATTTTTCCTTAACACTAAAAAATTTTCTCCTCCTAGTAACAACTTTTACATTAATACTAACAAATCTTCTCTTCGAAGTAATAACTTTTTCCTCAATACTAACAAACTTCTACTTAAAAACTATCAAATTTTTCATAGAAGCATAATTTTTTTCCGTTCATGATAAAAAGTTTTCTGTCAAAAGTAGCAAGTTTTTCTTAACACTAACAAATTTTTTTTCTTCGAAGCAACAACTTCTTCCTCAATACTAACAACTTCTGCTTAAAACTATCAAAATTTTTCTTAAAAGTACAATTTCTTTCCGTTAATGATAAAATTTTTTGTCAAAAGTAGCAAGTTTCCCTTAACACTAACAAATTTTCCCATCACATTAACAATTTTTTCCTTAACACTAACAGAGTTTTAGTTACAACTTTGAAATTTCTCTTAGAAGTAACAATTTTTCGTCACTGATAACAAGTTTTCTGTAAGAAGTAGAAAGTCTTCTGCCAAAAATTCCAATTTTTTTAGAAGTAACAATTTTTACGTTTATGATAACAAGTTTTTCTGTCAGAAGTCTCAAGTTTTCCTTCACTATAACAAATTTTCTCTTCGAAGTAACAACTTTTTCTGAATACTAACAAACTTTTACTTAAAACTATCAAATATCTCTTAGAAGTAACATTTTTTTTTCGTCAGTGATAACAAGTTTTTTCTGTAAGAAGTAGCAAGTTCATTGTCAAGGATACCAAATTTGTCTTAGAAATAACAATTTCTTCGTTTATGATAACAAGTTTTCTGTTAGAAGTAGCAACTTTTTCCTTAACACTAAAAAAATTTTCTCCTCCTAGTAACAACTTTTACATTAATACTAACAAATCTTCTCTTCAGAGTAACAACTTTTTCCTCAATACTAACAAACTTCTACTTAAAACTATCAAATTTTTCATAGAAGTATAATTTTTTTCCGTTCAGGATAAAAAGTTTTCTGTCAAAAGTAGCAAGTTTTTCTTAACACTAACAAATTTTCTCTTCGAAGCAACAACTTCTTCCTCAATACTAACAAACTTCTACTTAAAACTATCAAATTTTTCTTAGAAGTAAAATTTCTTTCCGTTAATGATAAAATTTTTTTTGTCAAAAGTAGCAAGTTTCCCTTAACACTAACAAATTTTCTCATCACATTAACAATTTTTTCCTTAACACTAACAGAGTTTTAGTTACAACTTTGAAATTTCTCTTAGAAGTAACAATTTTTCGTCACTGATAACAAGTTTTCTGCAAGAAGTAGCAAGTCTTTCTGCCAAAGATTCCAATTTTTCTTAGAAGTAACAATTTTTTACGTTTATGATAACAAGTTTTCTGTCAGAAGTATCAAGTTTTCCTTCACTATAATAAATTTTCTCTTCAAGGTAACAACTTTTTTCCTGAATACTAACAAACTTTTACTTAAAACTATCAAATATCTCTTAGAAGTAACAATTTTTTCGTCAGTGATAACAAGTTTTCTGTGAGAAGTAGCAAGCTCCATGTCAAGGATACCAAATTTTTCTTAGAAAATAACAATTTCTTCGTTTATGATAACAATTTATCTGTTAGAAGTAGCAATTTTTCCTTAACACTAAAAAATTTTCTCCTCTTAGTAACAACTTTTACATTAATACTAACAAATCTTCTCTTCGAAGTAACAACTTTTTTCTCAATACTAACAAACTTCTACTTAAAACTATCAAATTTTTCATAGAAGTATAATTTTTTTTCATTCATGATAAAAAGTTTTCTGTCAAAAGTAGCAAGTTTTCCTTAACACTAACAAATTTTCTAATCAAATTAATAATTCTTTCCTTAACACTAACAGAATTTAGTTATAACTATCAAATTTCTCTTAGAAGTAACAATTTTTTCGTCAGTCATAAATAATTTTCTGTTAGAACTAACACGTTTTCTGTCAAAGATACCAAATTTTTCTTAGAAGTAACATTTTTTCGTTTTTTCTGATAGCAATTTTTTGTCAGAAGTAGCAAGTTTTTCTCTTCAAACAAACAAATTTTCTCTTCAAAGTAACAACTTTTTCCTCAACACTAACAAACTTTTTTACTTAATGCTATCAAATTTCTCTTAGAAGTAACATTTTTTTTCGGCAGTGATAACAAGTTTTCTGTAAGATTTAGCAAGTTTTTTGCCAAAGATACAGGTTTTTCTTAGAAGTAACAATTTTTTTTTCGTTTATGATAACAAGTTTTCTGTCAGAAGTAGCAATTTTTCTTAGTACCAAAAAAATTTTCTCCTCGATATAACAACTTTTACCTTAATACTAACAAAATTTTACTTAACACTATCAAATTTCTCTTAGAACTAAGAATTTTTTTGTCGGTGATAACAAGTTTTCTGTAAGATGTAGCAAGTTATCCCAAAAGATACCAGGTTTTTCTAAGAAGTAACAATTTTTTTTCGTTTATGATAACAAGTTGACTGTCAGAAGTAGCAAGTTTTCCTTAACATTAACAAATTTTTCTCTTAGAAGGAACAACTTTTTCCTCACTACTGACAAACTTCTGCTTAAAAATATCAAATTTTTCGTAGAAGTATAATTTTTTCCCGTTAATGATAAATAGTTTTTCTGTCAAAAGTACCAAGTTTTCCATAACACTAACAAATTTTCTCATCAAAGAAATAATTTTTTCATTAACACTAACAGAGTTTTAGTTACAACTATTAAATTTCTCTTAGAAGTAAAGATTTTTCGTCAGTGCTAACAAATTTTCTGTTAGAACTAACAAGTTTTATGTCAAAGATACCAAATTTTTTTTTGTCAAAGTTTCATGTCAAAGATACCAAATTTACTTAGAAGTAACAATTGTTTCGTGTATGATTGCGAGTTTTCTGATGTTTCCATCAGAACTCTCGATGTTTTCCACAAAAGATGCATAGAGAAATATGCAAGAGTCCGAGGCGAAACCAGGTGGATAATCAGCAAAAATAATTTTGATCCATCCCTTAAACGGTGCCAGCGTTTTTCCCATTGATCATATTCTGTTTAAAGCCAAGAACGTCTCTCAGATTATCATTGAGAATAATTATTTCACTGTCAACAGGTGAGGTAATGTAAATCCTATCGTGTTCCATTGAATAATTAAAATGGAATTTACCATTCCTGCGATATGAGTTCTATTGATTGTACGACACAAATCGGTCATATTATCGTATTCAGTATATTTCAATTTGACATATGGATATTCGCTAGATTTAAGTGCTTCAACCCATTCATAATCGACAAAGAGTGACCAATCGAATGGTATAAACTTTTATATCATACACACGATCCTTTCTCAGGATGTCATAGGTATTTTGAGAATACAATCGACAAGAGCCACTTCATACTTTCCATCATCGAATTTGAGGGCGGGGGATAGTTTCGTCCAAAATTCACTTTTCTTATTCAAGTCGTTGTACAGAGGATCGGAAAAACGTTGGACATAAAAATTACATATAAATCATTGGGCATTGTCAATATCTTCAACACTGATCCAAGAATCAAAATCAGAGTTGTATCCTAGCCACCGAACAAGTAACTGTTTCTTACCCCTGTGAGTACGAGTCTTTAATATCTTTTCAATTTGATAGATTTCACATATTATTTTTAACTTTTTGTAGTTCATAGTCATAAAAGCCGCCGAAATTTTTCTTCATCTTTGGTATCGCGCAAACGATAAGTTATGGGTGTAGTTTTGCTGTGTCAAGGATTTTTGCCACTTTAAAAAGTTCTGTGGACCACAAGTAATTTACCCTTTTTCAAAAACATTAGTTGTTCTATTAATTCGAACAGTATCACCAGCATTGAATTTTTTCTTCTTGACACTCGTTTCATTGGAATATTGTTTAAGAAAGGTGTCAATTGTATCATGATCAGAATGATGAACTTCCGTTGGGGTTGAATTGGACAATGATCGATGAGGTCGTTGATTATAAGTCAACATGATTTTATCTAAATCATGAGTAAAAGCAGATGTATTTTTCAATGTACAATATCTTGAAATTAAAGTCGAATAGTTCTTATCAATCGTTCTGCCAATGCAGCCTTTATAGGGCTATGACTATGATAGAACAGTGTATCATATTTCGCTAGTACTTTTGCAACATGGGGATTAACAAATTCACTACCACGATCCGTTTGAATTTTTTATACGAATCCTGTTCGAGAATACTTTCAATGGCCTGAGCAACTTCAACACCTATCTTCGAGCGCAATGGAATGGCATATGCATAGCGACTAAAAACACTTATTGCAAGTAGAATGTACTTGTACGGTGCATTGTGACGTCTTTGAATCTCATCTAGAGTTAGGAGATCTGCTTGCATTATATGCAATGGGAAAAAAGGCTTTAGTTTTTCGATAAACGATTAGCATGAAGCCTATGATTTCTATGCAGAGTGTAACTTGATTCATTTTTGTAGATAGTCTTGTACGCTTTAGCGTGAACACCAGTGACTTTGGAAAAGTGGTGGGGAACTTAAACTCCCCAATTCACCAATATTTTCATAAACACGTTTCAGAACTTCAAACCATTTTTTTATGTAAACTTGTAGTGTAACGTCCGCTACCCTTTTGTATACTGGTGGTTGGGTGGGGTGTGGTGACGTTGACTTGATACGTCCTTCGCTTTTGTTTAGCTATCAATGGTGTACTCCTCCTCCTTATTGTCAAGTTTCCACTAGATGGGCAAGTATTTTCCAAAATTGATTTAAAATCTTCTTCTTCTGCTTCTTGTTCATATTTGAATGTGTTGATAATGGTGCATGTTCATTTAATTTTTTTTAGAATTTGCCTATTGCTAATAAGGCTTTTGGGGAAGTTTAATGTATTTAGAAAGTTGTATAGATGATCGTCAAATGATAATAGTCCTTTACGATTTGTAACCATATCATAGATTAAATCAAGTAGATTATAGCTCTTCCCTTGAATTAAAATCTCTTTCCCATTGCTATACACTTGAATATGATCTTGAACACTTTCCATGAGATATGTTATGAGTCGTTTACTTTGTTCACGATATGAGTGGGGCATTAGATTTCCAATTATCGATACAATTGAATCCAATTCCTCCTTCTTTAATTGTGGTTCCAGCAGCAGCAGCAGCAGAATCCTGAGGAGATGATTCTTTTTTGTGATCAATACCACTGGCCTTTGCACGATAGGGCTTATGTTTGTCCACTCGGCGAAGTGCATCTTGAAGTAGAAGCAGTTTTTTATCATCCTTAATATTCTCGTTGTCAATGAATTTACTCAGATTGTCCTCAAAGTGTTCCACGGGTGAGAGAGCGAGTTTTATTGGAGTCAATTTATAGGGTTTGGCCATTCTCTAGAGAAAACTGTTTACAAGTCCTGCAATTATTGGCAGTAAAAGCGTGAAAAAGCTACCGCCCGCCTGAAGAGATCTTTCCTTTTAAATTTCTTTCCTTTGTTTTTAGAGGCCAATGCACGTACAATGGAACGATGTTGCTTTGCCTGTTGCTTAACTACTTCTGGCAGTTGAACATTGCCATCGGTCAAATTTAAACAAAGTTCAGATATTAGATTAATGAAATCATTGTCAATACCATATTTTGAGTATGGCTTTTCCCTAAGTGGGGTTTTTGAATTGCTTAGAACTGAAAATAAATGTCTATTTTCATGTAGTTTTCTTCAGTGTCATGATAGCAACTAATAGGTCTTTTTACTGTTCATGGAGAGATATACTGTAATTTCATTGTCAAAATATCTGTGACTACACGCAAATCCTCGGGTGTATTTTTGATTCAGATCCAATAGGATATAGTCGTAGGGTTATTAGTTGCCTCATTGTACGTTGAGAGCAGAAATTTGGGGGCACCTGGATATATTTGCTTATTGAGAGTTATTAGCGAGCAGAATCACGAACAACTCTGTAGATGATATAGTAGGTGCAGTTCAATGCAAGCGTTCGCATACATTTGCTCTGAGGAAAGAGATTGTGTAGAACCAGAGTAATGGAAATCTGTTCATAATGAGAGCGAACGGTGAACAATTGCAGCATTTCCTGGACCATTGTTCAATAGATTCAGCCAGATCTTCAATAATCAGCCAAGAGTTTGGTTCAATAATGTTGAAAACATCAAGTCCCTGTATAAATTGTATCTGCACCAATCCCGCCGTGCCAATTACTTTTATTTTTATTGTATGACTCCTGCCAAATACTGTAACAATAGTAGATTTTTTTCGGCTTTTCAACAAACCTTTTATCACAATTTTTTAATTATTTTAGTTAAGAGTGTTGTTTTGCCTGACATTGATGGCCCAAACAGAAACGATCTGAATGGTGTTTTTTAAATTGATACATGTTCCCTTCAAACAGTTTCACCTAGACACCTAACTGTAGAGTATAGTTGTCTAATGACTAAATAATTTCCCTATTACTGCTAGTCCTTTCAAGAATAATGAGAAGAAGAACAAAATCAATAAAGAATCATATTTCTTGTATTATACAACAGCACTTTACAAAAAAAAAAGAAAAATACACTTTTTTAAAATTTATTTATAATAAAAAAAATGCACTAGAAAAAGCACTTTAATAAATATACTTTATTTATTTATAATACAACATTTAATGAAAAAAATACACTTTGAATAATATCACTTTTTTTTAATTTGAATGTAACATGTATATTTACAAAAGCAAAAAAAATCTGCTCTAAGTAAAAAAAAAGATACCTTTGGTAGTGGTGGCGTGCCTCCCGCTGGCGGCCGGCCGGGCAAACCCAACCCCCCCCTGCAATTTAACTTTTCTGCACTTGAATTAATTCGCTCAATGATTTGGGGAAAAAACTGTAGAATCTAAAAAGCGAATTTTATTCGTGTACTCAATGTCGTCTTCAACATATCTCCACATAAATCCCAAAACAAGCATATTTTTCCGATGATTTAGGAATGATTTTGTAGGAAAGCTGTCTATCACCCATGCATCATCCACTGTTCCATTTCTTTTGAAGATGTGCTATTGCTGGTAGCACATACTTCGATCGTAGTTAGAATTATGTATAAAAAAACCGGAAGAGAGTTGCTGTTAATTTTTAAATTATAATGAATTGTAAGCCCACCCCCGAAAGTTACTTTTCCCCGTTAAATGGGGTCAATAAGATGATTGTGATCCTGGACAGCGTCTTTTTGGGCAAGAGCACCCCTACAACCCAACAAATTGTCCCCTTTTCTAGTACCAGTTGCTCCTTATCTGATAATGACATTGGGTAGTTGGTGTGACGCAATCGTGATATTGCATCGTTCGCTGTTTTTATTAAACACATCAATAACTTCTCCATGCCACCTTCCTCATCCATAGTAAAAGAAACTCTTCCAATTGCATTTGATTGCTGGAATCGCGACGGGCATGCGCATAGGAACACGTAACTAGTTTGTGTTCCTTGACTATATTTGGCCTTGATGGGTCTGATACCTCCACCAGTCTTGATTCACAGTCTAAAGATACTTTATCAACCTGTAGCAGGGAATTTTTGAAGTTTATTAAATTGTAAGTATCTTTGCCTTCTGCCGGCATTTCTATTCTTTGATTGCTATGAATTTTGCAATATCTCATGTGATCTGTCAATGTTCGTTCAGATCTAAATGGAGAAAGGCACATGGGGCAATAGTGACATTCTCCTTTCTTCTTCGTGCTTTGGGATATGAGTCTACTTATTGATGTAACGGGGAAAAAATGATTATAGGAATTTACATCTGTGGGAGGCTCATAAATAACCCAAACCCAATTTTTAACATTATCTACCCTCGGTGTCTTAACTGAATATAAAAGTCCTTTTTTATTTGGTTTTCTTTCCCCCATTTACAAATTCTGTGTCATACTGGAGAACAACCACCCCTAACCCAAGATTTTCATTTGCTTTTTCAATATGATTATTTCTTTTAAGGACACCGGATACTTTCCCTCTAAAAATCAAAATTTACTTTAGGAAATTTTCTCCACCGTTACTTGCAAGTCTGTCGAGATTTTTTATTGTTGAATCTTATTTTAATGTTTATGAGCTGCTGCTAAAAATGCATATTTAAAGCATTGCAGCCCTGTTTTCAAATTTGAAACCCTGAACCCCTTTGTAGCCGACAAATCTGGGGTGGCATTTTATTTGTCGATTACTACCCGCCCCTCCTAAAATAAAGTTTTTTTTTAAAACTACTGAGATTCAGATCCATGTTTTCAATGTATAAAATTGTGGACCCACTTCCCCTCTCGTTAAACGTGTCCAAAGTTGATATTAATTTATTAACCCAATTGAAAAGGTTACCCTCAAATTCATTTAGACCAGGGTAAAAAGTTTGATTGCCAGTTGAAAAATGAAAATAAAAAATGTCCCCAGATGTCCCCTTTTGTAAATAAACTTTTTGATTTACCGATGCGTTGATCCCTCCCTGACCTCCCCAATTCTGAATCTGAATCTCAATAAGTGCTCGAATTTGGTCGATGTAGGTATGAAGAATATTTACAGGGTCTGTTAAAATGACACTCCCGTCAACCAGGTTTTCCTCTGGGGGATTAAAATCTACCCTATGTGTTTGCAAGTGACCTGAGCAGATTCCAACAATAAAATTCACGTAATTCCGGGGACGCGACGCTATTTTCATGTCCTGCACCTATTTGCACAGGACCCAATTCACTAATAGTAAAGTCATTGTCAAAAATGTCCCCAGAAACATTAGATCCAACAATTTGCATAAGGCTGTCCATTTCTGTAGTTGAAAATTTAAAATCCAGGGGATACTAAATGACGCACCTTCAACATCATCCGGCGAGAGGCGACAATTGTCCATGATTTTTTGAAGTCCTGGGCCAGGGAAGGCAGTCGTTTTCTTAGCTTCCCCCTGAAACTAAAAAAATTAATGGATTGAGTTTTTTTTTCTTGAGGAAAGTTTTATCACAATTATTGCACACTATTTATTTTTTTCTTAGTTGGATTTGTGTTCATATTATTTATCAAACAAATGTTGTTTTGTTTTTTTTTCTTAATTGGATTCGTATTTATCAAACAAATGCATAATAAATTACAAATTTTGTTAATAGCACACACGCACACGTTCACACACACACCACACACACACGCACGCACACGCTCACATACACATACACACACGCACACACGTTCAAACACACACACACAAATACACACACACAAACACACACACACGCACACACACACATGCGCACACACGTGCACACACACATACGCACACACACTTTCACACACACACATGCGCACAAAACGCACACACACATCGCAAAGTTTGACTAATAGCAATAAAAATACGGTGAAAAAAAAAATCAACTCAATAATTGTCTTAATAGCTCATTAAAAAAAACTTACTCTTTTTTCCTACAAATCTAGCCATCCATAAAAAAAAGCGATCAGACTTGAAGCAGATTTCTTTTTCCAACAAATCTATCCGTTTAATGTTGTTTTGTTTCTTAATTGGATTCGTATTTATCAAACAAATGCATAATAGATTAAAAATTTTGCTTATAGCATTATTTATAAAACAGGTCCTATAATAAATTACAAATTTTGTTTAATAGCACACACACACACACAACACACACGCACACACACACACACGCACCACATGCGCACACACACGTTCACAGACACACATGCGCACACACGCGCACACACATCGCAACGTTTGACTAATAGCAATAAAATACAGTAAAAAAAAGATCAACTCAATAATTGTCTTCAAAATAGCTCATTAAAAAAAACTGACTCTTTTTTTCCTGTAAAATCTAGCCATCAATAAAAAATAGTGATCAGACTAGAAACAGATTCCTTTTCCTACAAATCTATCCGTTTAATGTTTTTTTTTTTTTCTTATTGGATTCGTATTTATAAACAAATGCATAATAAATTAAAAAATTTTGCTTATAGCATTATTTATAAAACCAGGTGCATAATAAAATTACAAATTTTTTAATAGCACACACGCACACCTACACGTACACGCTCACACATGCACACACGCACACACGTTCACACACACACACACATACACACACACACACACTCACACACATACAAGCACACGCAAACACGTTCATAACACACACATGCACACCCACATGCGCACACACACGCGCACACAAACATACGCACACACACCTATATTTGATATTGCACACTTTTACGGCGTTGAAAAAATGGCGAAAAGAAAAGACTAAAAAAAATTGGAAAGGAATAGGATGATATTTCTCAAAACATGTAGAAAGTAAAGGTAAAAATGCTCACATTTCCAATTCAGACTGCTGTTGAGTACCGAATCGTCCTTGCAAAGCATGATGGGGGATAGATGGGGCGTGACGTCCGTTTCTTGCATAGATGCGGTGGTGATGTCACTGGCTTGTACAGATGAGTCAAGCGGGGTTCACCATCCTGTGAGCAGCCGCCCATTCTCTTTTCGGTTTTTGACCAGACTGTATTTGCCTGGCCCTGGATGGCTCAGCTATCTCCAGTTGTTGCATGGGAGTATCGCCATTAGCCTTAGCTCTCTTTTGAGGAGGAGGTACGGACTCTTCAAAAATCGTCCTTAAAAAGAAGACAAAATTTAGTATGGTTAAAACGATTCCCCTTTTTACAGAAGAAAAAATTAGTCCCCCCCGCTGTATCATATCCAATACGATGATTTAAAATATAGATCTAAAAATAGTCAGCCATAAATATGATATAATTAAAAGCTAACCAAACACTAAATTTCAGTGTTGCGTGTCGGAATGAGCACATTAGTTTTCTTGTCAAAGGGTATACGTGTCTGCACAAAGAATCCCCCCCTCCTCCCTTACTTTTAATGCGACGAAATAGTTTGTTTTTCACCTTACAACTAAGGTGTTAGAATTCATACATTGCCCCCCTCCCCCACCTTATATTTTATAAAAGCCTCTTATTCATCAAATACAATTGAAAATTGAATATCTCGTCTAATTTGGCCAAAATAAAATCTCTCTTTCTTTAAAGCGTTTAGAATTACACAAAGCCCGTGGTCTTAATCATTCCCATTCCTAAATACCAACCTTTTGTTTTCATAATTTAGATAAGGCGCGCGTGTGAAGTCTGATTCTAAAATCGTCCCTTTTTGTAATTATAAGCACAGATGGTTTTAGACCGATAGAGAAAGCACATTTTAAAAGCATGAACAAGAAAAGGACTTTTTTGAACAAAAAAGAACTATTTATAATGAATTAACTTGTAAACAGAGGGGAGGAGGGAAGACGGGGTTTACGTAATGGAAAAAAGAGCGTATTTTACGTTTTTCTATCAACTATAATCATCATATTGTAGAGTTTGTATTGTTGGGGGGAGGGGTGGGGATATGCCAATGAATTTGAATTTACTAGTGGGGTGGTAAAATGATTTTATTTGGAAATAAATTAAGACAATTTAGTAAACTGAACTCACAGTATAAATCAATGTATCCATAGCTTCAAAGTCAATAATATCAAATGTGCTATCCATGATGTGTTAATACATTATGAAAATTTAATTGTAAGGGCATGAGCATTATATACAAAATCCCAAGGAGACGAATGAAAATCACTCCTTTTATTTGAATCCAATCACCAGTCAAGTTATCGTATATGGAGTAACCTCCGCTGTCTCTGATTGGCCCTAAAAATAGGTGTTGCCTCAAAAACCGGTCTGATTGTGTTATACAACCTCGACTATAGTTTTCAAAACATGTTCGACCACTTTTATAGGTTTGCCAGCTTTTTAAAATGTGCAAGTGAAACTGTAGTGCATATTCTTGTGCAATTCCATGTATGGTTGAAATATATAGCAAAAAACAGTCTGATTGTCTTATACAACCTTGACTATTGTTTCAAAAACATGTTTGACCACTTTATAGGTTTGTCAGCTTTTTAAAATGTGCACGTGAAACTGTAGTGCATATTCTTGTGAAATTCCTTGTGCAATTGATATCAGGGGCAAAAAAAACAGTGTCTTATACAACCTTGACTATAGTTTCAAAACGTGTTTGGCCACTTTATAGGTATAAAAGGATTGGTCGCTTTTGGCAATGTGCACGTGAAACTGAAGTGTATACCATGTGAGGGAGTACTGACACTCTTTGAAAAGGTGTAGAGCAGTGCTAGAAATGGTACTTACTACTCTACTATCGACCCAGTGATACTGGAATATCGGTAGAGGGTTCATTTAAACGGAAATTAAAAGTTCTAGTGCCCTTTTTAAGTGACCAAAAAATTGGAAGGAAACTAGGCCCCCTCCCCCGCCCCTTATTTCCCAAGATCCTCCAATCAAAATTTTAAGATAACTATTTTGTTTATCATAGTTGAAAGGCCCAATAACTATGCCTTTGGGTATAACATGACCCCCCCCCCACTGCCCCAGGGGAAGTTCTAAGTTTATAAATTTGCCCATTGTTTGCGCATAGTATTTGTTATAGGGATGTAGGAATACATTTTGAGGTGGGGGGGGGGCAATTTTCTGCTGGGGGTTTTTCCATGGGAAGGGAAGTTTCCAAGGAGTGAACTTGTCAGGGAAAATTTTACACTGGGGAAATTTGCCAGAATTCTTATACAAAATTCTTTTTATATGTCTTGCTTTATCTTTTCTGTCTCAATTTTTAACGCGCAGAGCGGTTAAGAGTTATGGTCCGTGGTAAATTTTCAGGGGGATTGTGTTGTCTAGAGGATATTTCCGTGGGAAGGGGGTTTCTCTGTGGAGGGGGACCAGATTTCCAAAGCATCATTTAAAAAACGATCAGAACTTAAAAAAAAAACAAGTTTTTTCAACTGAAAGTAAGAAGTAACATTAAAACTTAAAAGAACAGAAACTATTACGTATATAAAGGGGGTTGCCTTCTCCTTAACACCTCGCTTCTTACGCTAAAGTTTGAATTTGGTCCCAATTCTTTACTAACTACTCCTGGAACACAAGAGCCGTTTAATTAGAACAATAAGACGCTTTTTTTTAAAGTACTAATAAACCTTAGCGTAGAGAGCGAGGTGTTGAGGAGGGGGTAACCCCCTTTATATGCGCAATAATTTCTGTTCGTTTCAAGTTCTAATTTTGCTTCTTACTTTCAGTTGAAAAAACTCTTTTTTTATTTAATATACAACAAACCGGGCCCTTATTTCTTTGATGGTGTAAACATTTATAAAAAAATCCTCTAAGGAACAAAAGAGACTGAAATTTTTGGTAGCCTTTTACACATAAAAGCTTTTTCATTTTGTCTTCTGAAGTCATTTTTTTTAAGCAAAGTAATGTAATCTAGTTTCATATGGCAACTTTTTAGTTATACAGTACAAAAGGCCAGGGGCTATGAATGAGTATCAACTTGCTTTCAATCACCTTTAGGTAATCATCATGTAAATGAGAACATTCTTTAATTAAAGAAAGTCATGATCCGCTTGAATAGCACCTTCTTCAATAGCCCCCCCCCCCAATAAAAATACTGTAGCTACGCTTCCTGATTGCAGTGCAATTATTAAGAATCGGAAAAAGAGGCAAGGAGAGTGTGGAAACAAGAGAAGCCAGAGAAGTTTTAATGAAACTCACTCGAAAATTGCTCTTATCTGGATAACTAACGAAGTTTTTCGGTAAAGGTGCAGAAAAGGGCAGGAAAAAAGGGCTCCTGATAAAAACGTTTAATAATTACTATACATTATTCAGCTTAACATGATCTAAAGGTGTAGAGGGCTGTCCAGTTGGAGGATATACACAATTATTTCCTTACTGAAAGTCCTGGTTTAATTGAGCACTACCTCTTTACCTTCGACTGCTGGGGTCTCTAATTTGCACCTTTACCAGGTTTCTTCAAACGATTAGTAGTGTTTAAAGAATTTCGAACCTCTCTTCTCTTGACTTCTAGATCAATTTTGTTGTTATCGTCCTCTCCTAGATGGATCTATCCAACAAAGAACATAATACAGTTCCGAATCGACTATACAAAAGATCCTTAACTCCCTTTATGAGGCGTCCAGACTACCAGCTTTCTGGAAAAATGGGACTGAAAACAGCTTCCGTTCCATTTTCTTTTTCGAGTCGGAAGAGGATTTTTCATGGTGGAAACCCTAAAAAACTCCTTAAAAATATCCAGAAGACTTGTAAAAATCCCCAAATTCCTAAACAAAAAGTTTGCCCCTAAAAGACCTCAAAAATCCCCATTAAAGGGGGGAAATCCCTAGAATGGAAAAACTGTTGGTCACTAATATCCAGTAAAATTAAGAAATAGACACGTGGACATAAGACGGAAACTGTCTTACTCTAACCTGTCAATTATACAACTATGTAATCTATCACAGAAGAGGAATTCCTGCAAACACGCTTTGCTTACAGTATTGAAATTAGTCATCGAAGAAATTGACATTTGACAATTTATCTGTATCTAACACGTAAAAACTTATAAATTTTCACCAAAGTTTACATATTTTCCCCTGGGTTTTTCAAAATCTTTTTTTTTTCACAAAAAAATATTTTCTATCCCCAAACAAAGGTTTAATTGATAAGAACATTTTTGTATGATTATGCAACTCAAATCTAGTTTTGCTTTATGCGTTCACAGAACTCTAATATGAAAAGGCTAATTCCTTTTTAGTCCTCACAAAAATTATTATTGGAACTACTAATGGTCCTTAACACAAAATTGGCACTATTGGCACTACTAAAGGTCCTTTCACAAAAAAAAAATTCTATCCTCACACAAAGGTATAATTAAAGTATGGAGTTAGGTATTACTCCTGTACGTACAAAATTAATGCATGTTTTTTTGGTTTTTCTCACTGGATGTTTTTTCATGATTTTTCTCACTGTTGATGGATGTAGATATAATTTCAACAACAATTGCTGATGTTTCTTGGATGTCAACATAAGTTCAACAACAATTGCTGGTTAATCGATTCTAACGGGACAGGATCACGTGTCTCTTTCTAGGCCAATCAGAGGGGTCGGAAATAATTAAGGCTCTTCAAGAATTTCCCTTGTTAAAATATATACTAATATTTTTGCAATTACCAGTTTTTTTGCTCTATAGGCAATTAATTTTTTTATACTTCATTCTATTTAAAGATATTGGATTATTATAGCAAATCCGATTTCTAACAACTATTTCTACTAAGCTTCAAACTTTTGGTTTAATTTTGAAGGTTTTTGAATTGTTGTAATCCCTTATTAAAATATATAGAAGTATTTTTTGCATATACCAGTTTTTTTGCTCTTTAACGCAATTAAATTTCTTTTCATACTTGGTTTATTCATAGATATTTGATATCTGCGTGCACTCGACACGTGGCAGCTTTCTGTTTATGGATTCTTTATATGGATTTTCATTGTCGCTTGTCTTCTTACCGTAGACAATTTGTTCTCTTTTCATACTTCAGTCTTTTCAAAGATATTTGATTAATAAAGCAAGTCTAATTTCTAACAAAGATTTCTGCTAAGCTTCAATTTTTTTGGTTTTATTTTTTAAGATTTTGAATTGTTGTAATCCCTTGTTAAAATATATACAAATATTTTTTCAATTACCAGTATTTTGGCTCCTTACGCAATAAAATGTCTTCTTATACTAAGGTCTATTCAAAGATATTTGATTATTACAGCAAGTTGGATTTCTAACAATGATTTCTACTAAGCTTCAAACTTTTTGGCTTTCTTTTTTAAGGTTTTGGAATTGTTGTAATCCCTTGTTATAATATATACAAGTATTTTTGCAATTACCAGTTTTTTGTTCTTTAGGCAATTAAATGTCTTTTCATACTGAATCTATTCAAAAATATTTGAATATTACAGCAAGTCTGATTTCTATCTAACAACGATTTCTACTAAGCTTCAAACTTTTGGTTTTCTATTTTAAATTTTTGAAATTGTAATCCCTTGTCAAAATATATACAAATATTTTTGCAATTACCAGTTTTTTTTTGCTCTTTAAGCAATTTAATGTACTTCTCCATACCTGAAAATCTTTAATTTTTCCTTATAAGTGTAACAAGTGTGACAACGTCATTGCAATACTGATGTGTATAAAAATGATATCACTCAAATAAATATTTTTTTTCCCGAAATTGAGGCGTTTGACGAATTCTCGTCAAACATCTGAACTATCTAACTTGTTTTTTTTGAGGCCAGAATAACCAGGATAACAACTTTCCCGAAAACAAGCGATTTCATTAAGCTTCAAACTTTAGGTTTTCTTATTTTTGTAATCCTTGTCAGAATATATACAAATAATTGTGCAATTACCAGTTTTTTTTTTTTTTGCTTTTTACGCAATTTAACGTCTTTTCATACTGTGTCTTTTCAAACATATTTGATTATAAGCAAGTACAATTTTTAAGAGCGATTTCAGCTAAGCTTCAAACTTTTGGTTTTACTTTTTAAGATTTTCGAATTCTTGTAACCCCTTGTTAAAATATATACAAATATTTTTTGGAATTATCAGTTTTTTCGTTCTGTAGGCAATTTAATATCTTTTCATACTGCAGTCTATTCGGATATTTTATTATTAGAGTTTTTTTCTTCCAAAAAATTAAGGTTTTTAAAAACGATTTTTCCCTGACTTCTGACCTATCTAGATAATTTTTTTTATGCGAGAATATCCCAAGATACCAATTTTCCCCGAAAAAATGGAGCTGTTTTCGAGAAACAGAATAACAATACATTATTGCTCAATCTAAAGGTAGCATATATATATATATATATATATATATATATATATATATATATATATATATATATATATATATATATATATAGATATATATATATATATATATATATATATATATATATATATATATATATATATATATATATATATCTATATATATATATATATATATATATATATATATATATATAGATATATATATATATATTATATATATATATATATATATATATATATATATAATATATTATATATATATATATATATATATATATATATATATATCTATAGATATATATATATATATATATAGATTATATAGATATATATATATATATATATATATATATATATATATATATATATATATATATTTACCTACCAATCACCAAAACAGATGTTGAAAGTCTCACAGCTGACCTTTCAGACTACCAGCTTGCTGAGATACCTGAATATGCAGTTTGTGGGGAACTGCTGAAGTTAAAGAAGAACTGTGCTCCACATCCTGGAGAAAGGCCAGTCAAACTTCTAATTGAATATGCACCATTCCTTGCTAAACCTTTGGCGTCGGTAATAAATGAATGCTTCAGAGATCAAATCTTCCTTCAAGCATGGCAGAGAGCAATATCTAGGTTATACCAAAAATGGAGTAGCCGAAAGCATGTGAGCAAAGTCGTTCAATTTCAATAACTCCGAATCTCGCAAGGTAGTTGCGTATTTTATGTACCGTAAACTCTTGACGTGAATCAACGCTTTTCTAGACCCTTTCCAGTATGGGTGTTTGAAAAGAATCAGCCCTACCCATTACCTTGTGTGTCTCTATCACCTGATAACTGAATGGTGAGTACAAGGGAAACACCTTATTAGACCTCCTGCTCGCTAATTACCGTAAAGCTTTCGAATTAATATTCCATATCACTACTGTACAAACCTGAAACAAATGAGGTTGGAAAACAAACTCTGGTGTTTGATAGTCGATTTCCTCAGAAAGCCGTAACCAGTGTATATTTTTCGCGTTTTTCCGAAGATATCAACTCTGAATGTGCTGAAATACCGTGTGGTGCTCCCCAATGTACCAAGCTGGCTGCCTTACTGTTCTTGACTGATCAACTACGTCTCTTTGACTTTGACTAACACTTTAAATACATCGATGATCTGTTCACCTTGCTCAAATTTCTCGTAGATAAATCTCAAGCAATACCCCAATTCCAAGGTGAATTAAAAGACAGTTTCTCTGATCAGTGCAGGAACGATAGACTTCAAATTAACGTTTCAAAAGGGATGCGCTTTAATACGCTTAAAAGGGACGTAGCTTGTCCTGAACCCTGGTTCTCTACCACTTCAACTGAAATTATTCTTGGTGTGACTGTCAATACTAACTGTTCGTTCAGCTACCATGTTGCTAACCTTGTGAAAAAAGGCAACTACGCTTTGCTATCACTGACTTAAAATTCAGATAACTTGGATCAAACAATGTCTAATAGCTCTTGTTTATTTGAACAAAAGTTTGATAAGTGCATATTCCAATATTATGTTTTCATCTTCTTAACAGAAGAATGCTTTATAAACTATTTCAATATTAAAATTTGTGAAAAAGGAGGTGATTAATGGGATTTATTGATGTAATGTTTTGATTATCACTCTTGAGTTTGTTCGATGCTCTTGTTTTACCACTCTTAAATTTTCGCTATCTGTTTTTTGTTGCTTTCTTTTGTTTGGGAGCTTCTTTGTTTCTGAGTAATTTGTTAAGATTGTATTTTTATAGCATTTGAAGTTTTTTATTTTTGTTTGTTATTGTAGGTGTGAAGGTCTTTCAATAAGTGCTGCTGAAACCCTAATGAAAAACTTCAAATTCTTCTCTTTCACTAGAACATCAAAATTTCCCTGAGGTTGTTTCACCCGGGATTTCCTCGTCACTTCTAGAATTCGACTCCTTGGATAGGGATAGTGACGACGAAGGTATAATTAAACAAACATTGTTTTTAATAACAAGGAAAAATTTTGTTCCAAGGAATAATAATAGACTGATTTTCTCTCGGTTAATTTTTATTTTTTAGAAGCTGAAGCGAATTAGTACATTGATATTTTGTGATTTTTTCTGCTAAACTCTAAGTTTCTCCCAAACATGATTCAACTCAAACAAGATTAAAGATAAACAAACATAGAATTCAACTTAAAATGACATAAATTATTGCATTAAACATAATAACTGGCCTGTCTGGCACTTGTTCTTTATTTTTCAAGTAGGATCTTTCTCTTTCTTCAGAACTATTTAAAATGAGAGAAAGCTCCCTCTTGTAGTGAATTATCAGTTTATCAATAATGAATGATAGTCTTGATAATAATTGTCAAGTGCTTTTGTTGTTAAACTAACTCGTCGTTACCAAACGATTCAGCTGTCTCGTGAAGATCATTTATCTGTGAATGCTCATTCAAAAATAATATTTTTTTTTTTAATTCAATGGACCTAAATGTTTTATTATTATCAACCTATTTCTTGAATTTTAAGAAAGAACCCTGAAATCCCTTAAATATAATGTCGAGTCGAAATTCAAAGTATCTCTTAAAAATTATACATATTTACAGAACGTTGCTTGAAATAATAGATAATTGTTTTATGATTTTGAAAAGAGCCTAAAACCCCTCTTACATGAGGTGACCTCAAGTTGAGGTAAAATGTAATATTTTTTTTTTTGAATGGATAGTAGGGATTTGTCCCTTTATAGCAACAACACAAGCAAGCTACAGGAAAATCGGAGACAAATGGCTTAGACCTCAATCTTTGCTTTGGGTCTTAAAAAACATTTTCAGATACAGCTGGCCTAGTAGGATATTTAATAAGGGCAGGGGGCTATTACAGCTGTCCGTCTTAACAAAAAGAGTTTTAGATTTCTTTAATCATTTTTTTGAAGCTGCGTTGTTTATTAGGGATAGTGATATCCAAGATTGATATCAGTTTATCCAAGATTGTACCCAAGAGCTCCAAGATTGATAAACAGTTTAAACAACTGATTAAATTCTTTAATCAGTTTTTGAAGCTGTGTTTGTCTATTAGGAATAGTGATCTACGGTATTGATATCCAAGATTGTATCCAAGAGTATCCAAGTTTTATCAATAGTATTGAAAGATTGATAAACAGTTTAAAAACTGATTAAATTCTTTAATCAGTTTTTGAGCTGCGTTGTCTATTAGGAATAGTGATATCCAAGATTGATATCCAAGTGATATTGAAGATTCTCAGTCAAGTTGGGGGTTTATAAACTGGTTTCCAATGTGTCTTTTAATTCTATTTTTGAATAGAAATTGTTGAAGCCATTTTTGTCTGGTGTTTTTTTAAGACGATTTTAGTGACAGCTATTGGTTGAAAAGATCGATGTGGGTACAATGCATTATTATTTTTATCTTTTTTTTTTGTTTTTCAACCAGGGCACTTCCATTCGAAGGAGTTGTCTTAGGAACTTCTAAAAGGAACTTTGAAAAATTATACTGGTTTTAAGTGAATACAAAGACAACAAAAACAAAGAAAGACCAAATTGAAATGTTCCCCATAGTTGAAAGGTCTGGAAATTATGTCTTTGAGGATGATTAACCCCCTCACAGCACTCAGGTCAAGGGTTGTAATTTATGCCCTTGGGCATATAAGGTTTTATAGAAAGCGCTGTCGTAGAAACTTCAAAAGGGCTCTTTCGATTGGAAAATGAAAGGGCTAGTGTCGCATTTTAATATTCGCAGTGATTGAGGGCAACTAACCCCCCTCTCTCGCCCACCATTTTCCCCAAACAAATTCAGCCAAAATTTTGAGAAAGCAATTTTCTTCAACGTAGTTGAAAGTTCTGGAAACTAGGGGTCCTTTGAGGATGACCGCCACCCCCCCCCCCCCCTCCCAGTCCTCTGGCAAGGGTTGTAAGTTTATGAGGCCCCTGGGGCATATAAGGTTTTTTATTGAAAGCCTTGTCGTAGAAACTTCAAAGGGCTCATTTGATTGGAAATTGAAAGGGCTAGTGCCTTTTTTAATAGTTGAAAGTGATTGGATGAGTAACTAACGCCTCTCTCATGCCCACATCATTCCCCCAAACACATCCAATAAAAATTTTAAGATAGCCATTTCGTTTAACGTAGTTAGTTGAAGTTTCTGGAAATTGGATCTTGAGGATGACAACCTCAGGTCCTCGGGGTACAGGGTTGTAATTTATGCCCTGGGGGCATATAAGGTCCTTCTAGAAAGTGTTGTCATAGAAACTAAAAAATGGCTCTTTTCGAGTGGAAATTGAAAGACCTACTGCCCTTTTTTAATAGTCGAAAGTAATGGGAAGGCTTGAAATTTTTATAGTTAAGATCGATGTGGGTACAAATCATTATTATTTTTGTCTTTTTTGTTTTTGAACCAGGGCACTTCGTATCGAAGGAGTTGTCCCTAGGAACTTCGAAAAGGAACTTTGAAAATTTAGACTGGTTTAAGTGAATTCAAAGTCAATAAAAAAGAAAAAAGACAAAATTGAAATGAAAGATGAAAGGGAAAAAAATGAAATAAAAATAAAATTCAAATGTGGTTCATGTTATTTCTTTAATTTTTACCTCATCGGAGCTATAAGCTCCTATGTCAGTTTTTGCGCTCTCTTTGGTTGATTTAATCCTAAATGAACGCAGAGCTTTTTGCAAAGTATTGGGGAGGGGGAGGGTTAAATCAAATCACTGAACATTCATTTTCAGAGTTACTGCTTACCTATGGTAAAAACTTTCAAAATTGTTTTTTTTAAAGTAAAACAACAATACAGAATTGTACAGAAGGATTTATAGGAAATTGGAACTTCCTGGGAGGGTGTAAAAAGAGAAGCTTTGAATAGATTGGGACGGAGGAGTGTGCGTAGCTGTTTTGGCCTCAGGCAGCTTGCTGCTGCGGAGAGTTGTTTTAGTAGTAGTAGTAATCTAATAGACTCTGACTCCATCAACCCCTCTGCCGCTTATGCTTGGGTAATAACCCAGAGAGTGTACATTTGATCGTTCACTTTTATATTAGCTTTTTATTTGAATCTGCAAAACTATTCTTGAATGATATGGAGATAGATGGACCTACAGCATGGAGAGAGCTAGACGAGAAAATTATTTATTGAAACCTTTCTGTATATAATATTTGTAAGGGTTTCTTGTAACTCCCCCCCCCCCCCCTCTCTTCTTTCCCCACTTATGCTTGGGGCATACCCACAGAGTCTACATTTGATCGTTCAGTTTAATATTAGATTTTTTTTAATCATGCAAAAATATATATAGTTACAACGCAGGTACACCATGGGAAAGACAGACCAGACAATTATTCGGTCTATAAATAAAACTAAATGAGTTTCAACTGAATGAGTACAAAAAGATTTTTTTTGGGGGGGGGGGGGTTAAAAAAACGAATCAAAATTTGATTCGGACAAGCATGGGGGAGGTAGGGTTGAAACCCCCGAACCCCCCGCTTCTGAATATGGCCTTGCCTTTATTAGAAATATAGCTTTATCTAGGGCTGGGAAAACCTTTTTCAGACAATTTAGTGAAAACAGGGCTTCCAGTGACCCAATTATGGGCTATAGGAAGAAGAGAAATTCTGTTATTTCCCACAAATACAAAAAAGTGTCGGGCTTAGTAACTTGAGTTGGGGAGAGTAAAAGAGTTAAATTATTAAAAAAATCTTTGGGTACATGTCTATACACTGAGTATTTATAATAGATTACTCTAAATGTTTGTGAAAAAACTAAAACAGTAATCTGCAATTAAAAACGTAGTTTTATTTTTCTTATTAATATTTTCATGAGTTAATAAGATTATTATTTTTAGTTCCGTATTTTTTGCTTTCTTTAAGTTTAATTTGGGCTTCTTTTTAGATTATTTTTGTAATTTAGTTTTATTTTCTAAATAAATAAGGTTTTTATTTTCTGCTGTTAGGGTTTTAGGTTTGGGGGGGGGGATTTAAAGAATGTGTCGACAGAATCATTGAGTATGATTTCAAGATGTTGACAAGTTTCAAGATGTGATAGTTTTTTCAAGATGTTGACAAGTGGCGCCGCCACCTTGGAACCCCTCCCCTTTAGCTGTGCCCCTGACAAGATGTCATGGTTTTAATCGAGTAAATCTTGGATTTTTTACCCACACAAGTGAACATTCATTAAACAGAAATATAGGGTTTATTCTATTCTTTATAGTTGTTTTGGTAGAAGTTATACGTTTTGAACCTACCATACATTTTGAATATTGCTGCATCAGGTGCGTATTAACAACAACTATACTTTGGCTTCATTTAACTCACCTATGCTGCTATCTCCACCACAGTCAGACTTAGATGGTCACTCTGTCCCCAAGATCATTTATTTTTTTCGATATCCGATAATGACACTGATCCCCATTACGGTCTGATAATATTGGCCTGCCCTAATTGTTATAATGCCAATTTCTTCGGTTTTCTTATTTTATTAAGTTCAGGGAAGAAATTTACTTTAATTTTTTTACAACAGGGATGATGCATTCTACTGCGTGCAGGTCTGATGATATGAGTCAGTTAATAGACTTAGGCCCAAAACCGTTTGTTAGGGTGGAAAAACTGACAGAGAATTCTATTGAAGAATTAACAGTTGGAATCTGGTGTTGCGGCACCTGTGGAAAAAAACAGAGAAATCCCTTTTGATTCTAGATATTCACATTGACACTGGTTGTGAAGAGCTGTCATCAAAAGAGTGTGATGTCTGCCCTACAGTAGTTCGTGATTACAGCAATTTTGTTGTTCATATCATCGAACATCAAATGGGAGGGACAATGAGATGTGCCATTTGTTTAAGAGAATCTATTGGTGATATGAGACAACATCTAGTGTTACAAGGTCACTTTTTGCCAAAAATATCTGAACTAGCCTTGCAGGAAAATGAATTACTAGTCGTTTCACAGAATCGGTCCTGAAGCCGCTACTCAAATTCATTAAAATCGGAATCTGATGAAAAGGGTTTAGGAGATCAGAAAACATCCTTGCAAAGTAAAAAGCACAGAAAATTAGAAAGACATAAAAGTTTACACACAGAAAAAAAAATATATGAATGTAATCTATGTAAGAATGTTTTCTTCACCAAGCAGCTTGAACAGGCATCAAGTTGTGCACACAGTGTGAAAAGCCTTTTAAATGCAAGATATGTAAGAAATGCTTTTTTACATCAAGCCATTTAAATAGGCACCAAATAGTGCATACAGGTGAGAGGCCATTTGAATGTGAAATATGTAAGAAAGGCTTTTTTCATTCAAGCCATTTGAAGGAGCATCAAATTGTGCATACAGGTAAGAGGCCGTTTAAGTGTGATATTTGTAAGAAATGTTTTTCTAGACCAAACAATTTGAACAGGCATCAAATTGTACATACAGGTGAGAAGCCATTTGAGTTTGAGATAGGTAAGAAATGCTTTTCTTCGTCAAGCTATTTGAATATCCACCGAAGACTTCATACAGGTGAAAACCATTCATTGTAATTTATGCAAGAGATTACTTTCAGATAAGTCGGCTCTGAAATATCACCTAACAACCCATTTTAGGAAGAAGTAGATATTTAATAGTTAACACAATCAAAATTTGGATGGGATAGTGATATTTATTGACAGAAAATGAGATAGATGTTGAAGAATTAAAGCTGTCCCATGCAAGCTAATTCTCAGATCTTGATTATATATATATATATATATATATATATATATATATATATATATATATATATATATATATATATATATATATATATATATATATATATATATATATATATAATATATATATATATATATATATATATATATATATATATATATCTATATATATATATTATATATATATATATATATATATATATATATCTATATATATATATATATATATAATATATCTTATATATATATATATATATATATATATATATATATATATATATATATATAGTTATATATATATATAGTTATATATATATATAGTTATTATATATATATAAGTTATAAAAAAATATATATATATAGTTATATATATATATATATATATATATATATATATATATATATATATATATATAATATATAATATCATATTATATATATATATATATATAGTATATATATATATAATATATATATATACTATATATGTATATGTAATATATATGGTAATATAAGTTATGGTAAGTGACAGTGACAAGAATTGAATAATGAAGGAACTTAAAACTCTGATCACGACCCGCTACAACCTGAACGCGAGTGGTCAAACCATTGCTGCGAAGAAAATTCCTAACCATATTGTAAAAGTTAACAGGGTGGCTCAGAAGCATACGTTCGCGATAAAGTGTCGCCACTTCTGACGGCTAACCCCCAAAAATGGCACTCACAGGTCCAACGGCTATCCAGTAAGGGTGTTAGCAGTGACCTGAAGGTACAAAAAGAAGATGTAACTCTTCTATCGTCACCCGAAGTTAACAAATTCTTCGCAATATGAGTTCGACTTACTTACCAATCACTAAAACAGATGTTGAAAGTCTCACAGCTGACCTTTCAGACTACCAGCTTGCTGAGAGATACCTGAATATGCAGTTTGTGGGGAACTGCTGAAGTTAAAGAAGAACTGTGCTCCACATCCCGGAGAAAGGCCAGTCAAACTTCTAATTGAATATGCACCATTCTTGCTAAACCTTTAGCGTCGGTAATAAATGAATGCTTCAGAGATCAAATCTTCATTCAAGCATGGCAGAGAGCAATATCCAGGTTATACCTAAAATGGAGTAGCCGAAAACATGTGAGCAAAGTCGTTCAATTTCAATAACTCTGAATCTCGCAAGGTAGTTGCGTAACTTATGTATCGTAAACTCTTGACGTGAATCAACGCTTTTCTAGACCCTTTCCAGTATGGGTGTTTGAAAAGAATCAGCCCTACCCATTACCTTGTGTGTCTCTATCACCTGATAACTGAATGGTAAGACAAGGGAAACACCTTAATAGACCTCCTGCTCGCTAATTACCGTAAAGCTTTCGATTTAATATTCCATATCACTGCTGTACAAAACCTGAAACAAATAAGGGTTGTAAAACAAACTCTGGTGTTGATAGTCGATTTCTTCAGAAGCCGTAACCAGTGTGTATTTTGCGCTTTTTTTCCGAAGATATCAACTCTGAATGAGCTGAAATACCGTGTGGTGCTCCCCAATGTACCAAGCTGTCTGCCTTACTGTTCTTGACTGATCAACTACGTTCTCTTTGACTTTGATGAACACTTTAAATACATCGATGATCTGTCCGCCTGGCTCAAATTTCTCGTAGATAAATCTCAAGCAATACCCCAATTCCAAGGTGAATTAAAAGACAGTTTCTCTGATCAGTGCAGGAACGATAGACTTCAAATTAAGGTTAATAAAACAAAAGGGATGCGCTTTAATACGCTTAAAAGGGACGTAGCTTGTCCTGAACCTTGGTTCTCTACCACTTCAACTGAAATTATTCTTGGTGTGACTGTCAATACTAACTGTTCGTTCAGCTACCATGTTGCTAACCTTGTGAAAAAAGGCAACTACGCTTTGCTATCACTGACTTAAAAGTCAGATAAACTTGGATCAAACAATGTCTAATAGCTCTTGTTTATTTGAACAAAATTCTGATTAAGTGCTTATTCCAATATTATGTTTTCATCTTCTTAACAGAAGAATGCTTTATAAACTATTTCAATATTAAAATTTGTGAAAAAGGAGGTGATTAATGGGATTTATTGATGTAATGTTTTGATTATCACTCTTGAGTTTGTTCGATGCTCTTGTTTTACCACTCTTAAATTTCGATATCTGTTTTTGTTGCATTCTTTTTGTTTGGGAGGAGCTTCTTCTTTTTTTTCTGAGTAATTTGTTAAGATTGTATTTTTATAGCATTTGAAGTTTTTTATTTTTTGTTTGTTATTGTAGGTGTGAAGGTCTTTCAATAAGTGCTGCTGAAACCCTAATGAAAACTTCAAATTCTTCTCTTTCACTAGAACATCAAAATTTCCCTGAGGCTGTTTCACCCGGGATCTCCTCGTCACTTTTAGAATTTGACTCCTTGGATAGGGATAGTGACGACGAAGGTATAATTAAACAAACATTGTTTTTAATAACAAAGGAAAAATTTTGTTTCCAAGGAATAATAATAGACTGATTTTCTCTCGGTTAATTTTTATTTTTTAGAAGCTGAAGCGAATTAGTACATTGATATTTGTGATTTTTTTCTGCTAAAACGCTAAGTTTCTCCCAAACATGATTCAACTCAAACAAGATTAAAGATAAACAAACATAGAATTCAACTTAAAATGACATAAATTATTGCATTAAACATAATAACTGGCCTGTCTGGCACTTGTTCTTTATTTTTCAAGTACAATCTTTCTCTTTCTTCAGAACTATTTAAAATGAGAGAAAGCTCCCTCTTGTAGTGAATTATCAGTTTATCAATAATGAATGATAGTCTTGATAATATTTGTCAAGTGCTTTTGTTGTTAAACTATCTCGTCGTTACCAAACGATTCAGCTGTCTCGTGAAGATCATTTATCTGTGAATGCTCATTCAAAAATAATATTTTTTTTTTAATTCAATGGACCTAAAATGTTTTATTAATCAACCTATTTCTTGGAATTTTAAGAAAGACCCTGAAATCCCTTAAATATAATGTCGAGTCGAAATTCAAAGTATCTCCTAAAAATTATACATATTTTGCAGAACGGTTGCTTGAAATAATAGATAATTGTTTTATGATTTTGAAAAGAGCCTAAAACCCCTCTTACATGAGGTGACCTCAAGTTGAGGTAAGAAATGTAATATTTTTTTTGAATGGATAGTAGGGATTTGTCCCTTTATAGCAACAACACAAGCAAGCTACAGGAAAATCAGAGACAAATGGCTTAGACCTCAATCTTTGCTTTGGGTCTTAAAAACATTTTTCAGATACAGCTGGCCGAGTAGGGATATTTAATAAGGGGCAGGGGGCTATTACAGCTGTCCTGTCTTAACAAAAACAGTTTTAGATTTCTTTAATCAGTTTTTGAAGCTGCGTTGTCTATTAGGGATAGTGATATCCAAGATGATGAACAGTTTATCCAAGATTGTAACCCAAGAGCATCCAAGATTGATAAAAACAGTTAAACAACTGAGCTTGATTAAATTCTTTAATCAGTTTTTGAAGCTGTGTTGGTCTATTAGGAATAGTGATCTACGGTATTGATATCCAAGATTGTATCCAAGAGTATCCAAGTTTATCCAAGAGTATTGAAGATTGATAAACAGTTTAAAAACTAATTAAATTCTTTAATCAGTTTTTGAAGCTGTGTTGTCTATTAGGAATAGTGATATCCAAGATTGATATCCAAGTGATATTGAAAATTCTCAGTCAAGTTGGGGGGGTTATAAACTGGTTTCCAATGTATCTTTTAATTCTATTTTTGAATAGAAATTGTTGAAACCATTTTTGTCTGGTGTTTTTAAGACTATTTTAGTGACAGCTATGGTTGAAAAGATCGATGTGGGTACAATCAGTCAAGTTGTGGGGGTGCATTATTATTTTTATCGTTTTTTTTTGTTTTAACCAGGGCACTTCGAATCGAAGGAGCATTATTATTTTTGTCTTAGGAAACTTCGAAAAGGAACTTTGAAAAATTAGACTGGTTTAAGTGAATACAAAGACAACAAAAAACAAAGAAAGACAAAATGAAATGTTTCCACGTAGTTGAAAGGTCTGGAAATTATGTCTTTGAGGATGATAACCCCCTCACAGCACTCAGGTCAAGGGTTGTAATTTATGCCCTCGGGCATATAAGGTTTTTATAGAAAAGCGCTGTCGTAGAAACTTCAAAAAGGGCTCTTTCGATTGGAAAATGAAAGGGCTAGTGTCCATTTTAATATTCGGCAGTGATTGGAGGGCAACTAACCCCCCTCTCTCGCCCACCATTTCCCCAAACACATTCAACCAAAATTTTGAGACAGCAATTTCTACAACGTAGTTGAAAGTTCTGGAAACTAGGTCTTTGAGGATGACCCCCCCCCCCCCAGTCCTCTGGCAAGGGTTGTAAGTTATGCCCCTGGGGCCATATAAGGTTTTTTATTGAAAGCCTTGTCGTAGAAACTTCAAAAGGGCTCATTTGTTTGGAAATTGAAATTAGCAAGTGCCTTTTTTTTAATAGTTGAAAGTGATTGGAGAGTAACTAACGCCCCTCTCATGCCCACCATTCTCCAAACACATCCAATAAAAATTTAAGATAGCCATTTCGTTTCACGTAGTTGAAAGTTCTGGAAATTGGATCTTTGAGGATGACAAACCCCCTCACAGCCTCAGGACAAGGGTTGTAATTTATGCCTGGGGGCATATAAGGTGCTTCTAGAAAGTGTTGTCATAGAAACTAAAAAATGGCTCATTCGAGTGGAAATTGAAAGACCTACTGCCCTTTTAATAGTCGAAAGTAATGGGAAGGCTTGAAATTTTATAGTTAAGACCGATGTGGGTACAATGCATTATTATTTTGTCTTTTTTTTTTTGTTTTTGACCAGGGCACTTCGTATCGAAGGAGCTTGTCTTAGGAACTTCGAAAAGGAACTTTGAAAATTTAGACTGGTTTAAGTGAATTCAAAGTCAAGAAAAAAGAAGAAAGACAAAATTGAAATGAAAGATGAAAGGGGAAAAAAATGAAATAAAAATAAAATTCAAATGTGGTTCATGTTATTTCTTTAATTTTTACCTCATCGGAGGCTATAAGCGGGTATCCTATGTCAGTTTTTTGCGCTCTCTTTGGTTGATTTTATCCCAAATGAATGCAGAGCTTTTGCTAAGTATTGGAGAGGGGGAAGGTAAATCAAATCACTGAACATTCATTTTCAGAGTTACTGCATACCTATGGTAAAAACTTTCAAAATTTTTTTTTTAAAGTAAAACAGTAATACAAAATTGTACAGAAGGATTTATAGGAAATTGGAACTTCCTGGGAGGGTGTAAAAAGAGAAGCTTTGAATAGATGGGATGGGGAGGAGCGTGCGTAGCTGTTTTGGCCTCAGGCGGCTTACTGCTGCGGAGAGTTGTTAGTAGTAGTAGTAATCTAATAGACTCTGACTCCATCAACCCCTCTGCTGCTTATGCTTGGGTATACCCACAGAGTGTACATTTGATCGTTCACTTTTATATTAGCTTTTTTATTTTGTTTCCTGCAAAACTATTCTTGAATGATATGGAGATGGATGGACCTACAGCATGGAGAGAGCTAGACGAGAAAATTATTTATTGAAACCTTTCTGTATATAATATTTGTAAGGGTTTCTTGTAACTCCCCCCCCCCCTCTCTTTCTCCCCACTTATGCTTGGGGCATACCCACAGAGTCTACATTTTGATCGTTCAGTTTAATATTATATTTTTTTAATCATGCAAAAAATATATATAGTTACAATGCAGGTACACCATGGGGAAAGACAGGCCAGACAATTATTCGGTCTATAAATAAAACTAAATGAGTTTCAAAACTGAATGAGTACAAAAAGACCCTTTTTTTTTTGGGGGGGTTTAAAAAAAACGAATCAAAATTTGTTTCGGACAAGCATGGGGAGGTAGGGTTGAAACCCTCGAACCCCCCGCTTCTGAATATGGCCTTGCCTTTATTAGAAATAAAGCCTTATCTAGGGCTGGGAAAACCTTTTTCAGACAATTTAGTGAAAAACAGGGCTTCCAGTGACCCAATATGGGCTATAGGAAGAAGAGAATTCTGTTATTTCCCACAAATACAAAAAAGTGTCGGGCTTAGTAACTTGAGTTGGGCAGAGTAAAAGAGTTAGATCATTAAAAAAAATCTTTGGGTACATGTCTATACACTGAGGATTTATAATAGATTACTCTAAATGTTTGTGAAAAAACTAAAACAGTAATCTGCAATTAAAAACGTAGTTTTTTTTAATTTTTTTTTTTCTTATTACTATTTTCATGAGTTAATAAGATTATTATTTTTAGTTCCGTATTTTTTGCTTTCTTTAAGTTTAATTTGGGGCTTCTTTTTAGATTATTTTTGTAATTTAGTTTTATTTTCTAAATAAATAAGGTTTTATTTTCTGCTGTTAGGGTTTTTAGGTTTGGGGGGGGGGGATTTAAAGAATGTGTCGACAGAATCATCATTGAGTATGATTTCAAGATGTTGACAAGTTTTCAAGATGTGATAAAGTTTTCAAGATGTTGACAAGTGCGCCGACACCTTGGAACCCCTCCCTTTAGCTGTGCCCCTGACAAGATGTCATGGTTTTAATCGATTAAATCTTGGATTTTTACCCACACAAGTGAACATTCATTAAACAGAAATATAGGGTTTATTCTATTCTTTATAGTTGTTTTGGTAGAAGTTTATACGTTTTTGAACCTACCATACCATTTTGAATATTGCTGCATCAGGTGCGTATTAACAACAACTATACTTTGGCTTCATTTAACTCACCTATGCTGCTATCTCCACCACAGTCAGACTTAGATGGTCACTCTGTCCCCAAGGACATTTATTTTTCGATATCCGATAATGACACTGACCCCCATTACGGTCTGATAATATTGGCCTGCCTAATTGTTTATAATGCCAATTTCTTCGTTTTCTTATTTTATTAAGTTCAGGGAAGAAATTTACTTTAATTTTTTACAACAGGGATGATGCATTCTACTGCGTGCAGGTCTGATGATATGAGTCAGTTAATAGACTTAGGCCCAAAAACGTTTGTTAGGGTGGAAAAACTGACAGAGAATGCTATTGAAGAATTAACAGTTGGAATCTGGTGTTGTGGCACCTGTGGAAAAACAGAGAAATCCCTTTTGATTCTAGATATTCACATTGACACTGGTTGTGAAGAGCTGTCATCAATAGAGTGTGATGTCTGCCCTACAGTAGTTCGTGATTACAGCAATTTTGTTGTTCATTTCATGGAACATCAAATGGGAGGGACAATGAGATGTGCCATTTGTTTAAGAGAATCTATTGGTGATATGAGACAACATCTAGTGTTACAAGGTCACTTTTTGCCAAAAATATCTGAGCTAGACCTGCAGGAAAATGAATTACTAGTCGTTTCACAGAATCGGTCTGAAGCGGCTACTCAAATCATTAAAATCGGAATCTGATGAAAAGGGTTTAGGAGATCAGAAAAACATGCTTGCAAAGTAAAAGCACAGAAAATTAGAAAGACATAAAAGTATACACACAGAAAAAAAATATATGAATGTAATCTATGTAAGAAATGCTTTTCTTCACCAAGCAGCTTGAACAGGCATCAAGTTGTGCACACAGGTGAAAAGCCTTTTAAATGCGAGATATGTAAGAAATGCTTTTTTACATCAAGCCATTTAAATAGGCACCAAATAGTGCATACAGGTGAGAGGCCATTTGAATGTGAAATATGTAAGAAAGGCTTTTTTCATTCAAGCCATTTGAAGGAGCATCAAATTGTGCATACAGGTAAGAGGCCGTTTAAGTGTGATATTTGTAAGAAATGTTTTTCTAGACCAAACAATTTGAACAGGCATCAAATTGTACATACAGGTGAAAAGCCATTTGAGTTTGAGATAGGTAAGAAATGCTTTTCTTCGTCAAGCTATTTGAATATCCACCGAAGACTTCATACAGGTGAGAAACCATTCATTGTAATTTATGCAAGAGATTATTTTCAGATAAGTCGGCTCTGAAATATCACCTAACAACCCATTTTAGGAAGAAGTGGGATAGTTAATAGTTAACAATCAAAAATTTGGATGGGATAGTGATATTTATTGACAGAAGTTGAGATAGATGTTGAAGAATTAAAGCTGTCCCATGCAAGCTAATTCTCAGATCTGAACTAACGCTTTGCTTTAGTTCAGTGAAAATTCTCTGGTTTTTCTATTCTTTGACAAGTAAGGCTTGATATCCAGGAATTCTCTGCATTTGTAAAATTACAGAAGTAGAGCCAGTGCCTATTTTCTTGTATCCTAGTGCCTATTTTGCCTTCTAATTTCTACTACCTGGTAAAATATCTATTTAAATGGGTAATTTTGACTCAAATAGAATTCTTCAGTGTTCAAAACGCATGATTATCTTGATTTTGAAGTATCCAACCTTTAACAAGAAAAAACAAGGTCCTGTGGGACATGGTTCTTACCTTAGCGCACAAAAAAAAGAAATGAAAAGTATTAGTTTATAAATAAATTAGGTTCAAAAACATCAAAAAGCTTTACCTACAAATGGTTTTTTTTTTTGAAAACTAAGAAAAAATTGTAGTCCTACCGACATAAATCATTAATAGTCAATTACTTTGTGAAATTAGTACATATACGAACCATATTATTATTTTTTAGAGGGGGGCTCTCGAAAATTTGCCTATAATATTTTTCCTTTTTTAAAATCTTATTGTTTGAAAAATACACCAGGGGAAAAAATTACAAAAAAAAATGTAAAACCAATTTGTTTATCAAAAATAAGTGCCCATGCTGCATGAATATGGGAGCCCCCCCCCCCCTCCTTCCTTGCTCATGCCTTCTAGAGACCAGAATATAATTTATGCTTTCTTGAAAACAATCCTTATTTTTCGAGGTAAATGTTTTTATTTCTCGCAATATACAAAAAAATCACCATCATAACCAAGATTACTGAAAATATATCGGAATATGGATTAACCATTAATATATGTGCTGATATTCATTTCCTGAAAGTCTAAATAATTTTTTGAAAATCCTCATCATGCCCTGAAAATTTTGACTTATTGTTCTAATCTGTTCCTAACATATTGTTGATACATCCTTTTGACAAACTCTTTGCAAACTGTGTGTTTTTGATTATGTCCGACTTCCCTTCTGATATTATCTAACATTTTCATCTTAATATACTTAGCCTTAGTAGAAGTCCCAATAGAAATAGTAGTTGTTGTAATAGCGTGTACATATTGCATTTGAGTCAATTGATAATCCCCTCATCTTTCCCTGAAAGCTAAAACTTAATACATTAATACATAAGGTTAAAATCGCCCCCATCCCGATAAAAAAATACTATCTGTAAACAATGGGTGAATTACGTAACTCACAGTCCTTGCCTCATTGGCTGTGGTTGGACATTTCAACTTATTTGAATAAAATAGTGTTGGGGTTCCACCCCTGTTTCTTTTCCTTTCAGATAAATGACCTGTTTTCGTTCTAATTACATTTGCTTAGATTTGCTATAGTATAATTTGCAATGACAATTTAAAAGTCTCGTTTCTAAGCTATAGTTGTGTTGCAATAAGTAAGCTTTGAAGTAAATTCTATTTTTGTACTTCCTGGTTTGAGTCATTGAATAATAGGGCTGGGAAGGTAGAATTGGTTATGAATGGGGATTGAGATGACTGGCTGGGCCAAGCGAAGGTCCACCCCTATGAACGGTTGTGTACAGAATATTATTTTTGATTTAGTCAGCGTTTAGACCCCGTTCGGGGTAACATATTTTGTGTTATTATTGTGACCGTTTGGAAGAATACAAGTAAGGTATTTTCTACAAAACTGTGTACTAGTTTCCATAACCCAGGCAGGGTAGGAATAGAGTTACGAGATACCGTCATTATTATATTGACAGGGGGTTTGTTACCGTCCAAGGAGAGAGTTAGAGATTTTCTAGCCGTAACCCAGGCGGGTACATTTGGCTTTAGAAAGTGGCCATTTGACCACTTGATCGCGTTATCATACCCTGGGACAGGGTATACTGTAAATAGGGTAGTACCAAACCCGATATTTGCAGAACCGGTGTGTGGTAGACGCGGGCATCACATTATAATTTGGGGCCGGGGCTTTCCCCTCCAATAAGTGGTGACACCCGTATATTACCACGCCAGTGGCGTTGTTGCCTACCGTTATAACTCAGGTGGCTAAATAAATACCACGAACAAATAGTATTTTGAAAAAAAAAAACTATATGTATATATTAATATTCGCAGTGTGTGGTACAAGTGAAGTATTTGAATTGCTTGGATGCTTTATATGTCGAACCAAAGATACTGCTCTTTATTTCTAGAATAAGCAAGAACTGGACAGCCATTGTTACAAAAAGCATCAGAGCCGTCTTCTGTTGAATTTCTTTCGTCTGAAATAAGTCTTAGTGTTTGTAGAATAACACGTTAATGCAAGCGGATATTTGCTTGCATTAGCCTTGCTTTGCTTGCATATTTTAATAGCCACTCAATCTTCTGTTCTTTCAGTTATTGTTGGGTTCTAAGAAAAATTTCATTTTATCTTTGAATCATCTTTTTGATATCCAATCGCTTTCAAATGGCCACCAAACTGATAGACTATTTGAGTCTTTCATCAGTTTGAGACTATCACAAGTCCTTAAATACTTCCACAAAATTGATTCAAAGATCAACAGACTCGGGATTTTTCTCTGTAGAAAATTTTATTTTTCACAGAGGAGGGGAGCGGATTTCCGGGCATTATTTGAACAAACGATCAAACATTAAACAAACAAAAGACGTTTTTTCAACTGAAAAGTAGGAGCAGTACTAAAACTTAGAAGAGAACAGGAGTTATTCTGTATGAGACGGGCTGCTCCCTCCTCAATACTTCACTTTTTATCCTAAAGTTTGACGTTTTTTTCCCCAGTTGCTTAAGACCGTTCTCATGAAATATTAAAGTTGGGCCGTTCGATTAGAATTAGAAGATTTTTTAAAAGTACTGAAAACTTCAAGGTGAAGAGCAATGGATTGAATTGTGGGCAGCCCCCTTCGTATGTGGCTTACTATTTTTGTTCGTTTTAATTTTTAATGTTGCTCCGTACTTTGAGTTGAAGAAAGTTTTCATTTATTTAGTTAAATGAAGGGTTGACATATTCCTAAAAAATTATTTACGCTTGAAAAATGATTAATGATCTTAAAAATGATTTAAACAATCTCTTATATAAGAGATTGCTTATTATTAGCTGATTTAAGTTCATAAATGTGGACTAGTAGTGGAAAAAATATAAAAAAAAAGTTGTTAGCTTGTAAGAACAGTGTTGATGTGTTATGTTGTTAAATCTTATGAATTTGTTGTCAGTTTTTTCCGTTGAATAAATACATTCAATGTTTCCCCCAACATGATTAAACGAAACTTTTCATGTTTTCTATTTTTTGGTTGTTTTGGAATCCTCTATATTAGACTGCTGCTTCATTTTGGTTGACCCCCCCCCCCATGTTAAAAACGGGTTCCGGCAGCCTAAAAACGGGCTCCATCATATGAACCCTAGTAGCAATTAGCTGAGGAGTAGAGGAGAGTCAAAGAATGTAGATATATTTTGCTAATGTTTTTGCAATGTTTTTTTATTAAGTTGTTTCTGCTCAAGTGGTCATAAATAAGAACTAGACAAATTGATTCATTACGAAACATAGCTGAATGAAGTTCATAAATGTGTACTAGTATGGAAAGAGTATGAAAAAAAGTTGGTAGCTTGCAAAAACAGTGTTGATGTGTTATGTTGTTAAATCTTGTGAATTTGTTGTTAGTTTTTCAGTTGAATAAATAATTCAATGTTTCCCCCAACATGGTAGAAGCAAACTTTTCATGTTTTCTATTTTTTGGCTGTTTTAGAATCCTCTATATTAGACTGCTGCTTCATTATGGTTGAACCCCCCACCCAAAAAAAGGAGATATATTGTGCTAATGTTTGAGGATGATATGGTTTTAGTAGCATAATCTATGAACAAGCGATAGCATTTTGTTGATAGGACAAGCGTTTATTTAGAAAAAGAAGCACTTAAGTTTCTGAATTTGAAAAAATTCAGTGCTGGTAAAATCCAGGCAATGTTTGAGGATGATATTGTGTTAGTGGCAGAATCAATGAACAAGCGATAGCCTCTTGTTGATAGGACAAGCATGTATTTAGAAAAGAAGTACTAAAAATATTTAGCGAGAAGGGTTGAGTCCCGAAGATATTCGTCTGGGACTTAAAGAAGAGTTTATAGATTTGGTTGTAATTTGACAGCAAAGGGTTAGTTTGATAAAATACAGAGATATGTTTTCAAAAGGGAAGCGTGACTCAAATCTTAAGCCAGGCCTTCGGAAAAGCTCCTGAAGATGTCAGATTGTTGTATTGCCAAAGCATCATATTAATTTAAAGCCCTGTATACGTTAAAGAATAGCTAATTGCAATAAAGAGAGTAAAAAAGAAATGTGGCCTGTATGATCTCTGGAACGAAAGCATAGGTACGGTGTGATAATGGAGAGAGAAAAGAAAGGGTTGCAGGACCAGGAGATTCAAAAATGGCAAGAGGACAGGGTGAGGTAAGTTTCAAACACCATTGCACTTTGAACTCCAAAATCCATGAAAAATTCATTTATTTTTCCATTACAAATATTAGGGATAATTATAGTCCCGTTTCTTCTACCCAACCAAGTGCAAAGATTGCAAATCTAAGATTCTACAATTTCTGCACAGATTATCGATTTTTGCTTTATCAAAGTGCTTAGATCCTATAGTTAACTGTAAACAGAATATTAGAGAAATCTGATGACAATCTCATCAGAGTCCTTAAACCACTGATCAGAGCATAACAAAGTAATACTTGTAAGAGAGTAAAATTAAGGTCCTCAGATTGTCTTTAAATCCTATCTTGTCAAAATATGGAACATCTTAGCGACTTAATAAGTCAGAAAAAATGTTGGCGGCTTTTATTAAACGTAGCCTGAAAACTATGTCAATGTGAACTGAAACCTATTTTAACTATAATCCACCAAAAATAGATGGCCCGATTTGCAAAACAGCCATCTTTAGAGAGAACAAGCCCGACCTGGTTGGTTCTATTATTTTTAACTGGAATTGAGACATCTGGGTTTATATTCTTAGGTGTAGGTATTAAAAGTGAGCTTTTTAGTCCATTCATAAAGACCATACATAGGCCTAGGCTACTTCTTAGAAAGAAGCACTGAATAATTAGAGTGGCTGGCCTACAATTGAATTCTCTGTTGATACTTTTTTAAAGCTGTTTGTTCCTAACCTTTACAGTTATGTCCTCTCCCCTAATGGGTCAATATATACCAAATCATATTATTGAGTTAGGACTAAAGTGAATACACCATTTGATGCCTTTTTTTTTTGCTGATTGCGAATATAATAAGCATTCTATCGGAAATGAATTTCAGCCCCCCCCCCCCTATATAGCCCTATGCCAATTCAGGGTTGGGTTAGGTTAGGTTAGGTTATGTTAGGTATAGCCTATATAGGGGGAGGGGCTGGTAATTCATTTCTGATAGAATGCTTATTATATTTGTAATCAGCATAAAAAAAGGCATTAAATGGTGTATTCACTTTAGTCCTAACTCAATAATATATTTGGTATATATTGACCCAATTTATCTAGGTGTAGCCCATTAGGGACATCCACCATAGCCTATGGCTAATATAGACAGGGGCATCATTTGGGGGTGGCAGTTGCCCCCCAGTAATGTGGAGAAAAAATATATTATACATCCCATGCCCTTTGACTATCCAGACATGGACCCCCTCTTGCCTCCCCAATAAAAATGCTGGAGAATTGCCCCTGAATATAGGGGTTAAAGTTCATTTGTGATGCAAATGAATGTTATGTTTAAATTCAGGATGCAATTCTGTGTAGGGGGGTATAGGCTATACTCTGTAAATATATAGGTTCTAAAAAGTTTCATGAATTTGTTTGAAAAACCGCTAAAAATGGGGATGAATTCCCCCCCCCCCCAAAAAAAAATGTGTAAGCAATGTTTATTCTGCAAATTATGGAGTAAGAATTGTTTTCTCAACATGTTTTCTTATGTCCAGCTTGGCTCCTTGGCTTATAATAAGGCTACTGGTTGAATAATTTAAAGCTTTGCAGGTAAATTTCTAGGTTGCCCTATAATTTAGCTTGGACAAAAGTGAAAACATCATTTGGTTTCTTTTTTTATGCTCTTTTGTAATTCAATAATTGGCTTCTTTTGCCAATTGCATCTTGAGCTCTTAAAGGGGCCCCAAAGGTATTTCATTTTGGTAACCATGCAAAGAAGTTATAACCTAACCTGCAAAATACTGGATTTCAATTCAAACTGTTTTCCTATTGTTTCAAGTTTTTCAAATGCCATCAACAAAAATAGTACTGAATTTTGGCAATTCAAAACTTTCCTGTTGACAATTCAGGGTATATATTTTTTCACATTGGGGGGGGGGGGTAAAGTTTATTGTAAATTTGCAGTGGGACTTATAATTTAGCTAGGATGAAAGTGAAAACTTCATTTGATGCTTTTTTATGCTCTTTCATAATTCATATAAAATACCTTCAGGGCTCAAGATGCAATTTGCAAAAGAAGCAATTATTGAATTATGAAAGAGCATAAAAAAAAAGAAATCAAATGATGTTTTCACTTTCATCCTAGCTAAATTATAAGGCCACCTAGAAATTTACTTATTTTTTTTATTTTCACATGGGGTCCCAATCTAGCCCATGTCCACTGCTTAGCATTCAAGCTTCTCTCTCTTCAGGATAGGTGGGAGGAGATGCCTAATGTCTCCAATCAATTTCCAAATAGTATTGATTCATTGCCTCAGCTCTGTCCAGTATTCTGAGCAAAATTTCATTTTTCACTATTTTTAACTATAGTGAACCCCTCATATACGGTCTGTGGATTATCATCTGGGTTTCCAGTTGCAAAATTTTAATTACTTAATAAACACAATTTGGACATTTCTGGCTGACTATCTGGGCTTTATTTTTTTGCAAAACTTTCCAAGCTTGTGACAATTCTAGACAGTCAAACCCAAGACATAAACACAGACAGTCAAGCAATTTTTAATTCATTTTTTGTTAGTGCAACTGGCTTAGCTTATAAATGGGTTCACTTGCCTAACAGTCTAGGCATAGACAGGCCCTTTCAGGGTTTTAGATGCCTATTTCCCTTGCAATCCCCAGCAACTTGTTGATTCAACTAATATTGAATTAAGTTTATGTTAGTACTACTAATTCTAAGACAATTATGGTCCCTATGTTAATTCTAAATTCCTGGTCAAAATTCTCAAGACCATTGGTGGGTATGCCTTGTTTTGCCTCTGTCCTATGTCAATTTAAAATTTTTGGTCAACCAGTCTGAGACTCTAGGCAGACATGCCTTTCCAAAAAGGCTTGAATGCTAAGCAATAGACATAGGCTAGATTGGGAACCCATGTGAAAATGAAAAAATATTGTTGGTATGTGTGTAGCACATGGTTACTGCTAGGGAAATGGTCTACCCCATTCATGGCTTTAGTCGTCTGTGAATAAGTTCTAAGGCAAGAGAGGAATTTGAAGTAGTTTTGGAGGCACCCACCAGTGTCTCTGGCAAGTGACCCAAAAATTCAAAAAAAATTGTATTTGTCCAAGTATTTGTCCAATAAGAAGAGTTGTACTTACTACTGCCATTTAAAACATTTGCCTCTTCAATTACTCAGACTATCTGTCTTGGCTTTTCTACAATTAGCCATGTCTTGATGCCTATTGCAAAATACACTGGATTTTCAATTCAAAACCATATAGAAAGGAGAACCCTTCTAATTGGCATTGTCCATCTTTTTTAAAATAAAATTTAGGTAAAAATTTATATTAATTTGACACCCTATTTAATATAAATGGGCTTGTATTTTTTGGGTCAATGTATTTAAGATTCCATAACTGACATATTTTAGGACAAGATGAACATAGGCTTGGCCTACTACCAATAGAGGAATAGAATTGAACTTTTTCAGGAGATTCTAGACAATAAAGAGGCATATTTTTAGATTGCTAGTTTTATGCTCATGTTTATTGTTTAGTTTGCATTTTTCTGTTGGTCATCATCAACCCCTTCTAGCCTAATTGTCTCATGTAGCCCTTGGGTGTAAAAAGAAACTAACTAAACAATGACAAATATTACTTTATAATATTTAGAATATTCCTATTATTCCAATTATTATGTTCCCTTCTATTGGTATAATCCATCTTTTAAAATAAAATTTGGGTAAATATTTAGGTGTAAATTTATGACCATTCTACCTCAGAAGTAGATGTATTAAATTTAAAATACAATTCTTACTTCATAATTTGCAAAATAATTCTTTTTAACATATTTTCCAGCAGGAGAACCTTTATCTTCACAACTTTCCTTATTTTTCCAGTTTTTTAAAGAAATTCATAATTTTTCAGAGTAACATTTTTTGTACAATTTTGAAAAATCTGCTAAATGCCATGTCATCTTAAAAAATGATTTATATGTGTTGCTATTGAAAACACAGTGGCAGAAGTATGGAAATATACATGCTATGGCAGATTGTTACTAAAAAAAACTGGTACTTGTCTGGAATGAAGTAAACATGTGATAAGTGAGGTTTTGTTAATGCTAATGAAAGAAAACAAAATAGGATGAAAAATATAATAGTTTAGAAATAAATTTAGGCTAAATATTTGCACATTAGGGGGGCGGGGTAAGCATAGCACATATTAAATACATAACCTAACTTAGGTACCATTTTTTGCCTCTTCAACCCCAAAAAACTAAGTTTAAATCTTTGTCACAGAGTGAGCAATACCTCACTAGCCAGCAGAAACCTGTTTTTCATATGGCATCTTTGAAATTCTACATGCAGTCTTTCCTGCGTTTTTACTGGATTCTAGACAAGTACCAAAAAACTTCTAGAAACTTTGTGCAGAAAGTATTCTGCCATCTATAAATAAATTTGTAGGATGGCATATCTTTCAGCACAAATTTGAAAACCAACAAAATGCTTATCAAAAGCATGGCTTTTTTTTTAAAAATTTTATTGCAAAACTGGAAAAAAAAAAGCAAAGATAAAGGTTCTCCTGCTGGAAAATATGTTATCTAGGATTATTTTGCATAATATGAAGTAAAAATTGTTTTTTTAAAATGTCTTTCTTATGAGGTGGAATGGTCATTGCATTTACACCAATATTGAAAACAGTTTCAGACAAAACTAGTTGCTTCAAATCACTAGCCTACACAAACACCTTTTCAACATACGCAACCAATTGCGTATGATAACATTCAATAACAAGGAAATATATTACTAGGTCTATGTATGAAACTTTTTTTTTTTGGGGGGGGGGAGAAAATGCATGATTGATTTTTGTCAGAGTGATGAATTTTTATATTGAAAAAGAATATAAAATAGGGAGTAAAATAGTCATGTATATTATGATGATTCCTTCGAAGAGCTGTAACTCTAGTCTGCTACCAAACATTCTAAAATTGTTTCTTTATGTTATTGATGGAGATGGCTTTTCTTCTTTTTTCACCATGTCCCCTAGTTGAAAAATGTATAGCCCAAATTGTAAGCATTTTTTCTACTGTCCAAAACAAAAACTGGGTTTAAAATTAGGGATGGTGTTTCCACCCTCTCTTACATTGAGAACAGGTGAAGACACAGCTCATTGCCCTTTTTATTTTATTTTCAAATATCATAATCATTTTACTTGCAAATCTTGATGAAAGCTTTTGAGTGGACCTACAGTGACATCTGATTTCCAACAATTCTATCAAATAGAGTAGTTAGACTTATACCAAGTGGGTTTTCACAAGTCCTCTGAAAAACAATTCAGCCAACTGTTTTAACAAGAAATACATAATGTATAACAAGATGGTAGACAAAAAATACACAACTAGTTGTATAGTTGTATTTATTTTCAAACTATAGTAAGACAATTCTCCACCTAGAAAATTATCCCTGCAGGCAATTCATCTTCTGCAGAAACTTTCTCTCTCCCAAAAAATCCCCCTCCTCACCATGTGTAAAATCCCCACCCTTCTGAAATTTTCTCCCTTTAAAATTTAATCCACATGTAAAACAAAAATATGAGTAGTTGCAGCAAAAACTAGGGAACATCTTCCTGGGTCCTAGTTTAGATTTTAAATAAGATTGAGAAGGTGTCACTTTTCCAAGTTAATAAAAGCCTATATTCTTCTGCAATTTTATTGTGGAAATATTATGAAATTAAGCAAAAGATATGCTGTTTTTGAGCTTTTCATTGCCTCCTATCCTAGAAAAGAAAGATGGGAAAAACATTGCATTCCCTAAGCATCTTTATTGAGGAAGCTGCTGAACTAGCTGCAAATTATGCAAACTGCACTCTGGTTTAGTCTTCAAATGAGAATCTCCTTAAACCATGTGCCTAAATTTTCAAAGTAAAAAGGTAAATTCTGCTTTTTGACTTTGAAACTTGGATTGAGTTTAAATTCTACATTTCAAACTTTTGTCTACAGTTAGATATAGAGACAGCTTTTAAGTTATAGGATGCTCTTTATTGAAAGAAAAAAAAAAAAAAATCAAAAAACTAAGCATATTTCAAATGCTATTGACTACTGAAGAAGTTTACCTAATGCTTTGAACTAAATCAAGACACAATCAGCCTTGTGGTTATTTGAAGAGTCACTGTAGCTTGTGTATTTTTAGGGACTTTGTGCTTCTACTCACCCCTGGTAAAACGGGAGTAGCTTAGTGTATCCAAGTGTTATTGCCAGTAGTAAACATTGGATAAGTGGTATTCGCTCAATTTGGGGGCTGTGTTATGGACTTGCCTCAAATTCCAATGGCTGAAGATGTTTCCCTTTCTGAAGTTTGTGCTGTTAAGAATGGTATGGGTTTTTTTAATTAAATTTGCAAACAACAGAATAATAATAAAGCTTTATTTTGCTCTAGTAAATCATTTTTTTCTTTCTTTTCTACTCTGCTTATTGAGTACTGGGGTTTTTTTTTCAGGGAAAAAAAAACACAAAAAAATATATAAACTGTATATACCCTGTATCAAACCCTTAAGAGCTAAGGTAGATTAAAGTGTTTTGCTATAGAAAACACATAAAAGGTTAATATATTAACTGTAATTTTGTCTGTTTGAGGAGAATTTTTCCTTCTTGAATAAAGGCATGATAAAAAAAAAACATTACAACCTAAAGTGAGGTTGTTATGTGGCAGCCATAATATTTATCTGAAGGATCAGCGTCCTTTAACTTGTCATTTTTCTTTTATACTATTTTAGAAATTGTTTATTTAGCTATTTTTTTTTAACTTGCTTAACCATAGATAAAAAAAAAACAATATAAGTATATAGTAGCTACAAATCAAAGATACAGAATCTTGCTAAAATGCATTAAAGGATGCCTTGTTAGAATTAAACTGTAATATTTTAATGCCAGTTCTATTAAAATTTCATAATTTAAATGCAAAGTTTTCAAGCTTAATATCCCTTGGAATTGGCTCTTACCTTTTGAAAGTTTGCATTTTTTGCTTCTTTTCAATTTGTGTGAAATGTTTTTTTATTATATTCTTATATGAAATGTGGTTGTTCATTTTCTATTGACTTCTGCTTCTATCAGAGGTGGTTTTAAGAGGGATAAAATAAATTTCAGTGCACAAAATTTTAAATAAATAATGTAGCATTCATAATTGTCTTGTAATTTTGAAATCTTATTTTTCATCAAAATAAAGTAGAGGCCACAGTTGCGAGTAATTATAAGTAAATTAAATCCGAATTTTAGTTTTTCCCATATCTGTTTGTATATAAAGTAAGAAAAAGTTCAGATTTAATAAATAAAATATTTTGGTGTTTAAATAAAATCTGTGTTAAATTTGGCATTAAAATTTTTGGGAGACCAATCAGGGGGGAGGGGCTGATACAAAATTTTCATATGTGCTCAAAAAGGTCCGAACCACCACTGGCTTCAATTGCTCTTTGTTACCAAGTTATATCAAGAATGTGCAACAGATGTGATCATATTTTTTTTTTGTTGCTGGTTGGTCTGTATAAATTTAAAAATCTATTAAAATTATTAAAATGAATTTATAAAACTATAAAAGTAAATAAAAAAAGACAGCCCTCAGCCCTTTCTAGAAAAAAAAAAGTCTTTGGTCATAACTGTTTAGCCCAAGATAAGTTCTAAACCTTTCAAAATCAATTCCCCACATACAAAAATTACCCATTCTTTTTCATGTAAAGTTCTAAGAAAGAAGCAACCGGTTTCACATACCTTATTCACAAAATGATTAAATGAAAAAAACAAAACAAAAAACTTTTAATCCACTCCATAAGATATTTTTTAATATTTTTGTGGACCGAACTTAGCGAAATTGATTCCTCTTATATAGTTGGGCAACAGATTTCAACACCTCTACTCCAACGATGTCGTAATGAACAGAATGACAGTGCACTTCTATGGCTTGGAGCATTTCTGATATGGAGTAATTAATTTCAGATGAACGTTGCTGGGTATGAATCAATATTCTGAAGTAATTTGAAACATATTAAGTTGTCTTTGTCCAAGCTGTTTTTTCTAAAAGAATTAATACACAAATTTAACTTGCAACTTGGAGCATAGATCTTTAGAACATTAGAACTCCTTTTCGCCCCAGTTGGAATGATATTTGTATGAGATACAACTAATGAAAGAGTCCATATTCTCCTGGCTCTTTATCTTACAAAAGGCCTGCTTTTTATGCCCTCCCAATTTGTATGGTCCTTTCACTTATTTTGCTCCACTACGGTTGGCAGCTTAGTCCTTAGCGAAGAGTATTTTCGGCAGCTTAGGTAGAGTATTTATATGAAAATAGAGTTATTACTGCCCGATTTGTATCAGTGGATTTTTACGTGTATTATAACTAAACAAATTAGACAAAAGAGTGCATCCATGCTCTAAATATGAAGAAACGTACGGTTTAAATATAAAAGTTTTAAGTGCTTTATGAGGAATCAAAGTGCTTTAGTCTATTTAGAATACCAGTCCCTGGGAAATTTTAATGGTAAGTGCCCTCACATGATCTTTTCCGTTGTAATCATTTCATCAACAATTATTCCCAAATACTTCAAATTGGTTACCCTTTTCAATCACTACATTTCCAAATGAAAGTGTCTCATTTGTTTCAAAATGTTGTATATTTGAAAAAATCATTTATTTTTGGCTTTTTTTTTTTCTCTAGAAGAACCCACATGTCCTTAGCCCTACTCCTCTTTGTGGTTAGGTTTCTCTTCGTTTTCAGCTTTGATTTTGGTTTATCCCTTGTAATTTCAGTTCTTTTTTATTTCATTTATTTATGTTGGTAGTTCTGGTTCTTAGGCGTTTACCCCCCCCCCCCCCGGGAAAACACAAAACCCCTTTCTTCGCGGAAACACACAGTCCTCCGTTGAAAGTAATACCCCGCCCCCCCCCGCCCCCCCCCCCCCCCCGTGGAAAATACGGCTATCCAAATTTGAGAATTTTATTTGAGTTTCTTTTTTTAATTTCCATTGGGGGAAGGAATTTTTGTACTTGTGTGTATCATACGCCCCCCACACTCAAGTTTGCGCTGTGTAAAACTCGAGAATAAACGATTTCTCTGCCTAGTTTTTTCAGCCTAGTAGTGAGACAAGACAAAGAGAAGTGACAGAATATTTGGGAAATATATAAATTGTGTGCTGTAGTTTTTTGCACATACACAGGGAGGATGGGGTGTAAAGTATTTGAACAGTTTTTTTAAGTCAGAAAATAATTCTTTCTACGGCATATGGCCACTAAAAAATTACAGACTTCACTCAATGATTAAAAATTTGGTTGAGATTGGTCATAAAACACGTCCAGTTTTACCTAGCGGTTGCTTAAGGCAGCTTATGAAGATTCTAGGGGTACTCCTTTTTATTGACAAAAAATAGAAAAAGACACCAAAAAAACGAAAGAGCTGAGGCCATTCTAGTGCGAACATTAATCAAACCGAAGTTTTAAACTAAATCAATCATTTTCAAGTCCCCATTGCCCGTTCTTGCTCTTCTGAAAAATATACAATTAAGGAGATACGTCCTTTTGATACCCATTCCTGATATAATGATATGCTAAATAGTGGTACTTTGCCAAAAAAAATTGCTCTATCGTTCAAATATTTGGTGAGTAACGGAAAGCTCTACTATGCTTACCTCTAACGGCAATTACTAAGTAGTTCGTGTAATGTGTTTACATATTCCCTTGATAATGTATATACAGATAAACATTAATCCCTTAGTTCTATAATTTGTTTTATGCATCTGTTTTTAATATTAAAAATAATTTTGAAACTTAAAATGAAAACTTGTGATCCAAAAAGTTGCATTTTGATAAGTAATACTGAATTAAAGTCAAAACTATATTTATTCGATTTTTTCTTTGTTTCAAACTTGATTTGTATTCTTTTTTTTCTTTATCAAAGCGCAAATAACTCTTGTATTTTGGGATTTTCGGCCCCTTCATCATAGATAGCGCGAATAGCGCTGCCTAAGTAAACGAACGATGTTGGCACAATGTATAATTTTTTTTTTTTTTTTTTTTTTTTTTTTTTTTTTTTTTTTTTTTTTTTTTTTTTTTTTTTGGTTTTCTTGGTCTTGGTCTTAGACCAGGGCACTTCGTAATCAAAGGAGTTGTCCCGTAGAAACTTAATAGTCCCCCCCCCCTGAAAGGTGATTGGACAGGCAAACTTAACACCCCTTCCACGCCCACCATTTTTCCCAAAAAACACTCATCCAAATCAAAATTTTAAATAGCCATTTTGTTTCCGTCGTAGTAGTTGATTTCCAGATTAGAAATCATTGATTTTTGAGGGAGGAACACTCCCCAACAGCCATCAGGGGCAAAGGGATTGTAGGTTATTGTTCTGGGTGGCATATAAGGTTTTTTTATAGAAAAACGTTTTGTCATAGAGACTTCAAAAAGGGCTTCATTTGATTGGAAATGTTGAATATAGTTCATAGTGCCTGTTTTAATAGAGCGAAAGAAACTGATTGTGACAGGGCACTACTACCACCGCCTTTCCATCTCGCCCACGAATGTTTATCAAAACAGCATTTCAAGCAAAAATTTTGAAGATAACGCATCTTTTTTTCAGCGTAGCTTTGACCAAGTTCTGGAAATTAGGTCTTTAAGGATGACACCAACCCCACCAGATCCTTAGGGTAAGGGTATGTGAAGGAGCCGTTGATGTCCACTGTGGGTCATATTAGAGTTTCTTATTGAAAAGCCTTTGCGTAGTAGAAACTCTGAAAAAGGTTCATCCGTTTGGAAATTTCAAAAAGGGCTCAATGCACTTTTCAATAGTCGAGAAGGTGATTTTGAAGGGGGCAAAACTAACCACCCTCTCACAAACACACTCTTTTCCCCAAAACACATCTCAATCAAAAAATTTTAAATACAGACCTTTTGTCAAAGTAGTTTTATAAGTTATTAGAAAATTAGGTCCTTTTGAGAATGATAAGCCCCACTCAAAGCCCTTTGGGGCAAGGGTTGTAAGTTATGCACCTGGGGGCATATAAGAGGGTTTTTTTTTTATAAATGTGATAAAGTTATAGAAAACTTCAAAAAGGGCTTATTCGATTGGAAAAATTAGAAGGGATTGTGCCCTTTTTTGATAGTTGAAAGTGATTGGAAGGATAACCTAACCTACACCTCTCCCTCACCACACCATTTCCCCCAACTATCCAGTCCAAAAATTTTGCAAACAGCCCCATTTTTGTTTTCTAAACGTAGTTAAAAGTCCTTGAATTATGTTTTGTGTGAGGATGTCAATCCCCCCACAGCCCTCAGGGCATAGGTTTTGGTAAGTTATGCCCTGAGGGGCAATATATAATATATTTTTTTTTTTTTAATAGAAGCTTTGTCCGTAGAAAACTACTTTCAAAAAGGAATATATGTGAATAGGGAAAATTGAAATGGGCCTAGTGCCCTTTTTTCAATAGGCCTGACAAGTGATTGCTTGGCTAAAGTTATCCCCTCCTCTCGCCCAGATTTTCCCCCCCCCCCCCCCCCCCAAATAACACAATAATAAAAATTTTGAGACAGCTATTTTTGTTCCACGTAGTTTTTAAGGGCCCGAATTATGTCTTTGAGGATGACAACCCCCTCACAGCCCTCAGTCAAGGGTTTTGTAATTTATGCCTGGGGCCATAAAGGTTTTTATAGAAACTCTGTTCGTTAGAAACCTTCAAAAAGGGAATCATTCCCGATGGAAATTGAAAGGGGCTAGTTGTCCATTTTAATATTCGGAAGTGATTAAGGACAGCTAACCCCCTCTCTGCGCCCCACCATTTCTCCAAACACATTCAAAGCCAAAATTTGAGATAGCAATTTTCTTCAACGTAGTTGAAAGTTCTGGAAACTTGTTCTTGTGAGGATGACAACCCCTCCCCGCCCGGCCCCTCCCCCCACCCCCACCCCCCCACCCCCCCCCCCCCCGCCCAGCCCCCCCCCCCGCCCCCCCGCCCTCCCCCCCACACCCCCTCCCACCCCCCCCCATCCCCCCCCCCCCCCCGCCACTACCCCCTCCCGCCCCGCAGGCCTAACCCCACCTCACGAGCCCCACCCCCCCCCCCCCCCCCCCCCCCCCCCCCCTCCCCCCCCCCCTGACAAACCCCTCCGCCCCTACGTGGCCCCACCCGCCCCACCCCCCCCTATATAGGACCCCTCCCCCCCCCACTCCTCCCCCCCTCCCCCCGCCCACCCCCCCACGTCCGATCCCCCCACCCTTGCCCCCCACCCCCCCCCCCCGCACCCACTGGCCACACCCCCCCCCCCCCCCCAGCCCCCCCGCCCCCCCCCTCCCCCCGCCTCCGCCCCACCCCGGCCCCCCTTGCCCTCCTCCCCCCCCCCTCACAAACGCCCCCCCCCCCCCCCCACCCCCCCCCCCCCCGACCCTCCTCCCCCCCCCTACCCCCCCCACCCCCCCCCTCCCCCCCCCCCCCACCCCCCCCCCGCCCCCCTCCCCAACCCCTCCCCCCCCCCCTCCCCCTCTTCTTTTTCCCCCCCCCACCCCCACCCCTGCACCCTTCCCACCCCCCCAACCCCCCCCCCCCCCCCAACACCCCGCCCCCCCACCCCCCCCCCCTCCCCCCCCCCCCCCGACCCCCCCCGCCGATCCCCCCCCCCCCCCCCCCTCCCCCCCCCCCTCAGGAACCCGCTCCCCCCACCTCCCCCCCCCCCCCACCCCGCGCCCCCCCTCCAGGTTTTCTGGCAAGGTTTTTTTTGTAAGTTTCTAGCCCCTGTGGGCAATAAGGTTTTTTTATTGAAAGCCGTGTCCGTAAACTCAAAATGCTCATTTGATTGGAAATTGAAGTGCAGAGTGCTTTTTTTTTAATAGTTGAAAGTGATTGAGAGTAACTAACGGCCCTCTCATGCCCCCCATTTCCCCACATCCAATCAAATTTTTGAGATCGCCAATTTCGTTTTTTTAACTTGGAAAGTGCTGGAAATTTGGGATATTTAAGGATGACAACGCCCCTCCAAGCCCTACAGGGCAATTGGTTGTATTTATGCCCTGGGGGCATATAAGGGGTTTGCAGAAAGTGTTGTCTTAAAACTCAAAAAGGCTAAAATATGAAGGAACGAAACGGTATAGGGCTATAAAGTTTTAAAGAGCGTTATCTAGGACTAACTTTGCTTTAGTCCTATTTAATACCTTTCCCTGGGGAAAATTTGATGTTAATAGTGCCTCACTATGATCTTTTCGTGTATCATTTCATCAACAATCTATTCTCCCAAAGTACTTCAAATGTGGTTACCTTTCAATCACTACATTTTCATATTGCAAAAAGTAATCCTCTTTGTTTCAAAATATTGTATAATTTTCAGAAAAATCATGTATTCACTTTTTTCTCGTTAGTAGGACCAATATGTCCTTAGCCCGTACTCGTCCTTTTGGTGGTAGTTTTTTCCTCGTTTTTGAGTTTGACTTGTTTATCCTTGTAAATTTCTGTTGCCTTTTTTGGGAATTCATTTATTTTATATTGTAGTCTATTCTGGTTTCTAGGCGTTTACCCCCCCCCCCCCCTCTGGGAAAACATAACTTCCTCCCTGAAAATACATCCCCCGTGAATGTATTTCCCTCCCGTGGAAAGTAAGTAGCCCCCGCCCTCGCTTTCCCTAGGAAATACCCCCCCCCCCCGAGGAAATTGCCTCCGGGAAATAACCCCCCCGCCCCCGCCGGTAAGTGTCTTCCAATAAATACCCCCTCCCCACCGTGGACGAAATGCCATCCTATAAATACCCCCCCCCCGCTCACCCCCCACCCCCGTGGAAAAATACGGCTATCCAAATTTTTGAGAATTTATTTTAGTTTCATTTTTTAATTTTCCTATAGGGGTGAAGAATTTTTTATGTGCCCCCCTCACTCAAGTTTACGCTGGTGTAAAACTCGAGAATTAATAACTGGTTTTTCTCTGCGAAAAGTTTTTCTCAGCCTAGTTTGAGCACAATACAAAGAGAAGTGACAGCATATTTGGGAAATAATAATTAAATTTTTTGTTGCTATAAAGTGTTTGCACATAACAGGGGAAAAGGGGTAAAGTGTTTTGGACAGTTGATAGTCAGAAAATAATTCTTTTCTAGGTACAATGTGCCGACTAAAAAATTACAGACTATTCTCAATGATTAAAATTTGGTTGAGAGTCTTCAGTTACCAAAGTGACAAGGTTGCTTTAGGCATCTTATGAAGCATTGACATTTCTCGGCAGGGAGAAAAATGAAGCATGGCCACTAAATAAAAATCACATTTTTAGGAAAAACAGGGTTTTCTGTTTGTTATGGACTGAAGAGTATGGACCAATGGCTATTACAATCCAAAATAGGAGAATGAGATTAAGATATTTACTTAAGAACTCAATATGATTCCAAAATATACGTAATGAGGAGATGAGAAAACTATCATGAACATTATTTAAAGATATTAATGGTGGTTTTTATGGGCAGGATTTTCTACATTAGAGCTGAAATGACCATCTAGATATTTGACGTCCCTGTAATGCGGCCTACAGAGCTATTTTTCCTTGGCAAAATAGTTGCAAGATTTTAAAAGATATTCCCCTAAAGAAAAATGTTCCAATGAAGACAGGATATACTTAAACTCCGGCTTTTTTCTAGGAGTTTAATAGAAAGATTATTTATTTTTTTTTTTTTTTTTTTTTTTTTTTTTTTTGGTGCATTGCTTTGATCTTTGTGCCAGGTGCTCTCTACCCATTAAGGGAAGGGGATATTATGAAAAAAAAAGGAGTGCGATGCTACAGGTGCTTAAATAGTACATAAGTAAAAAAATCCCAGTACCGTAATAAAGTCATAATGTAATGTTTTTCATTTAAATGTTTTTTTTTTTTCCCAAGTCTTAGTGTTTTTTTGGCTAAGTGTAGTGTTTTATTATTTTCTATGACCGTATTTCAAGTATAGTGAAGTAACTATTATTAGTTAATGTAGTGTTCTAATGATTATTGCTGATCAGTAGTTTATGTTATCTTTGTGCTTTCCATTTATGTTACTTACTGTGTTTCATGGCCGGTATATTTGGCTTTAAATTACACTTATCTATCAATCCTAATCTAAATGCAGGATAATTGCACGCTAACAATATTTTGCATGAAGAGCCCGTTTTTAATTTAACCCGCCCCCCCCCCCTAATATTCAAATCCTATAGCCCATATTTTGTTTCTAAAGTTACGAAACAGTCGGTTTGTTCTTGAGTTTTATACAGCGTAAAACTTTGAGTGATTGGTGCATAAATACATTAGTACCGAAAATTCTTTCCCTACGGAAATTAAAAAAAACAAAACTCAAATTAAATTCTCTAATATTTGAGCATACCCTTATTTTCCATGGGTATTTTTCCGAGGGGGTGGGGGGGTATGGGGAGCGCTGACCCCAAGGTAGTTCCTATGGTACTTCAAAAACTATTGACTTATGTTCAGCTCTCTTTTGGGATTAATGTAGCCATTTACTTTTCATTATAACATTTTTTATAAATTTAATTTATAAATAGGGGGAAAACATTTGGATTTTGTGTTAAGAATACCTTCAGCGCCTTAGTGTCTTTTATGTCCCTTTTTATTCATAGTTTTTTTTTAGAAGTTGAAGATGGCTTTACCTAGTGAGATGAAGAGCTCTTGATATTTCAAACATTTGTTTTGTCTCCTAAGTTTGAAGCTGTTTTTTGCCATTGAATACTTTTCCTACACATTGCACGGACCATATCAAATTGGAAGCTGACATCCAGTGATTTGGAACCCGATCAGTTTTGACAATGAATGTATCTTTCAATCTTTGCAGGCATTTGGTGTTTGTAGCATCAGGATATTTAAGTTAAAAAAAACTAGGGTACCTGGAGCTTAAATTTTAGTATTTTAAACTAATCTTTTTTATGGTAACTTTTTTCTTATCCTTATCCGGGAAGCAGGCATTTTACTAGGAAACCTGGTGATTGAAGTTTAACAATAGCTTTCAAGTGTTAATTTGAAAGGCTTTCGTGAAATTTCCGTACATCTGGATGGCCCAGAAATAAAGCTCTGAACTATTTGTCTAATATTTCTTTTTCGAATTCAGATATAAAATCTGTTTATTATTTTTCCTGATTTAGCATGACCATATTAAGCTTTTAAAAACAAGCAGAATATGGACTGGGTGTTGTGAGAATTTTTGTGATCGGAAATTTTTTACTTTTAAAACATTAATGTATTAAACTGCTAGATTGGGGGACAAAATAAGATTCATTTTGTGTCAGTTGAAATTAAAAAAGTTTTTTTTTTGCAGAACCGATTCGTTATGCACTATAAAACTGGAGATGCATAACAAGTCCTATTGGGTTTTAATAATAGCGAACAAAAAGTCAGGTTTTTGTGTTAGCTATAAAATTTTATTGATATCCATGGGGTAATAAAACCCTCCCTAGCAATTAAAAAAAAATAATGCTTTTTGGAGCATTTGAAAAACCGATTTTTTCTAGTAACTTTTTTCTTGAAAAAGAAATGGGAAGAAGCAAAAAAAAAAATAAAACGAAAGGAGCTGAGGCCATTCCAGTGTGAAGTATACATTCAAACCATAAGTTTAAACTAAATCATTCACTTTCCAAAATCCCCCTTGCCGTCCCTTGCCTCTTCTGAAAATTTTACAATTGTGAAGATCGTCCCTTTTGATACCCGAGACTGATGACGATATACTATATGGGTACTTTGCCAAAAAAATTACTCTATTTTTCAATATTTGGTCCAGTACGGAAGCTCCCTAATATGCCTACCTCTAAACGGAATACTAACCTAGTTTTGTGTAATGTAGTTACATATTCCACTTAATAACGTATATACAGATACTACCTCTTAGCCCTTTAGTTTTTCTTATCATTTTTTTTATGCATCTGTTTTTTAAATATTAAAAAATTCTTTTGGAACTTTAAAGTGAAGTAACTTGTGACAAAAGTAGCATTTTGATAATTAATAGCTAATTAAAAGTTTCAAAAATATATTTATCCGATTTTTTTCTTTTTTTTTTTCAAACTTGATTTGTATTCTTTTTCTTTATAAAGCGCAAATAACTCTTATATTTTGGGAGTTTCGGCCCCCTCATCATAGCAGCGCAATAAGACTGCCTAGAGTGAAGAACAAATGCTGGCACAATGTTTATTTTTTTTTTTTTTTTTTTTGGTTCTTTGTTTTAGACCAGGCAACTTCGTTTTCGAAGTAGTTTTGTCTTATAAA
>JAPEVW010000638.1:0-65000 GCA_027921565.1 Artemia sinica | reverse complement strand
CTACCGCTGCACCCGGATTTACTATGACAGCGAACCGTTTGATTTAATACTTAAGTTACTAGTTAAAGTTCCCTTATTGTAATATAGCTTATATTAACTTTATTTTATACTCTCCATATAGTCTAATGGTAAGCATGCCCACTTGTTACCTGGGAAAGGGGGTGCGCTTTGCCCCTCGGGAGAACTTTTAATTTGTTTTGAATGAAAAGCACTATCTTTTCATGAATTTAAATTTAAAAAGAAACTTGTTATATTAAATGACCTGTTACCAATAGGGCTAAAAAGAATGACGATAATATATGAACCACCGGTGTTCAGTTTCTTTGGACTTTGAGGGTATTCGTTTTTTCACTATAAAGACAAACAGGAACAGAACGCCTACTTGGCTTTTTTCCCCTCCCCTTCTTTTAAATAGTTAAGAGTACCGAAAAAACTCCAACCAACTCCAGGTAGCTTAAACTAAGTCCCAATGTATGGAATGGTTTTTTGTTATTTCAGTGATCGTCTTTTAATGTATAAAAATAATACTGTGTAATCTTAACTATAGTGATGTTTGCGTATAAAAGTTAGTATAGGGAAGGAGTTCGATGCTTTATACACTAATGCATAATCATCGAATATCCTTCTGGATGGTTTTACCTTGAATCCCTTAGCCGATTCTAGAACTTGTAAATACTAACTCATGGTTTTTTCTTATATTTGTATGCGTGTGCTATTCTTCTATTTCATCCGTCCTTGATTATATACTTACTTTTCCTTGGATCTTTTTGTCTCTTGGCTAGGTCTTTCTAATTTTTGCTGCATTTCTTGATTACCCACTCTGGAACTGTTTTTTGAAGTCAGTTACTACGGTGTCTGTTGGTTCTTTTACTTGTAATCCTTTGATTTCGGAAAAATAATCTTCCAAAAAACTTGGTGCATAAGCCTTACGGTCCTTGGCTCTTTTGTCTTGAATAGTATAAGTCTGATCCTTCATTTTAATCGACCGCATGTCTACTAATCATTCATCATTTGTGATTTAACCATACTTCATTGCTCGTATGTTGTGTCTATGTCTCTCTGGGCCGACTCTCCATTTTTAAAATATACTCTTCCAAAATGCCCGATACGCCTGTAGTCGTGTTGAATACCTCTATGTTTCTGCTCGTCCGTTACAGTGTGACCTTACTGGGTCTCGTATATTCGTGACGCGCCCTGGTCGGTTTGACATACCTTTGTTTATGGCTTCTCGAACCATTAGAGCAATCAATTTGTTTTACATTACGGATTTACTTTTTACTGTAGTCCCCATTCGGATCGCTCCTGGTAAACATCGAGCCCATTTGTACAAACTGTCATTTACTATGCTCTCAGGATAATCAACGTTCAGATTCTATACTGTGTGACAGTCATCTTCCTCTATGTTTATAATTCATCATTGGCGTATACTTTTTACATCGTGAGTGCGCAATGTGTAGGTCACGTGTTTTATATTATGAATATCTTACCGCTGTATAACTATTATGCTTGAAAGACTGTGGTCGCTACTTTTCTACTGATATGTTTCTATCAAAAATGCAGTGTTTTTAGTTGTTGTTGTCAGTACTGTCTTTTTTTCCTTTTCAAGAAATAATTCTATTAGCCGTTTGCTATAGATCTTATACACCAATTATTTTCTATTCTAACAATGTACTTGCGAACATACTCTCTACGCACTGGATTACCAAGTGCCAGTTATCTCTGTTTTCAAAAAGTGATATTTTCATTTAAAAATATGACGTTTACGCGGCGAATGCGGTATGTAGCTGCCACTTTTTCTTTCTTGATTCCCGTCCCTAGCCAATAATAATTCCCTATGCTATTCAAAGCCATATGACTACATTCATGTATTCCTATACTAGTAGGGGTTTCAGTGACAAGGCGGTCTCTTCTCAATGATGTAACCTTGTCCTAGTGTTTTTTGATCCTTACTTCTCGATTTTTTAGGATACTATGGTTTTTGTATATTTCCTAGCATGTGGACGTCGCATATGTCATCCTTATACTAAGGTTGCGTAGCTAGCATAGCTTGCAACTGCAACAAAGCAGTAATGATTTTGCAATCCGGCGATCTCAGTTTCAATAATTAAGACTTAAGATTTACATGGTTCAGTTGGACGGCACTTAGGGTCACAATAACGGCCGAGTAGGTTTCAAGCCCCTGGTAGTTATCCTAATGATGTCCTTCAACTATAGATTCTGAACTCTATCAGTTTGGCGTTTTTGGGTTTTTACATTTCTTAGCATTGGACTTATCACCTCTCACCTAAGGTTGTCTAAGTTACTGCTAGCAGGACCCCAAGTTCGACATATATATGTTTATGGATGAGATACTGGCAGGTTTGGCTGAAGCTGTCCCAAGGCACTGGTCTAAGCCCCCCAGTCTAATTCGGAGTGCAGTTTTTTCAAATCTTCCCGCTGGTTAGGAAATTATGGTATTGAATTCTCTGCTTTATCAGAAGACATCAAAAATGGCAGTTAATTTGGTAGTTGGAAGACGTTTTTCCTGCTTTTAGAAATAATTGGGTTTCTGATTACTACTATAGATTCCATTTAAACAACACCAAGTAATTTCCTTGTAAATGAGCTATTATGAACACCTACGTCGGTACGCAGGTGTTCCCAGGTGCCAGAGCTTAGTTCTGCATGGCAAAGCCAAAAAAAAAAGAAAAAAGGAAAAAAAGAAAAAAAAATATCCCGTTTTGATGGCGGAGAATAACGTGGGTTAAAGGTCAATTTTTCTTGATTCTTCAAGCCAAAATATATTTCCCCTTGCTGTTCGGAAGCCAATGGACAGAAAGTGTTCGCTATAACAGGGGTTTTCATGTGACAAGTCTGAGGGCGGGGATTCTAAGTTTCGGTCTACTCGTTTTTGTTTTGATTCTGCCCTTCCTTTGTTTTAGGATACTATTGGGGGATTTTTTCTATTATTGTCTTAACATTTGGCCGTGCTATCCGTGTCTCTGTTGCCTAAGAGTATTGCCTTAATGCTACTGCCGCCTCCAGTATATTTACAACTGTGCCTTGAACGAACATTTTCCACGTATGCATCCGCTTGGTAAACTGTCTCTGCGATAACAAGTCCTTTCAAAAATTGCCACTCCCGTACCTTAGGGACTGAAGCTTTTCTATTAATACTAGAAAAACATTTCCTTGATTTTTCAGCCAATATTACTATGAGCTTGCTGTTCAAAGCCAATTTCTAATGACAGAACCTTTTCCTATACAGGGATCCTCCCCGCTTTTCGGACAAGGCGGAATTTTAAATTCTGTCATTCTCTGAATACTTATTTACTTTTGATCTGACGTCCCCATTAAAACATTGCGTAATACTATGATGGGTTTCTTACATTTCTTCAATTTACAAATGGAGCGTCATCCATCTATTATTATATTTTTGCTCTATACTTCTTGTATTTCGCTGCAACATTGTACATTGTTTTATGGTCTTTCCTCGCTAGGTAAGCTGTCGTCTATTACAAAATTTCATATATATTGAATTACAGAATGTTCTAACTATTACGTTTCGAGTCCAACCTCTTTTTTAAGTACGGAATTATAGGCTATACTTGGATGTTCAAATTAATGCGAATAATATTGGGTCCCAGCCCATTAAAGACTCACGCTTAACCTCTGATCCTTTTGTTGGTAAACTGGAAACATATTTCAGATTTCTTGCTGAAGCATCTTTCTCAGCTGAGATTCTTGGCAGATGACACCTTGCTTTATCGGAGTATGAAACATTTCCGATCCTTGAGGTGTGCTGTGTTTTTGGTTTTGATATCTGATTCGTTTATAGTTTGACATGGGACCGGTAATCTTCATGCATTGATGATAACTCATCCTATGATCTTCATGTTTGAGACTGTTGTCTCAATTTTTTGACTGTGGATTCTTGACAACATCGTAATTATGTACCACCCTGGACGGTCTGAACTCAGACTACTTTTGGCCTTTGTTGGTTTTTTTTTATTCTAGTTGGTTTAGACATAATAGTTCGTCTAGCTGTAATCATTCAATACATATGTGATAACACCTCCTTCTCTTGTCCTCTTAAAATGTGTTTTTTGGGGTCGCTGTCTCTACAATTTTCCAGTCCAAGCTATCTGCATGTCTTACTATAATGAAAACTAAAAACGTGTCAATCATATTCGTTTGGCGCTGATAACACCGTGGTTAGCGTCAATTTTTCCTCGTTATAGTTTCAAGCTAAAACATTAGTCTCTCTCTGGGCTGGTCTTTAAGGCCAGGGATAGAAAGCTTCCTAACTTACAAATGTGAAATTGTACTTTCCGACGATAGCGACCAATTGGTTTATACAGGACAAATTGAATCATCTATATTGGTTTGATCTGAACTCCTGGTTTTGGAGCTCTGGGTCTTTTTCAAATTTCCTTTATGGATTGGACGTGATCGTCTCGTTACTAGGTCTTCTTTTTTAGCTATCGCTAGCAGTATACCTGATAACTTGGTCCGGATCTATGTTTGAATAGACTTGCATTGTGAAAGACATCACTAGTTGCACGTATTCGCAGTGGAATAAAAAAATTCTCTTTTAAAAATGCAATTCACAATTTAGTTAACTGTAGAACTTTTCTTCTCGATATACTGCTCCTGGAATACGGACCGGGAAATGAGCTAGAGCTGACATGACGCTCTACTATGTTTCTCGTGTCATCTTCTTAGCTCTGTAAGAAATGTAGTAAATAGAAAAAAATATGCACGCGTTGTGGATAATTGGAAACGTGGTTAGGGCGAATTTTCTCTTTCAAGGAAAAGAAAACTTCTAAAAGACACATATTCCCTTGGTGTTTCAAGCAAAGGGACAGAAAGTTTCAAAAACATTGGGTTTTCCGGAATAAGTCGTTCTCAAATGGTGTACTTTTCTGTTTTGATCTGACGGCGAATGTTAGCGAACTAATTGGTCGTGAGATTTGATATTTCTTTACATTGGGCTTTTCGTCCGCTTCCCAGGTTGCTAGCATACCACTGCAACACAATCTTTCTTCTTTTCAAGATACTGAAATACAGAGTTCTGCATTGTTTGTGTGAGTACATAATTTTTTATAACATAATTCAAAATAGTGCGTATCAGAGCTTGCTTCGTTCGCTAGCTCATCCATCTAGCTTCATAATCAAGAAACTTGAGAAAAATTAATTACATCACATTAAGTGTCGTTTCTTAAGTCGCACTTAAAAAGTCACGATGTAATTGACTTGTACTATTCACGTCATGGCTTAACATGTATATTCATGACGTCTATCAGTTCACATAGTACATTTCGTGGTGCTCCTAATCACGTCATAGCTCTAATATAAGGCTATGACGACATTCATTATTTATCTAGTATTAGGGTTTTTCAGACAAGGTACGTTTCTAATGATGTACTTATATTCCCGTTTTGGATCTTACTCTATTTTAGGAGTTTTTAGGGTTTTTATATTATCCTTAGCATGGGACTGATCGTCTCTTACTCTAGTTGCTAGCTACTGCTGCAACCCAAAATTCAGGTAGCAGACCTGGCTCAAGTTGTCAAGACACGGGTGTTACGCCACCGATTCTCTTTCGAGGACGTGGGTTCAAATCTTAACCGCTTATACCAATTATGTTTGAAAGACTGCAAGTGTTGAAGACATCAAAAATGGCAGTTTTTGTGGAAACATTTTATCGTTTTTTAGAAATAATTTGTTTTAGTTACTATAGATTTTTAACTCCAATTAATTTCCTTTAAAATGAGCTATTGAAAAACCCTCTATACGATGTTTCCCGTGCCAAGCTATCGGGTGTGGAAAGAAAAAGAAAAGAGAAAACATATCCCGTTTTGGGGAGAATACGTGGATTAAAGTCAATAGTTTCCTTGATTTTCCCAATCACATATATTTTCCCTTGCTGTTCAAGCCAAGGGACAGAAAGTTTAAAAGCCTATTGACAGGGTTTTTCGGACAAGCGGTTTTCAATGGTGTACTTTTGTTTTGATCTGCTCCTTTGTTAGGAACTATGGGTTTTTATATTTCCCTTTTAACATTGGACGTGATTGTCTTCTTATAGGTTGCTATCTACCGCGCACCAGATGTAAAACTAGCAAAACATTTTTTTAGCCCTGATGAAGGATTTCACTAATGTGTCAAAAGTAAGGTTGACAAGTCGACTATTTTGTTTTGGCCTTATTATAATTGTTAATGCTGAAATAATAATATGCATATGGCTCTTAAAATCATACATCTTTATGGTTCCATATGGTCCTAGTGGGCTAGATACAGTTTTTTAACTTTCCACTTACGGGCTCGGGTTTCAAACTTCCCTGGTGTGGGAAAATTTTAACTCTATAATCTTCAAACTTTGAACCTTTTATTATTTATATGTGTATAAATATAAATACGTGTAATCTTAACTAATAGTGAAGTTGCGTCATGCAAGTTAGTATATATAGGGAAAGATTTTGTCTTTATTATAATACTTTTGTTTTGTCTTACTCTATTTTTAGATTTTTGGTTTTTATAATTTTCTTAGCATGGGACTCGATCCAGTCCTCTTACTCAGGTTGCTTAGCTCTGCTGGCAACCCAAATTATAAGGGAAGCCTGGCCGAGTGGTCCAAGACACTGATGTTAGCCACCAGTCCCACTCTTCGAGAGGCTTGGGTTCAAATCTTCCGCTGTATACATTATGTTTGAAAGACTGCAGTGTGAAAAGACATCAAAAATGCAGTTTTTGGTGAAAATTTATTCTCTTTTAGAAATATTTATTTCGTTAGTATAGATTTTAACCCAATTACTTTCCTTTAAAATGAGCTATTGAACAACCCTCTACAATGTTCCAGTGCCAATCTATCTGTGGAAAGAAAAAGAAAGAGAAAAAAAATTCCTGTTTGGGGAGAATACACGGTTAAAGTAAATTTTCTTGATTTTCAGCCAATATATTCCCTTGCTGTTCAAGCCCAGACAGAAGTTTCCTATACAGGGGTTTCGGGCAAAAGCGGTTCTAATGTGTACTTTTTGTTTTGACGGACTCCTTTGTTTAGTGAACTATGGGTTTTTTTATTTCTTTAACATTGTACGTGATCGTCTCTACTAGTTGCTAGCTAACCGCTGCAGACCCGGATCCACGTAAAATGTCACCCCCATATCAGAAAATTCACACCAAGAACCCCCATTCTCGCTGAAAATTACCGACGGAAATTTTTTACCACTTTCCACCTGAAAGTTTTGATTTTGCATTACACATGTGTGTGTTTGCGCTTATTTTCCACAAGCATTTGCGTTTTCGTTGATTTTTTTTTTAACAGGGTTTAGTCTTGTTGTAAATAAAAGTTACTCTACTCTTAGCCCTTTCAGTTGAAAAAGACATTAATTGCTGATAGTTTTCATTCAATGTCATAATAATCCCAGCCCCATAGGAAATTTTTGCCAGAAAATCCCCCCGCAGTGGGAATTTGCCTACCCCAAGACGTTCTCCCATGTAGAATTTGTCCTTTGGAAAAATCCCCCTCCCCCCAAAATAGAACTATAGATAATCCCAACCCGGTGAACATTTCACAGACAAATTATCCTTAACACCTTTACTACATCAATAATTAATCAGAAAAGAGAAAGTAAGACAATTTAAACACTTCTTATGACTCTATCAAGTATCCATAACCTAGAAACAAAAAGTAAAACTAATTTTTAAATTTTCAGGTACTTTTGTTAGTTTGATGAAAAGATTAAAATTATTGCTCAGATATCATAAATCATTTTTGCAGTGTACATAATAACTTTAGCGATTCTAAACTGAAAAACTACAATAATATATTAAAAATAGAATTTTTTGGTCTGAAAAGACTATATAGTTTCATCCCACATCGGCTAGTTAGAACCTAACCAAAAATAAAACTAATTTTAACATTTTAAAGGTATTGGTTCTTAGTTGAATTGAAATATTCAAACATATGCTTGGATACCTGGGATTATTTTGGAATATATTTGCTTACCAGTTGGAGACGTGATCATCTTCTTACTGGTTGCTAGCCTACCGCTGCAACCCAATTCAAGACCTACACTATAGTTAAGTTTACCAAGTACAGGTTAGTATAGTCACGAGTTCATTCTTTATTATATTTTAACTATTTTGAACGTGGTTAGGTAGAAAATGCAACTTTCAGGGATGGGTCAACGGCTTAAAGTATGTCCTGTAAGGTATTTGAAGTACCGTAGCCCTCCACTTCCTTCTCCCTCTAGAGGTCCTGACCTTTCATTACCACTCAATATCTTTGTGTTTAAAAAATTAAAACTTTGAAAAATAGATCTTCTCCTTAAATAAAGTACACATTGTTTTAAGCTCCACAACTTTGCTTAATCCAATTTATACGGTTTAAAGATATGAAAATACATTTCCAATTTTGGAATAAAAAACATGATTGGGGTTTTAAAATCTATCAAATTCAGGAATTTTGCATTTTTCCAGAACTAAAAGCATAGAAAAGAAACTGTACTGAAAATTAAGGTAAAATGATTGTTTTGTCAAATTTCAATTGGTAATAGAACCTGTTATGTAGGCAATGTTGCCAATAAATTGATCTTATATATAGCATTATTCTGTTGTTTTTTTTTTTGAATGACAAATACAGCAGTGGCACAAATACAAAATATTATACACAACCTAAGCCTAATTTCAATTCAAAATCAACACTTTGTTGGGACAAACACTTGTCCAAATGAACTCTATCTATAAAACAATTTATAGCACAATTTCAAAAGATTTAGGCATTGCATTTCTATGCTGAGCATGGAAAAGAAATGGTAAATTTTTCTTTTAATTTGGAAAAATGAAGGAAGGAAAAAGAGGATCGACTTGATGATAAAGGTTTCTTCCCCCTTGGATAATAGCCGTGTGTAACTAGTATCATTAATACTATTTCGATAAGTAAGAATTGTTTTCCTTAACATGTCTCCTTATCAGGAGTCCACAATTCTCAGTTTTTACCAAACTTTAATCCTGTAGATCCATCCCTGAAAGTTTCATTTTCCTAACCTAACACCTTCCAAGATACCAAAAGTGGCTAAAGTAGAATTTTGTTTATAATAGGCTATAGGATCAATATCTACAAAATCATATTATTGAGTTAGGAATAACGTGAATACACCATTTGATGCCTTTTTTTTATGCTCATTACAAATATGATAAGCATTTCTATTGGAAATGAATTTCAGCCCCCCCCCCCCTGCCTATATAGGCTATACCTAACCCAACCTAACCCTGAATTGGCCTATATAGGAGGGAGGGCTGAAAACTCATTTCTGATAGAAATGCTTATTTATATTCCGTAATCATCATAAAAAAAAGGCATTGAATGGTGTAGTTCACTTTTGTCCTAACTCAATATATGATTTTCGTAAGATATTGACTGGCTATAAACTGCCCCATATTACCAAAGCACACCTTCAGTTTAAACCTGAGAGAACAAGGGCTTTTGGGATACAATTCTAGGTAAAATATTTTCATGCATTAATAGGGTAGGGGTATGTACTCCATTCAATAAATAGGTTACCCATAGAAACAGCATAGGCCTGAAGCTTTTTGAGCCTATTTACTTATTGCCTAAATTCTGTCAGAAGAGGCCAACAACTATACATTTAGGTCAATATATACCAAACATCGATATTGAGTTTCAAATAAAGTGAACTTTTTTTATGCTGATTACAAATATAATAAGCATCAATATATACTAAATCAGGTCAATATATACTAAATCATATTATTGAGTTAGGACTAAAGTGAATACACCATTTGATGCCTTTTTTTATGCTGATTACGAATATAAGCATTTCTATAGGAAATGAATTTCATTCAGCCCCCCCCCCCCCTATATATTCCAATTCAGGGTTAGGTTAGGTATAGCCTATATAAGGAGGGGGGGCTGAAAATTCATTTCCGATAGAAATGCTTTATTATATTTGTAATCAGCATAATAAAAGGCATCAAATGGTTGCATTCACTTTAGTTCTAACTCAATATATGATTTAGTATATATTGACCGCCTATTTTTTTTTATGCTGATTACAAATATAATAAGCATATTCTATCGGAAATGATTTCAGCCACCCCTTCCCCTATATAGCTATACCTAACCTAATCCCTGAATTGGTATTTTATAGGGGGGGGGGGGGGGCTGAAATTCATTTCCGATACAAATGCTTATTATATTTGAAATCAGCATAAAAAAAGTTATTCACTTTATTTGAAACTCAATAAATGATTTGGTATATATTGACCAAAAAGGCATCAAATGGTGTTTTCACAAGGCTAATATTTGAAACTCAATAATATGATTTGAAACTCAACATCATATACCAATCATTATACTATATACCAAAAATCAATCATAGGCCTATACCATATATCAAATCATATTATTGAGTTTCAAATAAAGTGAATACGCCATTTCAATGCCTTTTTTTTTATGCTGATTACAAATATAATTAGCATTTCTATCGGAAATGAATTTCAGCCTTCCCCCCCTGTATAATGGCTATACCTAACCCTGAATTGGCGCATATATAGGGGGGGGGGGCTGAAATACATTTCCGATAGAAATGCTTATTATATTCCTAATCAGCATAAAAAAGGCATTGAATGGTGTATTCACTTTAGTCCTAACTCGCTGACATGATTTGGTATATATTGACCTACATTTGTTGAAGATACAAAGAACTAAATGCTTACTATTTTAATTAATATGACTGGTTTACAGCCAGCCAAAGGGCTGGCTGTGCTGTGGTCTACTCCTGAAAAAAGAATGGCTTCCGGAAACTTTTAATGAAATGATAGTACAAGGAGGGTTGCTATGAGCTCAAAAATAAAATCCCGATTTTTCCTCCAAAAACAAACAAATCTGAAATTTCGAAAAAAAAATCTCCCGGAATACAGTTTTTTGGGTACTGAGTGCGTTGTATGGGCCTTTACAAAGAAATCAGTCGCAAAAACCCACCAGACGGGTTAATTCAAGAAACCGTTATAGAGTAAATGCAATGTAAAGCGTGGTTTTCATTGCATTTACGATTTTTAAATTATTTGTTTTTCGGGGTTTAGGGGGGGAAAAGGTACCTAGGTTAGGTTAGGTTACGTATTTACTTTTATTCTATATCCAAAAACCCACCCCACCCCCCTAATAATCAAATATATAGCCCAAATTTGTTTCTCTAAACTATTATATATTCATCCTATTTTTTTTTATTTCATTAGCAACAACCAAAACTTGACTTTTTTTTTTAAAATGGCCTATATAATGCACCAGTACCGTTTTTTTTTAGGTTACATAACAGGACTGCACAGTGATGACGTAAAAATCAAGGCGTGTAATTTGAAGTACAGTGAAACGGGGTTTCTAGTTGTAACTAACAACTGATTGTCAATATTCCTAGCATTATTTCGGACGTGAAAAACGTACTGGTGGATTAGTAGAATCTACGACAGACATTTTAGGCCAAACCAACTAACCAAGTTCCAAAAAAACGTGTCGTCGACGCATTCGCGTTTCATTTTTATTTGTAATTCCCACCCAAAGAATTGAAGTCATGCTTCGCAGCCATATTGACGCGTCCAGACTATTCTGGAGAAATGGGACAGAAATCTCTGGAAAAAAAGGAATAGTCGTCCAGGGTCCAGACTTGGCGTTTTTTCAAAAACCTGGTTGTTTTTTCAAAAAATATCTGTACAAAATTTATCAGCCATCCTCATCAAGTCTGTTTTCCTGAGCCAAAATCTATAAAAACAAATCTAAACCCTCAGTTAGATAATTTGCCTTTTTTTTCTATTCAAAACCATCTTAGACAACTATTTTTATTTAGCACTTATCGTGTCTAATTGTCTCCTTCTTCTGGCATTTTCCAGAAAAGCTATCCATGCTACCACTTCCATCCCATTTTCCGTTTTCTTACCCTCTGATTATTCCTGCCCAGATATCGGAAAAATGGAACGAAAGACCTGTCTCTACATTCCTAGATTTTCGTCCCATTTTTCCAGAAAATGGATAGTCCTAGACGCGGTAATATTCAATATGGCTTGACAAGCGGTAAAAGTTGCTTTGTATCACATCTCCATACGTCCCTTTCTTTCCCTTTTTTACCATACCTGATTTTCTTTTTAGCGAAAGTCTCTCGCCAATCAAGAAGCGGACAGCGGAACTATCATTCGTCTTACAAAAAGCATCCTTTTGAAATCTCAAGACCCGACTTCACTACCCAGAAAACCTGGATTCCAACGTACTAAAATCTGAGAAAAATCCAAACGATATCATTCAAACATTCAGTACACGAATTCTTCATTGTATAAATAAAAAGGAATCTGCTTGCTTTCACACGAAAAGATCCGGAAGAAAAACAGACCCCTTTTTCCCGAATCTGGGTACTTAGAATCCAACTTTCTTGGTATTAAACCCGGCCCTTTGGGTATTTGAATTAAAAATAGAAGGCAAAAGTCAGAAAAACTGTTACTACCGAGTTATTAGTAAAAAGCGCTAAGTGAAGCAACCAACTAAAAAAAACTAGTTTCTCAGGTATTTTATTGATACGATTCAGCAATCATTTCGTAATCAGAGCTCAAAAGAACAACCCTAAGAAACTGGACAAATGAGCTTCAGTAAATGAAACTAAGTTCTGTTAGCACACAAAAAACACTAAGTCCTCTTAGAGAACGTAATCCCAGATAAACATTTTTCAATTTTTCCTTAGTTTATCTGGATACTCATCTGCGATCTTCAAAATTTAGAAACTTAAGTACTGAGTGGAATATTATGAGCATGAAAGTGTCTAAAAAATATAGAAAAATCTGGGGAATACGTTTGATGAAGCAATCGGAGCGATCTTTTGAACTAATTGATGTACGTTCTATAGACAGCACAAACGTACGACTAAGTATATTGACCTAAACTATTGAAACTTGCAACAACCTAAGGAAATCACAGAATGCTGGCAATCATTTGTTCATGACTTTATAAAACTAATTTTTTGCGAAGTTTCATCTGCAAACACCGAAACTAAAAAGACACTGGAGCTGAGCATGATAAGTTTTCCGATGGTATTTATAGCTTCCTCTTCCCTAGATTTCTGAATACATTCAAGACTCTCGAAATGATGTCAAGAACTCAAATTAATGTTTTTGTTCTGATTCGCCACTTGTTGTTACATTGGAGTCGAATTTTCAAAAGTCAAATCCCAAACGAAAAAATTGTTGCCCCAGCGTAATAGACTAATAGCGCAAATCCAGAGGAGGCAAACAAACAAAAACAGAGAATATTAGTGATACCGTGCAGAAAAAAAATTAGTAGACTATCAGCCACAATCGTTTGAACATATCTTTTTAATCAAAAATCTCGGTTTCAGCAAAAAAATCCCGTTTTTTTTTTTTTTTACAAAAAAATCCCGAAAAACTCAGACACAAAAAAAAAATCCCGGACCGCAAAAAAAAAATCCCGGAATACCTGGATTAAGTCGGACGGTGATAACCCTGAGCATAAAAGAACAACACTACCAACCAATGTAGCCGACTTTTTCGGTGCATGTCATAGAGACATAAAATACAAAACTCTTTGGTGTATGTTCTGTATAAACTTTTTGGTGCATGTCCATAATATGTCCAGCTTAAAATGCCAGAAACTAGCTTTTTTCTACGACTTGTGCTATTGACCAAAAGACGCTTTCGTAAACTTCTCCCAAAGCGGTCAGTTACCATCAAATATAATGAAAATGAATAAAATTCCTTCAATACAATAAGTCTTTTCTTCTACAAAATAATCTTGGACATCTCGGTCAATGAGCTGAGGCATGGCTTCTTTAATTAACTGTTGCCGATTGTCAAGTCATTCGATTCAGCAAAATTGATCCTAGTCACATTTTCTTTCAAGCTACTCAATCTCCTCTGCTAAAATAAACCAACTGATGATGTAGGAGTTTTGGTACAATAAAAGTGAACCCTTTAATTTTAATTTAGAGGACACTTTACAATATAAAAATAAAGAATTTAGGGACATTTTTATGAAGCATTGTAGATATGTTCAAAGTGAAGCTATCTTGATAGTATTAGGAATATAAACTATTTTAGACTATGTGTCATATAACTTGAAGAACTCTGTTGTATAGAGAGAGTAACTGGTTTCCAGAGTTCATATTATGGTTATATTGTTCTCCAGTTCAAGTAATACTAAAGCAAATTTATACACAATTTAAAAACAATTTTATATTGTAATATACAGTTTAAAATTGTATATCACTCACTATTGGTATTATAGCTGGTGATACCAGCCTTGAAAATTGACTATTTCTTCCTATGAAACTTATTCAATAGCTCCGTTAAGCCCTGTTATTTTCTATGTGTTATAGTGGCTTTTCTTGATTAGCAAATAATGACAACAAGATCCCTTCCTTTGTGGGTGAAAACATGAAAAAAAAATATGGCTAAGCTAGAACCTCACTAGTTTTTTTCCTTTTCATCATATTGATATAAAGTGGCTATTCGTCCGAATTGACTCTTGCTTCAGAAACAAGAAAGGTGTGGTCTTTTTGTGGTTCATTTAAATAACCCAGTTTATAATACCATTTATTGTACCTACACGAGAAATGATCTATTTTTTGAAATTTCTATTCATTTCTAAACACTGAATGGATTTTCTACATAGGGACAGGTCAACTAACTCCCAAAGTCTAAAGACACGTTTCTCGTCGGCTGGGGAGGATGATTTTTCGTATTAGGCATCTCCGGCCAAAATTGAGTTATGAATGCCATCGAGTGGTAAAATTTTGTGTATAATCTGAATCTGCTTTTTGTTTTTGCTCTACCGGCTACCGTTCGTGAGTGCACATTAGGGGGGGGGGGAACGGTAAAGCAATGCCATATATTAAATACGTAACCTAACCTAACCTAGGTACCCCCTCCCCCCCCCCCTAAACCCCAAAAACAACAGTTTAAATATTGGAAAATGCAATCAGATGAAAACCACGCTTTGTTGCATGGCATTACTCTAGCGGTCTCTTGAATGTGCGGTTCTTTTGTGACTGGTTTCCTTGTAAAGGCCCATATAGTGCCCAAGTACCCAATTTTTGTTTTATACATCATTTAAGCAGAAGTACTATTTTGCAAGGTTTTCACTTTTATAAACACAGATTTTTCACTTCACAGGTTTCACTTTATAACCACGAAAGGAATGGAGGTATGTACTTCATAATACCTTCCCGATACATAATTTAGCTTGTAGACCCTTCCCTGAAAGTTTCATTTTCCTAACCTAGCCCCTTTCCAAGATAGCCAAAAGTAGCTAAAGTAGGATTTTACCAACGCAAAGAATATAATGAAGAATTGTTCCACAGAGAACTTGAAATGTCACTAATCATAAAAAATACAAACAGTAGTCTCATGCCTGTGCTACATTATAGTCACACTTTTCGATAAAATCAAAATTACGCACGACTACAGCGCCAATTACGTTCGCCGTTCGTAATTTCTCGAATTGACCATTGTTCAACTTTCAAGTATAAATTTCTGACTGACCATCAGAGTCAAGGTTTAAGGCATACTTTTTAAAACTAGAAAAGATGGAACTTTATAACAGCGAGTTTTCTATCTGGGAGAGGAATTTGACAAAAGTTAAGGAACTTAGCATTAATAGAGAACAGTTGAACAGAAATTACTGTTGCTGCAAACTCAGTAAACTAATTTCTTGCAATTTAAATTTTTTTGCTTTTAAAATACAATTGTGATGTTAAAATCAAGAAAATTGCCATGTCCCCCCCCCCCCCCGTTCATGATATTTGGCTTTCTTTATTGATAGATGTGACTATGATGTGCGATGGGCATTACAGTTGCTGCCGAATAACTTCCCTCAGTAGAGGTGTAGAGTAGGGGCTTTTGAGTAGGAAATATGTTTAGAAAACAATTCTTACTTCGTTACATACAGAATAATTGTATATTTATTACATAATACAGGAGAATATTTGATTGCAAATCCACTTTACTTTGCCCCCAACCCTCCTAATGTTCAAATATGTAGCTCAAATTGTTATTTCCCATGCATGCTGCCAATGCGTCTCTCTTGTTTCAACCTGTGTACCCGTAAATTGAATCAACTGTGATGAAATAAAACATATTTTCTTAATGTTTTCCTTCTCAATAGCCTCTAGTCTATACTTTTAACCCTTCCCTCTGATTTTCCCTAGGCCTAGTTTGGTTTCCTATGGTGACTAAATGAGCTAGTCTAGTCTAGCCTGTGGAGATATTTCAAAGAAGAAATGGACTAAGAAAACTATTGCCGTCTGAAAAGAAGTACAATGACTAGGATGAACAAAGGAGATGTTACCATTTCGAACAACCGTCCAAGTACTAAATTGTCATTTCGTCGACAAGAAAATCCGTGAGAACATTGACACATCAGAGCATCAACAGTCATAACTGTCGGACATCGACATTGTGACTGTCGATGAACTGACGTGTCGATGTTATGACTGTTGACGTTCTCACGGTAGCAATTGTGACTGTCAATAAACTGACGTGGTGATGTTCTGGACTGTCAATGTTCTGACGCGTAGTGATTGTGACTGTCTATGTCCTGACGTGTCGATGTTATGACTGTCGATGATCTGACGGATTTATTGTCGATGTTATGACGGATTTTGTCGATGTTATGACTGTCAATATTCTGACGGGTAGCGATTGTGACTGTCGATGAACTGACGTGTTGATGTTATGACTGTCGATGTTCTGATGGTAGCGATTGTGACTGTCTATGTCCTGACGTGTCAATGGCTATGACTGTTGATGTTGTGACGGATTTTGTCGATGTCCTGACGGTAGTGGTCCTGACGTGTGGATGCTCTGACGCCTTCCCGGAACAATGAGGCTAGTTAGTGTTGTTAAAAAGTAGCCGCCCATAAAAAAATAATGTTAAAAATTTAAACGCATATAGGTTTATAAATAGGTAATAGGTAAGGAATTCGGCACTATTGTATTAGCTGGAACCCACGCGGATATATTTTATACGGAGATGCTTAAGAAACTAGTCAACGGGTTTCTTTCAATAGAGAATTGGATTGCAAACCGAGGTTTGTCAGTGCGTTTACAATAATTAAACTTTTATTTTTTTTTTTGTTTAGGGGAAAAAATGGTATCTAGGTTAGGTAACGTTAGGTTACGATTTTAATATATGCTATGCTTTCCCCTCCCCTCCTAATGTGCAAATATATAGCCGAAATTTGTTACGGTACAATCCCTTTATATGGGCCTTTCTAAAAAGTCAAGTTTGGTTTAACGCTGACGAATAAAATAAAATAGGTTGAATATATAATAGTTTAGAAACAAATTTGGGCTATATATTTGCACATTAGGGGGGTGGGGGTAAAGCATAGCATATATTAAATACGTAACCTAAGCCTAGGTACCTTCCCCCCACCCTAAACCCCCAAAAAAACAACAGTTTTAAATATTGTAAAGTTCAATAAGAAACAACGCTTTGCGATCAATTTAGATAGCAAATACACGATTTACGAGTATCCGTGTCTGGTTCCCTTGGACAGTATAAAACGCTGTGTTAGGTATAACACACTTATTCTACCTTACTTTAACACCTTACTTATTCTAGAGAATCAGAAAATTTAATCACCATATAAAAAACTGCTGTCCCAAGCTTGTATCGTTTCTAATTTCTAAAGATTATCACTTAAATCGTCACACTGACTCTTCTATTATAAAGTTTACGAATGAAAGTTGAATATTGTTTAACTTAACAAATTTCGAACAGGGTACATTTATTGGTGCTGTAGCTATGAATGGTTGTGATTTTATCCCAAAGTGTAATTATAACGACTGCTCTGTGTTTTTTATTGACAAACAAATGAAAGGAACATGTATTTATAGACTGCCAAAAAATGCCAATGCCAATGGGAGCATCGTAGAAGGTGCATGCTAATCAATCACTTCGTGGTAACGAACTGTAAGTAAGGAGCGACCCCGGCTCAATGGTAACCGAACTCTAGAAAACGGGTTTTTGATACCAATTGGTACATCAAAAGAATCAGATTTCAATGCTGATTTCAAATATATAACTTTCATCAAGTTTAGTGCTACCCATCAAAAGTTTAGCGCCTGAGAAAATTTGGCTGATTTTCAAAAATAGGAGGAAAGACCCCCTAAAAATTATAGAACCTTAATGAAAATCACACCATCATATTCAGCGTATCAGAGAACCCTACTATAGAGTTTTCAAGCTCCTATCTACAAAAATTTGGAATTTTGCATTTTTTTCCAGAAGAAAGATCATGGGGGGGGACGGATGCGTGTTTATTTGTTTTTTTTGTTTTTGTTTTTTTTTCCCAGGGGTGATCGTATTGACCCAGTGGTCCTAGAATATCGTGGGAGGGCTCATTGGAACGGGAATTTTAAAGTTCTAGTGCTCTTTTTAAGTGACAAAAAAATGGAGGGCAACTAGGCCCCCTCCCACGCTCATTTTTTCCCAAAGTCATCCGATCAAAATTTTGAGATAGCCATTTTGTTCAGCAATGGTCGAAAAGATGATAAATATGTCTTTTAGGATGACTTAATCCCCCGAAGTCCCCCGGGGGAGGGCTAAAAGTTATGAACTTTACCCAATGTTAACATATAGTATTGGTTATTGGGAAGTATACAGACGTTTTCAGGAGGTTTTTTTCTGGTAGTGAGGGGGGGGGGGGTGGGTCGGGGTGACGTTTGCAGGATCTGTCCATGAAGGAAGTTTTCATGGGGGAAGGGAAATTGCCATGAAGGGGGCGCGGACTTGCCAGCATTATTTATTGGTTATTGGGAAGTATACAGACATTTTCAGGAAGGATTTTTTTTTCTGGAGGATGGGGTTGGAGGAGGGGTTTACTTGGGAGAATCTTTCTGTGGAGGTAGTTTCTTTGGCGTAGGGGACATTTCTATGAAGGGGGCGCCGGATTTCCAAACATTATTAAAAAAAACCATCAGAAATTTAAATTAAAAAAAAACAAGTTTTTTTCAACTGAAAATAAGAAGCAACATTTGAACTTTAAACGAACAGAAATTATAACGTATATGAGGGGGTTCTCCCCCAAGTCAATACCTCGCTCTTTACGCTACAGTTTTTTTTAGTGCTTTCAAAAGAGCTATCTATTCTAACTAAACGGCCTTTGTGATTCAGGGGTTTGTGAATTAAATTTGTTTTTAACTTTTAACGTAAAGAGCAAGGTATTGACTAAGGGTACGCTAAAGGGTACTCTTTACGCTAAAGTTTGACTTTGTCTCATAACTTTATTTTTTCAAACAATAAAAAAGTTTAGCGTAAAGAGCGAGGCGTTGAGGAGAGGACAGCCCCTTTCATATACGGAATAATTTTCTGTTCGTTTTAAGTTTTAATGTCGCCTCCTTACTTTCAGTTTAAAAAACTTGTTCTTTTTATTTAATATGCTGAAGGCTGCAGTTGAAAAGGAAGACCACTAAAAAGATCCAAAGGATCCTGGGATGCTGTTTCAATCCAAAGGTAAACAATAATAAATGTAAATATTTTTACATAATATTAGTAAAATAGTAAAAATAAAACCCTTTTGAATATAAGTTTAAAACATTGATGTACCCATATTTAATCCTTACAAGGGGGTATGCAAAAAGTGTATTTATAGACAACCATTTTTAGAGTTTTCTGGGTGGGACTATCCCCCTGTTGCATCATGTATTTTAAGTTTAAATTTTCGGGTCCGAATCTTCGGGTCCAAATCCTGCTGCATTGAAAAGGTCAACCTACTATTTATAGCATCTTATCGCTAATAATAAAGTATCTGGAGCAAAAAGTTCTTGATTCTGCCGTTAAAAGAATTTAAAACAGCGGGTAAAACATCTTAGTCTGTAGCACTTACTTTTTTAGACACCCTTTTTATGATTTTTTTTATGTCATATGTAACCACTGAAGCATATTTTTTAAGGCGCTTGTATTGAAAAAAACTAAAAAAGAGTCATTTTGACGGAAAAATTGACCCAAAAATTAGAAAAGTTCCGGAAACCCCAAAAAGGGTCAAAATGATACCCAAAATGCCGCTTTGACAACCAGGGCTAGGAAAGGACATTCGTAGCAAAATTTTAGGGCGTGTAATTTACTAAACAGTGCTGAAGATTCTGGAGTTGGAACATCCCTTCGCAAATGTTTTTAGTATATGAACAGGGATTTTATGATCTGACAATATGTAGTTTTGTATATATATACTTTTGTCAGGGGCGGATCCAGGGGGGGGGGGTTTATGAAGGTCTTAAATTTTAGAAGGTCTAAAATTACTCTAATTACAAGGTAGGGGGAGAGGAGGGTTGAAAATACCGATGTATGTGCCTAGTTTTTTATCGGTGCCTACCCAAACATTAATTTCTTATTTATCCCTGCTTCTTGTTTTTTTTTACAAAAAAAACTTACCAAAATTGGTTGTTCTTTAAGAATGAATTTTATTCTATCTTAAATTATTTTAAATTATTTTTCGTAAAAATTTTTTGCTTTGAGCTTTAAAAACTTATTAAAAATAGAACTTTTAGCTGTAGCCTAGTAGATACTGGCCCATTTTTTGAAGCTATCGCTCTTTGTTAGGATTTTCTTTGAATTCTTCTTGACAGTTTTTTATCGCTTCAATATCTATTCGTTTTTTGTTATGAACTAATTTGATGTACTTTTTTTCGAGCTTTCATCTTTTCTGCATTGATCTAAACTATTTGCTATGATTTTAAAGTAATCTTCAGCATTACGATTGCAAATCTTAATATTGTCCGCCGTTCCTTGTCGACAGCCTTCATCCATCGAATACCTTTGATTCAGATTTTGTATTATTCTTCTTAGCGTTTTTTTTTTTGGCTTCTGTCTTTTTCTCTAACCCCTGAAGTATTGCCTTTCTGCAGTAGATATTTCAGAAGCTCTGGTATTTTTGTTTCTTTTTCCTACATTTGGCTTTATCTTTCGTCGCCATAACTAGCGGGTCATGTATTCACCATTTCCTACGCTGTCACTAGAGAAATAACACCAGAAGATGCAGCTTTTGTTAAAAAATTGCAGTTTACTTTAGTTCTAACAAAACCACTTGTGGGTAGATAAAAAGCATTAAGTTTCAAATGCACAACCATCTCCGTGCACTTTTCAGTCACCTGGCGGCCCTAGCAAAAAAAGGGGGAAAAGGGAAAGATCAAGTGTTACCTAAGCTAAAATGTGATTTCATTCATATTCAAGATGGAGGGCTACAATCCTCCGGTTTAGGATTGTCGACCATGATGACTCCGATGGTATAATTTTTATTTTGGTCCGTCACCGTTTTTAAGAGTTTTCAAGCTCTTTATCAAAACTTCAATAGATTTAATATATCATTGATTTTAAGCTTAACATTGATATATTTACGACCCCTTTATCAGTGTCAAGTGGCAATTCTTTTTTAAAATTTTGAACATCTATTTAAAAACTAATTTTTTAGTTTTCGGTTATATTGGGGCGAAGGTCGCTCTTTACTAGGTTGCAGCTGTGGTTACAATACAACCATAATAGGAACTCAGTGAAATGAACATAGTATTTTTGCCATATTTAGAATATGCTTACTCACAGGACCGTCAAGAGGCGTCTCTAGGGCCCAACCTTAACGTGGCCCAGTGCAGTATTCTTTTAAGTAGAGATATATGCTTGAAATCTTTTAAAAATCTAATTTATTATCAATATTTTATTCAAGAATTCCTTTTGATATTCGTTTTTCTACGCAATGGAACACCAAAAACCAAAGATCTCTTCCTTCAAAATGTTTGAGAAAATTGACGCAATTGCATACAACCCGAAAATGAATTACAGACGCAAACCAGTGACACGCAGTTCTTAATTTGCGATGCCCAGAGCTGCTTGTGTTACCTGTCTTTATGTATTTAATAATGCATACCCTGAGGGTATGCATTATTTCTAAAATGGAACAGGGAAGAAGAGGCGGCCACAAAGAAATTTGTCCCCAAGGCCCAGTCTAGACTCTGCCTTTGAAGAACTCTTTTTTCTACAGTTTTTTTTTTTTTTCAGATGAGAGCGCTCCAGCATACAGTGCCAAATATATGACCAGCATCTGGGGAATGTATAACAGATATTCGGTCTATAACTGTAAGAAACATGCAAGTGATGCAACAACAGTTTTTTGGAGCATTATGGTAAGTTTTTCTTTAGTTTGTCCCCTTAATTCTCTCTTCACTTTTTTTTCCTTTTTAACCAAAGAGATGAAAAAAATATTATAACTAGATGCTTAAACGGTCTCCCAATATGTCAAATAGTTGCTTTGCCTGGTAAAGCATTCTACGTTCCCGACAAATCACATTGTTTCTCTTCAGTGAATTCAAATCAAAGATTTAGAGTGACAACATCTGGAAAGTATGTTTAGCCTTGAGCACGTTGACGTGGCGTCTATATCTGTTGTTTACAACTATATACACTATCCTCAGGGCCGTATCTAATTTTTTGTTTGTTTGGGGGGGGGGAGTGGCTAAAATTTTTTTTTGAAGCCCCTATCAAAAATTTGTTTATATGTATTACGTTTTTACGAGTCGGGTAAACATTCGGGGGGGGGGGGTGGTAAAGACTCCAAGTTCCCCTTGATATGGCTTTGACTACCTTTCATCAGAGGATAATACGTGGCAGACCTAATCCGATAAAGTTTGCTCACCATAGTATTACTCGTCAAGACTATTTTCGACGGGAAACTCGCAGCCAGGAGGAGTATAAAAAAGCCAATATTCTTTGAGACTTCACAGTTACATTTGTTGGAGTCTCGTCTGTTCATAAGACATGCAGAAGAATCGTACTTCGAAAATTAGACAGAATAGCTTGATATGATTGACTAGTCAAGTATTTCTGGAACCTCTCCTTGCTGACCAGCTCCTCTCTATATAGTCTCCACTATTCTCAATCAGAAGAACCATTGGAGCTCATACATGGCATATCTATGACGACGAAATCTGCTCAGATGGTGATACTCTTCTGGCCTACCTATTGCAGGAAAGTCTGAACAACGAACAGAGAGCCATTATTGACGTATTGTCGCCATGACTGTGGAATGATCTCTTAGCAGAAGTTATACCTATTGAACTATTCTCCTAGTTGCTTTAAGAGTAATTATATAGTAAACGTTTTCTTTTTTGAAGAGAAGCTACAGGTCATCCCCGTCTGGCGTGGGAGGGACATCATAAAGAAGATTTAAAGGAAATTGGAACTTCGTGGGCGGGTGTAAAGAGGAGGCTTTGAATAGATTGGAATGGAGGAGGAGCGTGCGTAGCTGTGTTGGCCTCAGGCAGCTTGGTGCTGCGGTGAGTTGTTAGTAGTAGTAGTAGTTTAATATAGTAAACGTTAAAAGAAAGTAAAAATAATAATTGCCAAGAATAGCAGCATGGTGAAAGGTGACGATGACGTGAAACCTGATGAAAAGAGTAAAAAAAAGAAACGTATATTTTTCAAAGATAATGATATTTTAAGATTGATATTGATTTCCTCTTCATTTTAGTCGTTTAAAACGCTTTATCTTTTTTTTAGATATACTAATTATTTATTTTTTCTAATATTGCATCGAACAGGGATTAACATTTTGGGAAAATGGCTTTAGTGTGGACTTCAATTTTGATTTTTGTGTTTTCGAAATAGTTTTTGTTTAAAAAAATTATGTTTTCCTGAACTCAGGCAAAACCTTTTGTACTTGCTAAGATAAAATCAAAATAAGCAAACATTTTGCTCTTATTTAGGGTGAACGTCAAGTTTTATTTAATCTATATAAGCTATTCTATTGAACTTCGAACAAGGAGCGAGTACTCAAAGGCCATGAATCTTTCCAGTAGCACTACCGCTGCAACCCGGATTCCAATGATTGTCTTTTAATGTAAACACAGATAATGCTTCAATTACTAAGGACGAAAGTTCGTTCTTTAGTGTAATTTATATTTCTTAACATTGGACGTAATCGTCTCTTACTAGATTGCTAGCTACCGCTGCGTAAAATTTTTCTCAATTTATGAAGATCAGCCTGCATTTTTGCCATCTTCTTGTATTTTTGAATGTAATTTTTCCTTTTGTCCTTTATTAACTAATTCCAATGTATGCAATTGTTAGTTATTCCAATGATCGTCTTTCAATGTAATCTAATGGTGTACTTTTTGTTTTGAACTGTCTTTTCTTAGGAGTTTTGTGTTTTTATGTTTCTTAACACTGGACGTGATCGTCTCTTACTAGGTTGCTAGCTGCTGCTGCAACCCGGATATTTATTATAATTTTTGATATATTGAATTTAAATAAAACTGTACTAGCCCTATACTATAGTTAAGTGGCCTACAAAATTTTAGCATAGGCAAGAGGTCGTTCTCTATTATATATTTTTTTGTATTAAAAAATTTATTATCATGTCATATATGTAACTTCTATTTAATGAGTCTCTGACGGTACAATTATATGCATATCCATTTTTTACGCGGGAGATTGGGGTTCGATTCCTCTTCTGGAAGAACTGGGCTTGAGTTCGCTCTTTACTATACAACAAGAAGAACAAACCCTTCCATATATTGGACTTTGTTAGCTGCCTGATTCTTTGAGGTTAGTCTCTTATTATAATCAATTACTATGGACTACAGATCGTTCTTTAATGTAACGTCTCTTACTAGGTTGCTAGCTACCGCTGCAACCGGACTAAATAAACAATAAATACAAACAGGAAAAAGCCTACGGCTTTTCTTCTTTGAAATAGTAAGAGAAGAAATTCCAAAAGTCAAGTAGCTAACTAAGTCCAATGTATGGAATGGTTTGTTATTTCAGTGACCGTCTTTTAATGTAATAAAACTAGCAAAACAGTTTTTTAAGTCTGATGAGATTTAACTGATGTGTCAAAAGTAAGGTTGCAAGTCGACGATTTTGTTTTGGCCTTATTATAATTGGTATGGTGAAATAATAATATGCATATGGTTCTTAAATCATACATCTTTATGGTCCCATTCGGTCTAGTGGCCTGGATAGTTAACTTTCACTTAAGAGGCCCGGGTTCGATTCCGGCGTGGGAAAATTTTTAACTCTATAATGTTCGAACATTCGAACCTTTTAGAATTTATAATGATGTATAATATAAATACAGTAATCTTCACTGTAGTGAAGTTGCCTATGCAAGTTAGTATAAAAAGAGTTCGATCTTTATTATAATACTTTTTAAAGTAGAATCAATTTTCTAAAAAAAAATTGCATTTTTGATGTATTTTCATACTGCAGTCTTTTCAAAGATTTTACGTCACGTCGCTAATTAAGTCATGTATGGTTATTAGTACACAATAGGTTTTAGATATTACGTCATGTCACTTATTACGTCATATATGGTTATTAGTAGATAATCGGTAAAATATTCGTTCTTTATTATAATGTCGTTCTTTATTTTAATTAGTTTTTTACCATATCGTAACAATTTGTTATATAATAATAATTAATTTTGTTAATTACAAAATGTTTTTATATACCGCAGTTTCCTTTAAAATAATCATTACACAACTCTTTATTATGACCACGAACTGTTTGATTTAACACTTAAGTTACTATGGGTTCAGTTCGTTCCTTATTGTAATAACAAAAGTTTTTACGACCAATTAATTTCCTTTAAGATGAGCCATTTGAAACAACTTTCTACGATGTTCCAGTGCCAAAGCTAAATCTGGAAACAAAGAAAAGAGAAAAAAATATCCCGTTTAGGCAGAATGTTGTAGTAGCTGCCACTTTTCTTGATTTTCAAGCCAATATATTTCCCTTGCTGTTCAAGCCAAGGGGACAGAAATTTTACTATACAGGGTTTCGGATAAGGCGGTTCTAATGGTGTACTTTTGTTTTGATCTGAATCCTTTTTTAGGAGCTATGGGTTTTTATATTTCTTAACATTGGACGTGATCGTCTCTTACTAGGTTGCTAGCTACCGCTGCAACCCGGATTGCTAGCTACCACTGCAACCCGGGGATAACCAGTGCCAAGCTATCTGTGGAAAAGAAAGAAAGAAAGAAAAAAAATATCCCGTTTAGGCAGAATGTTGTAGTAGCTGCCACTTTTCTTGATTTTCAAGCCAATATATTTCTCTTGCTGTTCAAGTCAGGGACAGACAGTTTACTATACACGGGTTTTGGACAAAGCGGTTCTAATGGTGTACTTTTTGTTTTTATCTGACTCCTTTGTTTGGAACTATGGGTTTTATATTTTCTTAACATTGGACGTGAGCGTCTCTTACTACGTTGCTAGCTACCGCTGCAAGCCGGATGCTAGCTACCGCTGCTACCCTTATTGTGTTTCGATCTGACTCTATTTTTACGAATTATGGGCTGTAAAATATTACAAACAGGAAAAAGCCTATGGCTTTTTCTTCTTTGAAATAGTAAGAGACGAACCTCAAACGATCAAGTAGCTAACTAAGTCCAATGCATGCAATAAATTTTTATTCCAATGATCGTCTTTTAATGTAACATATCAGTTACAATGGGAGAGAGATCGTTCTTTACTGTAAAAATTAAAAGATTAAAACTATTGTTCAGACACCATAAATATTTTTGCAGTTTATATTTTTAGCGATTCTGAACTAAAATAGAAAATAAAATAAAAATAATTTTTTTCAATTTTTACGTCACGTCGCTAATTAAGTCATGTATGGTTATTAGTACACAGTAGGTTTTAGATATTACGTCATGTCACTTATTACGTCATATATGGTTATTAGTAGATAATCGGTAAAATATTCGTTCTTTATTATAATGTCGTTCTTTATTTTAATTAGTTTTTTACCATATCGTAACAATTTGTAATATAATAATAATTAATTTTGTTAATTACAAAAATGTTTTTATATACCGCAGTTTCCTTTAAAATAAGCATTACACAACTCTTTATTATGACCACGAACTGTTTGATTTAACACTTAAGTACTATGGGTTCAGTTCGTTCCTTATTGTAAGGAGAATAACGTGGTTAAAGTCAATTTTCTTGATTTTCAAGCCAATATATTTCCCTTGCTGTTCAAGCCAAGGGACAGAAAGTTTCCTATAAAGGGGTTTCGGACAAGGCAGTTCTAATGGTGTACTTTTTGTTTTGATCTGACTCCTTTTTTAGGAGCTATGGGTTTTTATATTCTTAACATTGGACGTGATCGTCTCTTACTAGGTTGCTAGCTACCGCTGCAACCCGGATTGCTAGCTACCGCTGCAACCCGGATTTGATTGCTTCAATATTCAAATATCTTTGAAAAGACTGCAGTATGAAAATACATCAAAAATGCAATTTTTTTGACAAAATTGATTCTACTTTAAAAAGTATTTTATTTTTAATTACAAAAGTGACTAGATGTTGCAATTTCCTTTAAAATGAGCTATTATACAGCTCTCTATGATTTTCCAGTGCCCAGCTAGTTGAGGAGGAAAATCAAGCGGAAAGAAAAAAATATCCCGTTTGTGGAGAATAACGTGGTTAAAGTCAATTTTCTTGATTTTCAAGCCAATATATTTTCTTTGTTATTCAAGCCAAAGAGTGATAAGTTTCCTTAGTAGGGGTTTTGGACAAGGTGGTTCTAATGGTGTAATTTTTGTTTTGACCTGACTCTTTTCTCAGGAGTTATGGGTTTTTATATTTCTTAACATTGGACGTGATCGTCTCTTACTAGGTTGCTAGCTACCGCTGCAACCCGGATTATAACTTTTCAATTTAAAATTTAAAAAAGAAACTTGTTTATTTACATTCTAGCTAAAATAATGAAGATAATATGAATAAACCACAGGGTTCAGTTTCTTTGGACTTGAGTTCGTTTTTTAACTATAAATACAAACAGGAAAAAGCCTACGGCTTTTTCTTCTTTTAAATAGTAAGAGACGAAACTCAAACAATCAAGTAGCTAACTAAGCCCAATGTATGGAATGGTTTGTTATTTCAGTGATCGTCTTTTAATATAATTGCCTATGCAAGTTAGTATAGGGAAGAGTTCGATCTTTATTATAGTTTCTCTATAATATAATATAAAATATAATAGAGAGAAAACCCAAATAGTCATATGTTTTATCAATAAATGGTACCTGATAAAATGTCAGATATGTGTGCCAGGATGACTGCCTTTGAAGTAAGACAGAAGTATTTGGATTTTTTATGAAGAACAAAAGTCATATTTATGTGCACTCATCTTCAGCATTTCCTAATGATGACAAGGAGTCCAATGGTAGGGAGTGGATCCTGAAGATATTCCATTACAAATTCCTGGTACCATGCGGGATCGAACCATATAACTTTAAGTTACGAAAGCTTAGCTTCTTCCGCTACACCGGCACCGGGTAAGAAAATATATCATTTTGGGGAATGATGTAAATTAGTTGTAGACAAAGAATAAACAGGTATGTTCTTGCTCTTGTATTTAATTTTATATTTCTTAACATTGGACGTGATCGTCTCTTACTAGGTTGCTAGCTACCGCTGCAACCCGGATAAACGAACTGTTTGACAACCCATATTAGGTAAACCTTAGGTAAACAATATTAGGTAACTGATTACAAACAGGAAAAACCCTATGGCCTTTTCTGCTTTGGAGTAGTAAGAGACGACTCTCAAAGAATCAGGCAGCTAATCAAGTCCAATGTATGCAATGATTTGTTCTTCTAATGATCGTCTTTTAATATAATAATGGATAATTATATAAAAAAAGCCTAATTGACAAATACCATTTATGATGAACTTTATGTAAACAAAAATCAAATATCTTTGAAAAGACTGCAGTATTCCAATGATCGTCTTTTAATGTAACTATCTGAAGAAAAGAAAAAAAAAGAAAAAAAATATCCCGTTTAGGCAGAATGTTGTAGTAGCTGCCACTATTCTTGATTTTCAAGCCATTATATTTCCCTTGCTGTTCAAGCCAAGGGACAGAAAGATTCCGATATATGAGTTTCGGACAAGACGGTTCTAATGGTGTACTTTTTGTTTTGATCTGACTCCTTTTTTTAGGAGCTATGGGCTTTTATATTTCTTAACATTGGACGCGATCGTCTCTTACTAGGTTGGTAGCTACCGCTGCAACCCGGATTAGCATAAGCAAGAGGTCGTTCTTTATTATAAAACATTGGACGTGATCGTCTCTTACTAGGTTGCTAGCTACCGCTGCAACCCGGATTAGGATGAGCCATTGAACAACCCTCTACGATGTTCCAGTGCCAAGCTATCTCTGGATACAAAAGAAAAGAGAAAAAAATATCCCGTTTGGGGAGAATAACGTGGTTAAAGTCAATTTTCTTGATTTTAAAGCCAATAGATTTCCCTTGCTGTTCAAGCCAAGGGACAGAAAGTTTCCTATACAGGGGTTTCGGACAAGGCAGTTCTAATGGTGTACTTTTTGTTTTGATCTGACTCCTTTTTTAAAGAGCTATGGGCTTTTATATTTCTTAACATTGGACGTGATCGTCTCTTACCAGGTTGCTAGCTACCGCTGCAACCCGGATGTCTACATATTCGATCTTCTCCCATTAGTTGAGAGCGGCGCTAGCCTAGTTGACACAATCTCCAGCGCTATAAGCGGCGCTATCGGAGAAATTTATATCGCCACAAATATCAATCTTTTTATCGCTACAAAGGGACAGAAAGTTTACTATACAGGGGTTTCGGACAAGGCAGTTCTAATGGCGTACTTTTTGTTTTGATCTGACTCCTTTGTTAGGAACTATGGGTTTTTATATTTCTTAACATTGGACGTGATCGTGTCTTACTAGGTTGCTAGCTACCGCTGCAACCCGGATAGCCACCAGTCTCTAATTAGGCGTGGGTCCAAATATTACCGCTGGTATACAATTATGATTTATGTACAAAAATCAAATATCTTTGAAAAGACTGCAGCATAAAAAGACATCAAAAATGCAGTTTTTGGTGGGAAAATTTATTCTCTTTTACAAATAATTTATTTTAGTTACTAAAGATTTTTAATCCAATTAATTTCCTTTAAAATGAGCTATTGAACAACTCTCTACGATGTTCCAGTGCCAAGCTATCTGTGGAAAAGAAAAGACAAATATGCCGTTTGTGGAGAATAACGTGGTTAAAGTAAATTTTCTTGATTTTCAAGCCAATACATTTCCCTTGCTGTTCAAGCCAAATGGCAGAAAGTTTCCTATGCAGGGGTTTCGGACAAGGCGGTTCTAATGGTGTACTTTTTGTTTTGATCTGACTCCTTTTTAGGAGCTATGGGTTTTTTTTATTTTTTAACATTGGACGTGATCGTCTCTTACTAGGTTGCTAGCTACCGCTGCAACCCGGATATAATTTAAAGTCTCCGATTACAGTCGTATATCAGTTACAATGGGCGAGAGATTGTTCTTTACTGTAAATTCTTTGTTATTCACGCCAAAGGGCGGTAATTTTCCTTTATAGGGTTTTCGAACAAGGCGGTTCTAATGATGTACTTTTTGTTTTGATCTGACTATTTCTCTAGGAGTTAGGGGTTTTTATATTTCTTAACATTGGACGTGATTGTCTCTTACTAGGTTGCTAGCTACCGCTACAACCCGGATTCTTAACATTGGACGTGATCGTCTCTTACTAGGTTGCTAGCTATCGCTGCAACCCGGATATTATATTACAAACAGGAAAAAGCCTACGGCTTTTTCTTCTTTGAAATAGTAAGAGACGAACGTCAAACGATCAAGTAGCTAACTAAGTCCAATAAATGCAATAAGTTTTTATTCCAATGATCGTCTTTTAATGTAATTTTATATTTCTTAACATTGGACGTGATCGTCTCTTACTAGGTTGCTAGCTACTGCTGCAACCCGGATTTCAGCTATATCCGATGAAACTTACATATTCCCCATTTATACTGAACTGTATCGGTCCTTTATGTATTTAATGTAATAACCAATGATCGTCTTTTATTTTAAATCTTAATGTAATAAAAATAATTTATTTTAATTACAAGAAGTTTTTAACCCCATTAATTTTGCTTAAAATGAGACATTGAACAACTCTCTACGATGTCCCAGTGCCAAACTATCTGTTGAATTACTAACCTATACTATAATTAAGTGGCGTATAAAATTTAGTATAGGCAAGAGGTCGTTCTTTATTATAAATGCAACCCGGATAACCTATACTATAATTAAGTGGCTTATAAAATTTAGTATAGGCAAGAGGTCATTCTTTATTATAAATTCAAGCCAATATATTTCCCTTGCTGTTCAAGCCAAGGGACAGAAAGTTTCCTATACAGGGGTTTCGGACAAGGCGGTTCTAATGGTGTACTTTTTGTTTTGATCTGACTCCTTTGTTAGGAACTATGGGTTTTTATATTTCTTAACATTGGACGTGATCGTCTCTTACTAGGTTGCTAGCTACCGCTGCAACCCGGATATGGACGAGAGATCGTTCTTTACTGTAATAGGGTTTCAGACAAGGTAATTCTAATGATGTACTCTTGTTTTGATCTGACTCTATTTTTAGGAGTTTTGGGTTTTTATATTTCTTAGCATGGGACTGATCGTCTCTTACTAGGTTGCTAGCTACTGCTGCAACCCAAATTATAAGAGGCAGCCTGGCCGAGTGGTCCAAGACACTGGTGTTAGCCACCAGTCTCTTCGGAGGCGTGGGTTCAAATCTTACCGCTGGTATACGATTATGTTTGAAATACTGCAGTGTGAAAAGACATCAAAAATGCAGTTTTTGGTGGAAAAATTTATTCTCTTTTAGAAAAAATTTATTTTAGTTACTATAGATTTTTAACCCAATTAATTTCCTTTAAAATGAGCTATTGAACAACTCTCTACGATGTTCCAGTGCCAAGCTATCTGTGGAAAAGAAAGAAAAAAGAAAAAAAAAAGAAAAAAAATATCCCGTTTAGGCAGAATGTTGTAGTAGCTGCCACTTTTCTTGATTTTCAAGCCAATATATTTCCCTTGCTGTTCAAGCCAAGGAACAGAAAGTTTCCTATACAGGGGTTTCGGACAAGGCGGTTCTAATGGTGTACTTTTTGTTTTGATCTGACTCCTCTGTTAGGAACTATGGGTTTTTATATTTCTTAACATTGGACGTGATCGTCTCTTACTAGGTTGCTAGCTACCGCTGCAACCCGATAATGGAAAATCTTATACATCACTGTGAATATATGGAGGCATAACGGTCCTTTACTTAGTTTCAGCTTAAATTCGATAATCGAGCCTTTATGTAATACTATCTACATCCAACGACTATGACGTCATTGATCAATATTGTATACAAAAAATTTAGTTTTTCGTAAAAATAATCAATTAAAAAAAATTAAGTACAAATAGCACTAGATCTAGAGATTTCCTTTAAAATGAGCCGTTGAACAACTCTCTAGTATGTTCCAGTGCCAAGCTATCTGTGGAAAAGAAGAAAGAAAGAAAAAAATATCCAGTTTGTGGAGAATAACGTGGTTAAGTCAATTTTCTTGATTTTCAAGCCAATATATTTTCATTGTTATTCAAGCCAAAGGGCGGTAAGTTTCCTTTGATCTGACTCTTTTTTTAGGAGTTAGGGGTTGTTATATTTCTTAACATTGGACGTGATCGTCTCTTACTAGGTTGCTAGCTACCGCTGCAACCCGGATATTCCTTTAAGATGAGCCATTGAACAACTCTCTACGATGTTCCAGTGTCAAGCTATCTGTTGAATTACTAACCTATACTATAATTAAGTGGCGTATAAAATTTAGTATAGGCAAGAGGTGGTTCTTTATTATAATTCGCTGTTGATAGGTATGCTTGTATATATATTTTTATTGCTGCTACATAAACTGCAATTGCTCCTTCCAAAATTAATATACGAATTTTCAAAGAAGTACGCCTCCGTATATTCACTGTGTTGTCGAACATTTTCCATTGCATCTATAAACTGTTCCGCAGTTGCCAATCCATACCTTGGAAGCTTTTCGTTAAACTGACAACATTTCTTTTGGATATTACTATGAAGCTTTGCCAAAGAATTTCTAGCCGACTTTTCAACAGCATCCACTCTTTCAAAGAGAATTTTAATCTGTAATTTTGAATACTTTTCGTGATCCCGATAAAACATGCGTAAAATGTTTCTCAATTTACAAAGATCAGCCTGCATTTTTGCCATCTTCTTGTATTTCTGAATGTAATTTTTCCCTTTGTCCTTATGCGTTCTTCGGTACAACCTCAGAGAGAATTTAATTTTTTCATTATAGATTTTGTCACCCCAGTAACGCTCCTTGATCTTTTGTTTGGCTGTCTCAATTTTTACTTCTCGATACACCTGGACGGTTGAATACCTTTGCTTTTGGTTTTTCTTATATTTGATGCGGTAATCTTCATCATTGTGATAACTATCCTTGAACTTTTGTTTGGCTGTCTCAATTTTTGCATGTCCATAATCTTCATCATTGAGATAACACATCTTGCTGTTTTGTTTTGCTCTCTCAATTATTACTTCTCGATACGCCTGGTCGTTTGAATACCTTTGCTTTTTTCTTTTCAAGTTACTATCTCTGTTGTTTGTGTAGTACTGTTTTTTCAACTTGCGTATAGCTTGCTTGATTGAAACCATTATGTAATTATGAATGAGAATATTTACAGTTTTGACACTTCTTATATAGTAATTATGACGTCACGGCGTAATGATTTTATTGACGTCGTAGCGCAATGATATTATTTCATGACGTCTTCAGAAACAACAATATATTTTCGTGTTTTTCTATTCACGTCATAGCTCTAATATAAAACTATGACGACATTCAATATTTATCTAGTAGGGTTTCAGACAAGGTAATTCTAATGATGTACTTTTATTTTGATTTGACTCTATTTTTAGGAGTTTTGTTATATTTCTTAGCATTGGACTGATCGTCTTCTCTTACTAGATTGCTAGCTACTGCCGCAACCCAGATTCACATATATATTTATTTATGAGAGGCAACCTGACCGAGTGGTCGAAGGCACTGGTGTTAGCCACCAGTCTCTTCGGAAGCGTGGGTTCAAATCTCACCGCTGGTATACGATTATGTTTGAAAGACTGCAGTGTGAAAAGGCATCGAAAATGCAGTTTTTGGTGGAAAAATTTATTCTCTTTTAGAAATAATTTATTTTAGTTACAAAAGGTTTTTAACCCAATTAATTTCCTTTAAAATGAGCTATTGAACAACCCTCTACGATGTTCCAGTGCTAAGCTATCTCTGGATACAAAAGAAAAGAGAAAAAAATATCCTGTTTGTGGAGAATAACGTGGTAAAAGTCAATTTGCTTGATTTTCAAGCCAATATATTTTCTTTGTTATTCAAGCCAAAGGGCGGTAAGTTTCCTTTATAGAGGTTTCGGACAAGGCGGTTCTAATGGTGTACTTTTTGTTTTGATCTGACTCCATTCTTAGGAACTATGGGTTTTTATATTTCTTAACATTGGACGTGATTGTCTCTTACTAGGTTGCTAGCTACCGCTGCAACCCGGATAACAGCTTCATAGAAAGGTGGCCTGATAGCAAAACACATCGAAGAGTTTAAGTTTTAGTTTAGAGTTTTAATTTAGAGTATTATGGCGTTTATAATGGCATTATAACGGCATAGTTATGTGAGGCAGCGTGGTCGAGTGGTTTAAGGTGCTGGTGTTAGCCACTCTTCAATTCGGAGGCATGGGATCGAATCCCACCGCTGACAGTATTTTATACCAAAGCTAATTATATTCTTGTTTTAGTTACTATGGACTGAAGTTCGTTCTTTACTATACTACTGCTGCAACCCAAATTCATATATATATTTATTTATGAGAGGAAGCCTGGCCGAGTGGTCCAAGGCACTGGTGTTAGCCACCAGTCTTTTCGGAGGCGTGGGTTCAAATCTTACCGCTGGTATACGATTATGTTTGAAAGACTGCAGTGTGAAAAGACATCAAAATGCAGTTTTTGGTGGAAAAATTTATTCTCTTTTAGAAATAATTTATTTTAGTTACTATAGATTTTTAACCCAATCAATATCCTTTAAAATGAGCTATTGAACAACCCTCTACGATGTTCCAGTGCCAAGCTATCTCTGGATACAAAAAAAGAAAAAAAAAGAAAAAAATATCCCGTTTAGGCAGAATGTTGTAGTAGCTGCCACTTTTCTTGATTTTCAAGCCAATATATTTCCCTTGCTGTTCAAGCCAAGGGACAAAAAGTTTCCTATACAGGGGTTTCGGACGAGGCGGTTCTAATGGTGTACTTTTTGTTTTCATCTGACTCCTTTTTTTAGGAACTATGGGTTTTTATATTTCTTAATCTCTTACTAGGTTGCTAGCTACCGCTGCAACCCGAATATAACTAAGTGGTGTATAAAATTTAGTATAGGCAAGAGGTCGCTCTTTATTATAATTTTATATTTCTTAACATTGGACGTGATCGTCTTTTACTAGGTTGCTAGCTACCGCTGCAACCCGGATCTTCGAAAATTTGAACGTTTTATAATTTATAATTATGTAAAATATAAATAGTGTAATCTTAACTATAGTGAAGTTGCCTATGCAGGTTAGTATAGGGAAGAGTGCGATCTTTATTATATAAATGCACTTTCTTTCAGTTTCTGAAGGATTGCTGCTTCCGGTATTTCAGGTAAATTATCAACACCAACCGCTTTTTCAGCAAGACGTGCTTCAAGTATTTTATTTAAACCTTCTAGGGTGTATGCACGTATTGTTTTATGCAGACGGTTGTTCTCTCTTAACCACAACAGTGCTTCATGGACTTTTCTCAGATCTATTAGTGCAGTCCAAACATTCTTGTTGTAAGTAGGCTGACCATTGACAATGACTACAAAACTATCAATGTTAAGAAGTCTATCAGGCTGAATATCTGCATTTGCTTGCACATCAACAGGTAGATATACTATTCTCCCCTTAAGAGCGTCAACAAGTTCTGTTCTAGGTCTCTTCAATGCAGTTACCTGCGCTAATCTGACGATCGTAAGACAAGGCATTACAAATCGAATCATTGTCATTTCAAAATTATTTAAACACTTTATACATTCCGGTGTACAGTCTATATGAAGGTTATTTAATACAGATCGGACATTCTCCTGACTTTTCAACATTTTCCCAGCACAGTAATCACAGACAGAGAATGAATCTATGACATCCTCTTTCCAACCTGTACAATGAATTAGCTGTTCTCTGTCATCTTTGGATATGTCCTGTTGTAGGTGTTCTAAAATCGTGGCCATCATTACGTCAAAACCTTTCTTATTTGAAAGGGATCTTAGACTCTTCAATTGGTATTTTGTCTTTATCTGCTCGCAACTGTCACAATGCATTGTGGGGTATACATCCCTGATGTTAGCTACCTTATCAAGGCTCTCACCAAATAATTTTATTATTGTATTTTCATCCACAAAAACTCTAATATTGCTATCATCGTAGATGAAGTCTTGACTATTATTACGACAGAGTCTACTTGACACTTCTTCTATATAATGACTTAGTTCCTTGTACAAGCCCTCGACTTTTAGTAGATTAATATGTTGTATAATCTTACATTTTGATACTGCCTTATATACGCTATTAATGAAACAGTTCAAGACAGGAAAATGTGGAGCTAGTGCCCTTAGATTACGCCAATAGCTCTGACATCCCTCATTTGGGCTACAGTATAACGAATGCCCATGCTTTCTTGTGTCCCTGTAATTGATTTCACAATAATCCAAGCCGCCAAGGTAGAAATTAACCACTTTGTCAGTTGAAAATTTTAATGCTATATTTTTTTCAAGGATATCAAAAAGAATTTGACATAATTCAATATCCGTCGGATAGAGCTTGCAGATATCAGGGTGACATAGCCAAGTAAACTGCTGCCCAATTTTTGGTTTTGAATGTTTACTCAGATTGTTATAGGTGACTTCAGCCATCATAATTTCCTTGTCAGATCTAGGTTCAGAGCATTTTTCAATAGTTGTCTTGTACTTTTCAGGACAGTTTGTTCTACTACACAGAGAATTTTTTGCCAAATATTCAGTAGAACTAAAAGAACTGTTTAAAACACAGTTAGAAATGCTTTTTTCTTGAGTCGGTGTTCCAGGAATTTGTTCTAAATCATTAGTCTTACAAACACATTTACTAATAACCCTAACAGGCTCGTTTTCGCCATAATTGAAAAACAGTGCTTTTCCTTCGCTATTGATAGGCATTCTTGTATATATATTTTTATTGCTGCTACATAAACTGCAATTGCTCCTTCCAAAATTAATATACGAGTTTTCAAAGAAGTACGCCTCCGTATATTCACTGTATTGTCGAACATTTTCCATTACATCTATAAACTCTTCCGCAGTTGCCAATCCATACCTTGGAAGCTTTTCATTAAACTGACAACATTTCTTTTGGATATTACTATGAAGCTTTGCAAAAGCATTTCTAGCCGACTTTTCAACAGCATCCGCTCTTTCAAAGAGAATTTTAATCTGTAATTTTGAATACTTTTCGTGATCCTGGTAAAACATGCGTAAAATGTTTCTCAATTTACGAAGATCAGTCTGCATTGTTGCCATCTTCTTGTATTTCTGAATGTAATTTTTCCCTTTGTCCTTATGCGTTCTTCGGTACAACCTCGCAGAGAATTTAATTTTTTCATTATAGCTTTTGTCACCCCAGTATCTACCCATTATTCTGGTAGCAAATTTTTTCTTATGTTTGTTTCGGTAATCTTCATCATTATCATACCGTTCCTTGCTCTTTTGTCTAGCCTGCTCAATTGTTGCTTCTCTATAAAGTTTATCATTGTGATAACGCTCCTTGATCTTTTGTCTAGCCTGCTCAATTCTTGCTTCTCTGTAAACTTCATCATTTTGATAACGCTCCTTGATCTTTTGTTTGGCTGTCTCAATTTTTACTTGTCGATACACCTGGACGGTTGAATACCTTTGCTTTTCTTTTTTCTTATATTTGATTCGGTAATCTTCATCATTATCATACCGTTCCTTGATCATTTGTTTGGCTGTCTCAATTTTCGCTTGTCTATAAACTACATCATTATAATAACGCTGTTTGTCACTATCAATTTTCGCATCTTGATACGCGTGGTCGGTTGAATACCTTTGCTTTTCTCTTTTCAAGATACTATCTCTGTTGTTTGTGTAGTACTGTTTTTTTTAACTTGCGTGCAGCTTGCTTTGATCTAACCATTATCTAATTATGAATGAGAACATTTACAGTTCTGACGCTTCTTATATAGTAATTTGTTTTGATCTGACTCCTCTGTTAGGAACTATGGGTTTTTCTATTTCTTAACATTGGACGTGATTGTCTCTTACTAGGTTGCTAGCTACCACTGCAACCCGGATTATTCAAGCCAAAGAGTGATAAGTTTCCTTAATAGGGGTTTTGGACAAGGTGGTACTAATTGTGTAATTTTTGTTTTGATCTGACTCTTTTCTCAGGATTTAGGGGTTTTTATATTTCTTAACATTGGACGTAATCGTCTCTTACTAGGTTGCTAGCTACCGCTGCAACCCGGATTTTTAGGAACTAAGGGTTTTTGTATTTCTTAACATTGGACGTGATCGTCTCTTACTAGGTTGCTAGCTACCGCTGCAACCTGGATAACTATAAATAAAAACAGGAAAAAGCCTACGGCTTTTTCTTCTCTTAAATAGTAAGAGATGAAACTCAAACAATCAAGTAGCTAACTAAGTCCAATGTATGGAATGGTTTGTTATTTCAGTGATTGTCTTTTAATGTACATCATTATCATACCGTTCCCTGCTCTTTTGTCTAGCCTGCTCAATTCTTGCTTCTCTGTAATGTTCATCATTACCATACCGTTCTTTTGCTCTCTCAATTATTACTTCTCGATACGCCTGGTCGGTTGAATACCTTTTTTTTGCTCTCTCAATTATTACTTCTCGATACACCTGGTCGGTTGAATACCTTTGCTTTTTTCTTTTCAAGTTACTATCTCTGTTGTTTGTGTAGTACTCTTTCTTCAACTTGCGTATAGCCTGCTTTGATCTAACCATTATTCTAATCAAGAATGAGAGAATTTTCAGTTTTGACTTTCCTTATATACTAATTATGACGTCACTCTATTCACGTCATAGCTCTAATATAAAACTATGATGATCTTATATAGTAATTATGACGTCACTGCATCAAAAATACAGTTTTTATTGGAAAAATTTATTCTCTTTTAGAAATAATTTATTTTAGTTACTATAGATTTTTAACCCAATTAATTTCCTTTAAAATGAGCTATTGAACAACCCTCTACGATGTTCCAGTGCCAAGCTATCTCTGGATACAAAAAAAAAGAAAAAAATATCCCTTTTGACGAGAATAACGTGGTTAAAGTCAATTTTCTTGATTTTCAAGCCAATATATTTCCATTGCTGTTCAAGCCAAGGGACAGAAAGTTTCCTATACAGGGGTTTCGGACAAGGCGGTTCTAATGGTGTACTTTTTGTTTTGATCTGACTCCTTTTTTAGGAGCTATGGGTTTTTATATTTCTTAACATTGGACGTGATCGTCTCTTACTAGGTTGCTAGCTACCGCTGCAACCCGGATTATGTATTCATGAATGAGACCATTTACAGTTTTGACGTTTCTTATATAGTAATTATGACGTCACTGCATCAAAAATACAGTTTTTATTGGAAAAATTTATTCTCTTTTAGAAATAATTTATTTTAGTTACTATAGATTTTTAACCCAATTAATTTCCTTTAAAATGAGCTATTGAACAACCCTCTACGATGTTCCAGTGCCAAGCTATCTCTGGATACAAAAAAAAAAAAAAGAAAAAAAAAAGAAAAAAATATCCCGTTTGGGGAGAATAACGTGGTTAAAGTCAATTTTCTTGATTTTCAAGCCAATATATTTCCCTTGCTGTTCAAGCCAAGGGACAGAAAGTTTCCTATACAGGGGTTTCGGACAAGGCGGTTCTAATGGTGTACTTTTTGTTTTGATCTGACTCCTTTTTTAGGAGCTATGGGTTTTTATATTTCTTAACATTGGACGTGATCGTCTCTTACTAGGTTGCTAGCTACCGCTGCAACCCGGATTGGAGGTGATCGTCTCTTACTAGGTTGCTAGCTACCGCTGCAACCCGGACTACCCCTGGAACCACCATATATCAGTTACTACGGGTGAAAGATCGTTCTTTACTGTAATACTTTATTATGAAATAAATTACAAACAGGAAAAAGCCTACGGCTTTTTCTTCTTTGGAATAGTAAGAGACGATCCTCAAATAATCAGGCAGCTAACTAGGTTTATAATTTGTTTTTTAACATAAACTTCATTAATCGGATATTTTAATATATCCTATATGGTCTAGAGGTGGGGATAGCTCTCACCCAGTAGGCTTGAGTTCAATTTCTCTATGGGAAATTTTTAGTTATGATGATTTCTTAAGGAACATAATTAAAATTTCTTAATGTAATAAAAATAATTTGTTTTAATTACAAAAGGTTTTTAACCCCATTAATTTCCTTTAAAATGAGCCATTGAACAACTCTCTACGATGTTCCAGTGCCATGCTATCTGTTGAAGTACTAACCTATACTATAATTAAGTGGCGTATAAAATTTAGTATAGGCAAGAGGTCGTTCTTTATTATATTAAGGAACATAATTAGAATTTCTTAATGTAATAAAAATAATTTGTTTTAATTACAAAAGGTTTTTAACCCCATTAATTTCATTTAAAATGAGCCATTGAACAACTCTCTACGATGTTCCAGTGCCATGCTATCTGTTGAAGTACTAACCTATACTATAATGTGGCGTATAAAGTACTAACGTATGAAGTACTAACCTATACTATAAAGTGGCGTATAAAATTTAGTATAGGCAAGAGGTCGTTCTTTATTATACTAATCTGACCTATTCTCGGTCTGATCTGACCTATTCTCGGTCTGATGTGATATGTTCTCGGTCTGGTCTATTCTTGGTCTGATCGGATCTGTTCTCAGCTCTATCTGATCTGTTCTTGGTCTCATCTGATGTGTTCCTGATCTGACCTGATCTCTTCTTGGTCTGATCTGATCTGTTATCTCTCTGATCTGATCTGTTCTCGGTGTTGTCTGATCTTTTTTCGATCTGATTTAAGCTGTTCTCGGTCTGATCTGATCCGTCCTAGGTCTCATTTGATCTATTTTTTATCTGATCTGATCTGTTCTTGGCCTGATTTGATCTGTTCTCGGTCTCACCTGATCTGTTCTTGGTCTGATATGGTATGATATTGGTCTTATCTTATCTGGTTTCAGTTTGATCTTAGATATTCTCGGTCTTATTTGATCTTTTTTTGGTCTGATCTGATCTATTCTCGGTCTGATCTGATCCGTTCTCGGTCTTATCTAGTAAGTTCCCGGTCTTTTCTGATCTGTTCTCGGTCTGTTTTGATATATTCTCGGACTTATCTGATCTGTTCCCGTTCTGATCTGTCCTTGGTCTGATTTAATTACAAAAGGTTTTTAACCCCATTAATTTCCTTTAAAATGAGCCATTGAACAACTCTCTACGATGTTCCAGTGCAAAGCTATCTGCTGAATTACTAACTTATACTATAATTAAGTGGCGTATAAAATTTAGTATAGGCAAGAAGTCGTTCTTTATTTTAAAAACTAGATTAAAAAAATTAAAACTGTGTTTAATTTAACTGCGATTTTCGATTTAACAGCAGTTGTAAAAATATCCTGTCTGTAAGAGCTGAACAGAATCGATATCTGTGAAAAATTACCTCCAATAGATATTTTTTCAAAACAAATTAAAAAGGGTAGGAATTAGAAACGATTTGATTCGTTTATGTAATTTTGTAATTCTTTCGGTAAAATGATTTCGGAAAATCTTTCGATTATATCAATCATCGTTTTGTTATCAATCATCGTTTTGTTATCAATCAACGTTTTGTTATCAATATTTGTGATTGTTGAGTATTTAGTGAAGTTGTTATCAATCATCATAATGTTGTCAATATTTGTGATCGTTGGATTGGTTCTTCCAGCATCAGTTGCTGTCGGACTTCTTTTTTATTTAGAGCGGAAGAAAGGCTACAAAGTTCTAGATACCGTTGAATTTTTTTGGGATAAAGCTGTGAAACACTTTGAGGAACTTCGTTTAGTCAAGGTTCTAGATACCGTTCTAGATACCGTTGAATTTTTTTGGGATAAAGCTGTGAAACACTTTGAGGAACTTCGTTTAGACAAGGTCGGAAACGATAAACATGATAACGCTGGCTCAGAACATGAGAAAGGTATTGGAAGTGAGCAGGATGTTATCGCTGACAATGCTACTTTGATTGGTAAAAACAGTGGTGATTACACAATTCTGACAATTCAGTAGTAACAATTTTGAAATTACATCACCCTGCTACTGAAAATACTGTTAAGGATTAGGACAGAAGTGAGGCCAAACTGTCATAAAAAATATACGGTAAAAATGCTTATATACGGAATAAGAATTTATTTGCTTTCCTATAGGAATTATCAAAATTAAAGCTGACAATGCTACTCTGATTGGCAAAACAGCGGTGATGACACAAGTGTTAAGAATTCTGAAAGTATAAATTCTCCTCCAGATGAAAACCTTACCTAACGTTTAAACCCTGTATTCTCTGCCCATAATCATTCTCACATGTTTCTTAGTAAGTGCACTCAAGTGCTTAGTAAATCCAGTCCATATGGGGCAAGTTATAATGCAGAAAAAGCACAACTTCAGCTGTTGCCTTAGTTGTACCTGCAGCTGCTGGCTTAGCCTTATCTATAGCTGTTGGCTTATTTGTATCTGCAGGTGTTCGCTTAATTCTTCCTGTAGCTGTTGGCTGAGTTATACTTGTTAGCTTTATTGCACATGCATGTGATATCAGATCAATATATAAGTGTGTTGCATCATCATGCGCATGCTTATTTAGAGTTCGTTCATAAATTTATTATTGGCTAGAGTTCGTTCTTTACTATACAAACAGGAAAAAGCCTACGGCTTTTTCTTCTTTGAAATAGTAAGAGACGAACCTAAAACGATCAAGTAGCTAACTAAGTCCAAAGTGTGCAATAATTTTTTATTCCAATGATCGTCTTTTAATGTATATGCAACCCGGATTATATTAAAAATTTTCAGTTAGTATAGGCTTGAGCTCGTTCTTTATTGTATTATTTCAGTGATCGTCTTTTAATGTAGAATGAGAACATTTACAGTACTGACGCTTCTTATACAGTAATCAGTTCGTTTCTTATTGTAATATAGTTAAGTGACCTATAAAATTTAGTATAGGCAAGAGGTCGTTCTTTATTATAATTCCAATGATCGTTTTTTAATGTAAACTAGCTTCCGCTGGAAGCAGGATTATATATTTTTTTAGTGTATTAGCGAATTTAGTATCATGTCTTATATGTAACATATTTTTTATGCGTCTCTGATAGTGCAATGGTAATCATGCCCAGTTGTCACGCGGGTGACCAGTGCTCGATACCCCGTTGAAGGGAATGTTTAATATATTGACTTTAAATATAACTTTACAAGCTTATACTATAGTTAAGTGACCTATAAAAGTTATAGGGGCAAGAGTTCGTTCTTTATAATAATTTATAATAATAATTAATTTAGTTAATTACAAAAGGATTCTATATACAGCTGTTTCCTTTAAAATGAGCCATTATACAGCTCTTTATTACAACCACAAACTTTTTGATTCAATATTTAAGTTACTATGGGTTCAGCTCGTTCCTTATTGTAAAAAGGCACTAGAATTTTTAGCTTTCGTTTAAATGAGCCGTCTCGCGACAATCTAGGGCCACTGGGTCGATACGATCACCCCTGGTAACAAAGAAAAGACAAATAAACACGCATCCGTGATCTTTCTTCTGGCAAAAAATACCAAATTCCACAATTTTGCAGATAGGACCTTGAAACTTCTACAATAAGGTTGTATGACTTTAGTTTTTTCCTTTTCTTGAAATTAGGGCAAATTTTCTCAGACTCGTAATTTTTGATAGGTATAACTAAACTTGATGAAACTTACATACATAAAATCAGCATAAAAATCCGATTCTTTTGATGTATCTATCGGTATCAAAATTCCGTTTTTTTAGAGTTTCGGTTACTATTGAGACGGGTCGCTCTTACTATACAGTTTGTTACCACGAACTGTTTGATAACAAAAAATACAACTAGTTTTTAATTTTCAGGTATTTTCCTAGTTTAAATTAAAAGATTAAAGTTATTGCTCAAATACCATAAATGTTTTTGAAGTTTATAACTTTAGCGATTATGAACTGAAAACTAATATAAAATAAAAATTATTTTTTTTTAATTTTTACGTCACTTCACTTATTACGTCATATATGGCTATTTGTACACAATCGGTGTTAGATATTACGTCATGTCACCTATTACGTCATATATGGTTATTAGTAGACTATCGGAAGAATTTTCGTTCTTTATTATAAAATGATTACAAACAGGAAAAAGCCTATGGCTTTTTCTTCTTTGAAATAGTAAGAGACGAACCTCAAACAATCAAGTAGCTAACTATTTCAAATGTATTTAATTGTTTGTTATTCCAATGATCGTCTTTTAATGTAAACTACTACGTGAGATCTTCTTGACTAACACCATTTATGATCGATCCTTATGTCCCACTATACAAGTTTGTATAGGAAAGAGTTCGTTCTTTATTGTAATATTTTAAAAATACATTGTTTGAAGTACAAAAGGTTTTTAACCCAATTAATTTCCTTTAAAATGAGCTATTGAACAACCCTCTACGATGTTCCAGTGCCAAGCTATCTGTGGAAAAGAAGAAGAAAGAAAAAAATATCCCCTTTGTGGAGAATAACGTGGTAAAAGTCAATTTTCTTGATTTTCAAGCCAATATATATTCTTTGTTATTCAAGCCAAAGGGCGGTAAGTTTCCCTTATAGGAATTTTGGACAAGGCGATACTAATGGTGTACTTTTTGTTTTGATCTGACTCTTTTTTTAGGAGTTATGGGTTTTTATATTTCTTAACATTGGACGTGATCGTCTCTTACTAGGTTGCTAGCTACCGCTGCAACCCGGATTACATTCTAGCTAAAATAATGAAGATAATATGAATGAACCAAAGTGTTCAGTTTCTTTGGACTTGAGTTCGTTTTTTAACTATAAATACAAACAGGAAAAAGCCTACGGCTTTTTCTTCTTTTAAATAGTAAGAGACGAAACTCAAACAATCAAGTAGCTAACTAAGTCCAATGTATGGAATAGTTTGTTATTTCAGTGATCGTCTTTTAATGTAAATTTAACCCCATTAATTTTCTTTAAAATGAGCCATTAAACAACTCTCTACGATGTTCCAGTGCCAAGCTATCTGTGGAATTACTAACCTTTTTTAACTAACCTAATTACCCTAACCTAAATTAACTAAAATTTAGTATAGGCAAAAAGTCGTTCTTTATTATAATGTTGTTTAAATTAAAAAAATACTATTACTGATTAGGCATCATAAATATTTTTGCAGTTTACATAATAATTTTAGCGATTAAGCCAAAAAAGAAAATTTTGGTTCCAGGAGTTTCGGTTACTATTGAGACAAGTAGCTATTATTACTATAGAGTTCATTACATGGACTGTTTTATTGCTTCAAAATTCAAATATCTTTGAAAAGACTGCAGTATGAAAATACATCAAAAATGCAATTTTTTTGACAAAATTGATTCTACTTTAAAAAGTATTTTATTTTTAAATACAAAAGTAACTAGATGTTGCAATTTCCTTTAAAATGAGCTATTATACAGCTCTCTATGATTTTCCAGTGCCCAGCTAGCTGAGCAGAAAGAAAAAGCGGAAAGAAAAAAATATCCCGTTTGGGGAGAATAACGTGGTAAAAGTCAATTTTCTTGATTTTCAAGCCAATATATTTTCTTTGTTATTCAAGCCAAAGGGCGGTAAGTTTCCTTTATAGAGGATTCGGACAAGGCGGTTCTAATGGTGTACTTTTTGTTTTGATCTGACTCTGTTTTTAGGAGTTGGGGGGTTTTATATTTCTTGACATTGGAGGTGATCGTCTCTTACTAGGTTGCTAGCTACCGCTGCAACCCGGAAAAATATAAATACTGTAATCTTAACTATAGTGAAGTTGCGTATGCAAGTTAGTATAGGGAAGAGTTCGATCTTTATTATAGTCTCTTACTAGGTTGCTAGCTACCGCTGCAACCCGGATTACCACTGGTATACGATTATGTTTGAAAGACTGCAGTGTGAAAAGACATCGAAAATGCAGTTTTTGGTGGAAAAATTTATTCTCTTTTAGAAATAATTTATTTTAGTTACAAAAGGTTTTTAACCCAATTAATTTCCTTTAAAATGAGCTATTGAACAACCCTCTACGATGTTCCAGTGCCAAGCTATCTCTGGATACAAAAGAAAAGAGAAAAAAATATCCCGTTTGTGGAGAATAACGTGGTACAAGTCAATTTGCTTGATTTTCAAGCCAATATATTTTCTTTGTTATTCAAGCCAAAGGGGGTAAGTTTCCTTTATAGAGGATTCGGACAAGGCGGTTCTAATGGTGTACTTTTTGTTTTGATCTGACTCTTTTTTTAGGAACTATGGGTTTTTATATTTCTTAACATTGGACGTGATCGTCTCTTACTAGGTTGCTAGCTACCGCTGCAACCCGGATTGCTAGCTACCGCTGCAACCCGGATTAACTCTATAATCTTCGAACATTTGAACCTTTTATAATTTATAATGATGTATAATATAAATACTGTAATCTTAACTATAGTGAAGTTGCGTATGCAAGTTAGCATAGGGAAGAGTTCAATCTTTATTATAACAATATGTAATCATGAATGATACCATTTACATCTTTGTCGTTCTTAAATAGTAACATTTACGATGAACCATATCGATCCTTTTATGCACTTGTAGCTACGCCTGGAGCCAGCTTATATAGTAAAGTTTTCTATTAGTAGAAATTTGGATTGCTCTATTTTGATAGTTTTTTTGGTTATTCTTTCTTTTTTTCCACTCGCGTGAGACCATATTTTTTCAAGGTTTAAAATTATTAAGTACACAATACCCCGTGTCAAGTATCTAAAACCTAGCATAAAAAAAACTAATTTTTTAATTTTCAGGTATTTATCTTGTTTGAATTACAAAATTAGTATTATTGGTTAGACACCATAAATATTTTTGCAGTTTACATAATAAGTTTAGCGATTCTGGACTGAAAACTAAAATAATTGCAATTATGAGACAATAATATGGAGATACGTACTTTACGGGTTACAAACCAAAAAAAGTTTGGTTCCAGGATACAATAATAACTTTGAACTGAGATGAAAAAAAATTTTCTTCCAGGAGACAAAAAGTAAAGCTGATTATAAAATTTTCATGTATTTTTGTTGTTTAAATTAAGAAATTACTATTACTGATTAGGCATCATAGATATTTTTGCAGTTTACATAATAATTTTAGCGATTAAGCCAAAAAAGAAAATTTTGGTTCCAGGAGTTTCGGTTACTATTGAGACAAGTAGCTATTATTACTATAGAGTTCATTACCATGAACTGTTTGATTGCTTCAAAATTGAAATATCTTTGAAAAGACTGCAGCATGAAAATACATCAAAAATGCAATTTTTTTGACAAAATTGATTCTACTTTAAAAAGTATTTTATTTTTAATTACAAAAGTGACTAGATGTTGCAATTTCCTTTGGAATGAGCTATTATACAGCTCTCTATGATTTTCCAGTGCCCAGCTACCTTAGAAGAAAAATCAAGCGGAAAGAAAAAAAATCCCGTTTGCGGAGAATAACGTGGTAAAAGTCAATTTTCTTGATTTTCAAGCCAATATATTTTCTTTGTTATTCAAGCCAAAGGGCGGTAAGTTTCCTTAATAGGGGTTTCGGACAAGGTGGTTCTAATGGTATACTTTTTGTTTTGATATGACTCTTTTTTTTAGGAGTTAGGGGTTTTATATTTCTTTACATTGGAGGTGATCGTCTCTTACTAGGTTGCTAGCTACCGCTGCAACCCGGATTGCTAGCTACCGCTGCAACCCGGATAATGGTGTACTTTTTGTTTGGATTTGACTTTTTTTAGGAGTTAGGGATTTTTGTATTTCTTAACATTGGACGTGATCGTCTCTTACTAGGTCACTAGCTACCGTTGCAACCCGGATATTTTTAACTCCATTAATTTCCTTTAAAATGAGCCATTGAACAACTCCCTAGGATGTTCCAGTGTGTAGCTATCTGTGGAATTACTAACCTATACTATAATTAAGTGGTGCATAAAAATTAGTATAGGCAAGAGGTCGTTATTTATTATAATTAGAAATTCAAATATCTTTGAAAAGAGAGCAGTATGAAAATACATCAAAAATGCAATTTTTTCGAAAAAATTGATTCTACTTTAAAAAGTATTTTATTTTTAATTACAAAAGTGACTAGATGTTGCAATTTCCTTTTTTAGGAACTATGGGTTTTTATATTTCTTAACATTGGGCGTGATCGTCTCTTACTATGTTGCTAGCTACCGCTGCTACCCGGATAACAGATGCCGCTGCAACCCGGATACCGCTACAAACTGGATAGCTTGTAGCTACTCCTGGAGCCACCATATATCAGTTTCTATGGGCGAGAGATCGTTCTTTACTGTAATTTTTTTCCAGAGAAAATAAAAAGATTTCACATCAGTTCTGATTTTTCTCAAAGAGATGAAAAAAAATTAAAGTTCTGTTCTAAATTCCTTATAAAAGATAGGAAAAAGTTACACTATGATTGTCAATATTCGTCATGAAGATAAAGAGTTCTACTTTGATTCTGAATTTGCTCAAAGAAGTGAAGAAAAGTTCAAGCTCTCTTCTGAAGATAAGAAGTTCCACTTTAATTCTGAGTTCTCTCAATAAAGTGAAGAAAAGTTCTAGTTCTCTTCTGAATTTTCTCAAAGAAAAAAAAAGAATAAAGATGTTCTATGATTTTGAATATTCACCATGAAGATAAAGAGTTCCACTTTAATTCTGAGTTTTCTCAAAGAAGTGAATACAAGTTCAATTTCTCTTCTGAACATAAAAAGTTCCACTTTAATTCTGAGTTTTCTCATTAAAGTGAAGAAAAGTTTAAGTTTGCTTCTGAATTTTCTCAAAGAAAAAAATAAGTTACAGATAAATTCTATTTTTTTCCAGAGAAAATAAAAAGGTTCCACTTCAGTTCTGATTTTTCTCAAAGAGGTGAAAAAATTTATAGTTCTGTTCTAAATTTGTCGTAAAAGATAGAAAAAAAGTTATACTTTGATTGCGAATATTCACCTTGAAGATAAAGAGTTCCACTTTGATTCTGAATTTGCTCAAAGAAGTGAAGAAAAGTTCAAGCTCTCTTCTGAAGATAAGAAGTTCCACTTTAATTCTGAGTTTTATCAATAAAGTGAAGAGAAGTTCTAGTTCTCTTCTCGATTTTCTCAAAGAAAAAAATAAGTTACATATAAATTCTAATTTTTTCCAGAGAAAATAAAAAGATTCCACTTCAGTTCTGATTTTTCTCAAAGAAGTGAAAAAAAAATTTAAAGTCCTGGGCTAAATTTCTCTTAAAACATAGCAAAAAGTTATACTTTGATTGTGAATATTCACCATGAAGATAAAGAGTTTCACTTTAATTCTGAGTTTTTTCAAAGAAGTGCACAAATGTTCAAGTTCTCTTCTGAATTTTCTTAAAGAAGAGAAAAAAGTTAGCTCAAATCTAAATTTTACCAAAGAAGAGAAAAAAGTTCCACTTCAGTTCTGAATTTTCTCAGATATGAAAAAATTTAAAATTTTTGTTCTAAATATCTCCGTAGAAGTTAGAAAAGAAGTTACAGTTGACTTCTGTATATTCTCCATGAAGATAGAAAAGGTTTCACTTTAATTCTGAGTTTTCTCAGAGAGGTGAAGAAAAGTACAAGTTCCTCTTCTGAAGATAAATAGTTCCAGTTCTAATTCTGAGTTCTCTCGAAGAAGTGAAGAAAATTAAAAGTTCTCTTCTGGATTTTCTCGAATAAAAAAAAGTTACAGTTCAATTCAAAATTTTTCCATAGAAGTTAGAAAAAAGTTATTCTTCGATTCTGAATTTTTTCTTCCAAGAAGAGAAAAAATCTGCTTTAATTCTGTATTTTCTCAAAGAATTGAAGAAAAATTCAAGTTCTCTTCTGAATGTTTTCCCAGAGAGGAGACAAGGTTCCACTTTAATTCTGAGTTTTCACAACGAAGGGAAGAAAAGTTCAAGTTCTCTTCTGAATTTTCTCAAAGAAAAGAAAAAAGTTATTGTCCAATTCTAATTTTTTCCAAAGAAAATAAAAAATCTCCGACTTCTTAATAAACAGTCTAAGCGTTTGACATGCTAGCGTATCCTAAAATAATAGAAATATAAAAAAGTAATGCATAAAGTATTTTTGTTGAAATAACAACATGTAGAATATTAACATTAAAATATATTAGATACATTATTATACATTATTAATATTATTGAGCAACTTTGGAAATTTTGAATTTGTTCCATAAAATAAATCATCATGTTTTCTCTTGATACTAGAGTTACTCACTTCTTTTAGTTCAGAACCACTAGAATAATTATTATTACATTTTGAGGCATATACAATTTTTACTGGGGTGTCATCTACAGGTTCAATGCACGTTTCATTCTTTGAATTATTTGATTTATTGACTATATGATCATTGGTAGTAATAATGTTCACTTATGCTTTATTCTCTATTAATTTATCTTTATATTCGTTAGTGATATTGTCTGCCAATGCCCTTTTTATTTTGACTGCGATTTCATTGTCTATTATCACATTATTTTTACAGAGGTAACAGTTCTGGCACGTAGCCAAGATATGATTTAGGATATTAGTGCAGCAGTATGCATGTCTTCTATTTCCCTTTGCTTTCATTCGAATGATAACACCATGAAGATGACGATAAGATCTATCAACGGGTAACATGTTACCAGAACCATTAGCTAGAAGTTGCCCCTCTTCATCAACTATTATTCTTATGTTGGCATTCTCTTTGAGTACTAACTTCTCTGGAAACAGTAATTTTACATATCCACCCTTTGCATGTTGGAAATTCTTGGGTACTCCAAAGTAATTTAACTCCTCACTCTCATGACAACGTAGGCATACAGTCCCAATAAGATATCCTCTACTGAAATGCAAAAAGTTAGGCTAATTTAGGTTTACTTTGAGTGGAAATCTAGAAATCTAGCTTAAATGTGAATTTTTTATGCTTTAAATATGTTTTATGTCATTCTAAGACATGTAGAAAAAGTTGAAATAAAATTATCATGTTAAAAAAAATATACTTCAAAAAGTATAAAAAATGGGGGGATGAGCCCAAATAGTTGGAGGGAGGGGGCCCCTTGGAGGTTGAGGTCCTTGATGGCTAGGGTCATTGGTGGTTGCGGTCCTTGATGGTTCAAATCCATAACCATCTCACTAATCATTTTATAATATTAAAAAAATAAGCTTCAAAAAGTGTAAAAAATGGGGGGATGGGCCCAAAAAGTAAGGGGAGGGTGCCCCTTGGAAGTTGGGGAGAGGGGACCTTGGAGGTTGAGGTTCTTGTTGGCTAGGGTCATTGGTGGTTGCGGTCCTTGATGGTTCAAATCCATAACAATGTCACTAATCCCATATTGTGGACTTGTCTATTATAGCGACCAAAGCCAAGAAGTAAAGCTATGTCAAGTCACATGTCTCAAACTGTTTCACCCCAAATAATCCCCTAAAATGTCAATTTTATATGGTTTAAGCATGTTTTATGTCATTGCAAGACATGTAAAAGACGTAGAAGTAAAATTATCATGTTAAAAAAAATAAACTTCAAAAAAGTATAAAAAACTTGGAAGGAGGAGGCCCCTTGGAGGTTGGGGAGAATGAACCTTGGAGGTAGAGGTCCTTGGTGGCTAGTTTCATTGGTGGTTGCTGTCCTTTGTGGTTCAAATCCTTAACCATCTCACTAATCCCATATTGTGTACTTGTTCATTCTAAGACATGTAAAAAAAGTAGAAATAAAATTATCATGATGAAAAAAATAAACTTCAAAAAAGTATAAAGAAATGGGGATATGGTCCCAACAAGTTGGAGGGAGGGGGCTCCTTGGAGGTTGGGGAGAGGGGGCCTTGGAGGTTGAGGTCCGGGGTGGCTAGGGTTATTGGTGGTTGCGTTCCTTGATGGTTCAAATCCATAACCATCTCACTAATCCCATATTGTGTACTTGTCTATTAAAGCGACCAAAGCCGAGAAGTAAAGCTATGTCAATTCACATGTCTCAAACTGTTTCACCCCAAATAATCCCCTAAAATGTCAATCAATCTCTGACGTTTCTTTTGTTCTGGCAACTGTGCACAGATACATTTTAAATTCCTATGAAGCCTATTGATTTGTCTGTCATGAATTCTTACGTAACCGAAGCTCTATAAGCTCAACTTAATTCATGTCTGTATCAATTACACATCCTCCTGTCTGGAAATTAATGATAATATGTTATCAAGGAAGGTTCACGGGTTGAAATTGTGTCTTCCTTATATTAGTTGCACTTGCTAATACCTTTTGGGACTATTACGTAAAATTCAATGCTTAAATTCCCAGAAATCTGCTCTGATGTCACTTCGCCCAGTATTTCTAGCTCTCTGATTGGCTTAGAAAGAGGCGTGTGATCTTGTACTGGTTGTAATAAATGAGCGTGTGGCTGTGATGTCACATCTTCCTGGACTGGCACTCCTTCTTCTGCTACCGTCAATGGAAACAATTTGCACTTTAATGAAAACAAAATACAGTTTAATTATTTTCACATTTTTCTTTAATAAAAAGGAATTCCATTCAAACAATATATGTATATTAAATTAAAAAGTTTTTGTGGATTTTTTTTTAAGTTAATACTAAAAAGAATACTATCAAATGAAAGCATAGATCGAAATTAAAACTTAAAACACCCTAAATTCGGTCCATAAATGAGGGAGGGTGCGTCCTCATCATACCTCTGCTCTTTATAGTAAATAAACTACCCTTGGAACCACCATATATCAGTTACTATGGGCGAGAGATCGTTCTTTACTCTATGATTTTCACTAAGACTTTACGACTTCTAATATTTTAAATCAGCATATAAATTCGATTTTGTTGATATATCTATTGGTATCAAAATTCCGTTTCTTAGAATTTTTGTTACTTTTGAGCCGGGTCACTCTTACTATACAGTTCCTTACCACAAACTGTTTGACAAAGTATAACCAAAACTTCTATTAATAACTACTTGACTAACATAATTTATGATGAACTATATCGATCCTTTATGTATTGCTTGCTACCGCTGCAACCTGGATGAAATCTCTTCTTTGTTTGATGTGAAATTACAAACAGGAAAAAGCCTATGGCTTTTTTTTAATTGGAATAGTAAGAGACGACCTAGCTACAAACTTTTTTTATGACATCATTGATCAATCTTTAACATGAAATGAGCTTTACTGTAATGGTTTGTTCTTTACTAGGTTTCAGCCATCTCTACGGCCATGATACTGATGGAAATTACATAATACATATTTATGTTTCAGTTAACATGGGCTAGGTCTCGTTCTTTATTGTAAAATTACTCAAACATTCTAAATATTTTTGCAGTTTACAGAGTTTTGCACTTTTTTATCATACCTTTTGCATTGTAATAATATAAATACTGTAATCTTAACTATAGTAAAAAATCCTATGCAAGTTAGTATAGGGAAGAGTTCGATCTTTATTATATTCTCATACCTTTTGCTTTTACATAATATAAATACTGTAATCTGAACTATTGTTAAGTTGTCTGTGCAATTTATTATAGGCAAGAGCTCGTTCTTTATTATAATTCAGTTAACAAATTAATTTTTTGTTAAAACCCCCAAAAATTACTGCATTTTCAATAATAATGGACAATTATATAAAAAAAAACTGTATAGACAAACACCATTTATGAAGAACTATGTCAGTCCATTATGTAATTTATGTAATCCAGTACCAAGCTCGATCTTTACTATGATTTTCAGGAGTTATGGGTTACATTAATTTTTTACTATGGGGCGTGATCGTCTCTTACTAGGTTGCTAGCTACCTTTGCAACCCAGATTACTACAGATTCCGCTGCAACCCGGATACTGTTGCAGTCTTAATAGCTTGCAGCTACCCCTGGAACCACCATATATCAGTTACTATAGGCGAGAGATCGCTCTTTACTGTAATAAACTGCAATTGCTCCTTCCAAAATTAATATACGAATTTTCAAAGAAGTACGCCTCCGTATATTCACTGTGTTGTCGAACATTTTCCATTGCATCTATAAACTGTTCCGCAGTTGCCAATCCATACCTTGGAAGCTTTTCGTTAAACTGACAACATTTCTTTTGGATATTACTATGAAGCTTTGTCAAAGAATTTCTAGCCGTCTTTTCAACAGCATCCGCTCTTTCAAAGAGAATTTTAATCTGTAATTTTGAATACTTTTCGTGATCAAGATAAAACATGCGTAAAATGTTTCTCAATTTACAAAGATCAGCCTGCATTTTTGCCATCTTCTTGTATTTCTGAATGTAATTTTTCCCTTTGTCCTTATGCGTTCTTCGGTACAACCTCGCAGAGAATTTAATTTTTTCAGTATAGATTTTGTCACCCCAGTAACGCTCCTTGATCTTTTGTTTGGCTGTCTCAATTTTTACTTCTCGATACACCTGGACGGTTGAATACCTTTGCTTTTGGTTTTTCTTATATTTGATGCGATAATCTTCATCATTGTGATAACTATCCTTGAACTTTTGTTTGGCTGTCTCAATTTTTGCATGTCTATAATCTTCATCATTGAGATAACACATCTTGCTGTTTTGTTTTGCTCTCTCAATTATTACTTCTCGATACGCCTGGTTGGTTGAATACCTTTGTTTTGCTCTCTCAATTATTAATTTTCGATACGGCTGGTCGGTTGAATACCTTTGCTTTTTTCTTTTCAAGATACTATCTCTGTTGTTGGTGTAGTACTGTTTTTTCAACTTGCGTATAGCTTGCTTGATTGAAACCATTATGTAATTATGAATGAGAACATTTACAGTTCTGACGCTTCTTATATAGTAATTATGACGTCACGGCGTAATGATTTTATTGACGTCATAGCGCAATGATATTATTTCATGACGTCTTCAGAAACAACAATATATTTTCGTGTTTTTCTATTCACGTCACAGCTCTAATATAAAACTATGACGACATTCAATATTTATCTTGTAGGGTTTCAGACAAGGTAATTCTAATGATGTACTTTTGTTTTGATTTGACTCTATTTTTAGGAGTTTTGTTATATTTCTTAGCATTGGACTGATCGTCTCTTACTAGATTGCTAGCTACTGCCGCAACCCAGATTCACATATATATATTTATTTATGAAACGCAACCTTACCGAGTGGTCCAAGGCACTTGTGTTAGCCACCAGTCTCTTCGGAGGTGTGGGTTCAAATCTTACCGCTGGTATGCGATTATGTTTGAAAGACTGCAATGTGAAAAGGCATTGAAAATGCAGTTTTTGGTGGAAAAATTTATTCTCTTTTAGAAATAAATTATTTTAGTTACAAAAGGTTTTTAACCCAATTAATTTCCTTTAAAATGAGCTATTGAACAACTATCTACGATGTTCCAGTGCCAAGCTATCTCTGGATACAAAAAAAGAAAAGAGAAAAAAATATCCCGTTTGGGGAGAATAACGTGGTAAAAGTCAATTTTCTTGATTTTCAAGCCAATATATTTTCTTTGTTATTCAAGCCAAAGGGCGGCAAATTTCCTTTATAGAGGTTTCGGACAAGGCGGTTCTAATGGTGTACTTTTTGTTTTGATCTGACTCCATTCTTAGGAACTAGGGGTTTTTATATTTCTTAACATTGGACGTGATCGTCTCTTACTAGGTTGCTAGCTACCGCTGCAACCCGGATCATGATTTACAAGCCAATATGTTTCCCTTGCTGTTCAAGCCATGGGACAGATAGTTTCCAATACAGGGGTTTCGGGCAAGGCAGATCTAATGGTGTACTTTTTGTTTTGATCTGACTCCTTTTCTTAGGAACTATGGGTTTTTATAATTCTTAACATTGGACGGGATCGTCTCTTACTAGTTTGCTAGCAACAGCTGCAACCCGGATATCATTGCTATATCATTAACTAGTATAGGTTTATTTAGTATAGGAAAGAGTTCGTTCTTTGTTATAATTTTCTAGCTTGTATTGAAATATTCAAACTATTGCTCGGATACCATGGATATTTTTGCAGTTTACACAAGCTGCAAAGAACGCACAGGCTGATCTTTGTAAATTGAGAAAAATTTTACGAATGTTTTACCGGGATTACGAAAAATATTCAAAATTAAAGATTAAAATTATCTCTGAAAGAATATATTTTGTTGAAAAGTCAGCTAGAGATGCTTTCGCAAAACTTCATAGTAATATCCAAAAAAATTGTGATTTTCATTGTGATAACGCTCCTTGATCTTTTGTCTAGCCCACGCAATTCTTGCTTCTCTGTAATCTTCATCATTTTGATAACGCTCCTTGATCTTTTGTTTGGCTGTCTCAATTTTCGCATGTCTATAATCTTCATAATGTGATAACACATCTTGCTGTTTTGTTTGATTACTTCTCGATACGCCTGGTCGGTTGAATACCTTTGCTTTTTTCTTTTCAAGTTACTATCTATGTTTTTTATGTAGTACTGTTTTTTTTTAACTTGCGTATAGCTTGCTTTGATCTAACCATTATCTAATTATGAATGAGAACATTTACAGTTCTGACGCTTCTTATATAGTAATTATGACGTCACGACGTAATGATTTTATTTCATGACGTCATGGCGCAATGGTATTATTTCATGACGTGTTCAGAAACCACAATATAATGTCGTGTTTTTCTATTCACGTCATAGCTCTAATATAAAGCTATGACGACATTCATTATTTATCTAGTAGGGTTTCAGACAAGGTAGTTCTAATGATGTACTTTTGTTTTGATCTTACTCTATTTTTAGGAGTTTTGGGTTTTTATATTTCTTAGCATGAGACTGATCGTCTCTTACTAGGTTGCTAGCTACTGCTGCAACCCAAATTATAAGAGGCAGCCTGGCCGAGTGGTCCAAGGCACTGGTGTTAGCCACCAGTCTGTTCGGAGGCGTGGGTTCAAATCTTACCGCTGGTATAATGTTTGACATACTGCAGTGTGAAAAGACATCAAAAATGCAGTTTTTGGTGGAAAAATTTATTCTCTTTTAGAAATAATTTATTTTAGTTACAAAAGATTTTTAACCCAATTAATTTCCTTTAAAATGAGCCATTGAACAACTCTCTACGATGTTCCAGTGCCAAGCTGTCTCTGGATACAAAGAAAAAATAAAAAAAAAGAAAAAAAATATCCCGTTTAGGCAGAATGTTGTAGTAGCTGCCACTTTTCTTGATTTTCAAGCCAATATATTTCCCTTGCTGTTCAAGCCTAGGGACAGAAAGTTTCCTATACAGGGGTTTCGGACAAGGCGGTTCTAATGGTGTACTTTTGAATTTGATCTGACTCCTCTGTTAGCAACTATGGGCTTTTATATTTCTTAACATTGGACGTGATCGTCTCTTACTAGGTTGCTAGCTACCGCTGCAACCCGGAAAAATTTAAAAAAGAAACTTGTTTATTTACATTCTAGCTAAAATAATGAAGATAATATGAATGAACCACTGTGTTCAGTTTCTTTGGACTTGAGTTCGTTTTTTAACTATAAATACAAACAGGAAAAAGCCTACGGCTTTTTCTTCTTTTAAATAGTAAGAGACGAAACTCAAACAATCAAGTAGCTAACTAAGTCCAATGTATGGAATGGTTTGTTATTTCAGTGATCGTCTTTTAATGTAATTGATTTCATACTTATTACTATGGCTTACAGTTCGTTCCTTATTGTAAAATTAACGAATGAGACCATTTACATCTTTGTCGTTCTTAAGTAGTAATTATGACGTCACGGCGTAATGATTTTATTGACGTCATGGCGCAATGATATTATTTCATGACGTCTTCAGAAACCACAACATAATATCGTGTTTTTCTATTCACGTCGTAGCTCTAATATAAAACTATGACGACATTCATTATTTATCTAGTAAGTTTTCAGACAAGGTATTTCTAATGATATACTTTTGATCTGACTATATTTTTAGGAGTTTTGGGTTTTTATATTTCTTAGCATTGGACTGATCGTCTCTTGCTAGGTTGCTAGCTACTGCTGCAACCCAGATTCACATATATATTATTTATGAGAGGCAGCCTGGTCGAGTGGTCCAAGGCACTGGTGTTAGCCACCAGTCTCTTCGGAGGCGTGGGTTCAAATCTTACCGCTGGTATAATGTTTGAAATACTGCAGTGTGAAAAGACATCGAAAATGAAGTTTTTGGTGGAAAAATCTATTCTCTTTTAGAAATAATTTATTTTAGTTACTATAGATTTTTAACCCAATGAATTTCCTTTAAAATGAGCCATTGAACAACTCTCTACGATGTTCCAGTGCCAAGCTATCTGTGGAAAAGAAAGAAAAGAGAAAAAAAGAAAAAAAAATATCCCGTTTAGGCAGAATGTTGTAATAGCTGCCACTTTTCTTGATTTTCAAGCCAATATATTTCCCTTGCTGTTTCAAGCCAAGGGACAGAAGGTTTCCTATACAGGGGTTTCGGACAAGTTGGTTCTAATGGTGTACTTTTGAATTTGATCTGACTCCTTTGTTAGGAACTATGGGTTTTTATATTTCTTAACATTGGACGTGATTGTCTCTTACTAGGTTGCTAGCTACCGCTGCAACCCAGAAGGAGATAGGGGTTTCTATATTTCTTAACATTGGACGTGATCGTCTCTTACTAGGTTGCTAGCTACCGCTGCAACCCAGAAAATAAAAAGTTATATTCAGAAGTCCAAAAAGATGGCAACAATGCAGGCTGATCTTTGTAAATTGAGAAAAATTTTACGAATGTTTTACCGGGATTACGAAAAATATTCAAAATTAAAGACTAAAATTATCTCTGAAAGAATGGATCTTGTTGAAAAGTTGGCTAGAGATGCTTTCGCAACACTTCATAGTAATATCGGAAAGAAATGTTGCTTGTTTAATGAAAAGCTTCCAAGGTATGGACCGGTAACTGTGGAACAGTTTACAGATGTAATGTGAAATCTTATACATCACTGTGAATATATGGAGGCATAATTGTCCTTTACTTAGTTTCAGCTTAAATTCGATGATCGATCCTTTATGTACTAACTACATCCAACGAATATGACGTTTATTGATCAATATTGTATATAAAAAATTAAGTTTTTCGTAAAAAATAATTAATTTAAAAAAAAATTAAGCACAAATCGCACTAGATCTTGAGATTTCCTTTAAAATGAGCCATTGAACAACTCTCTACGATGTTCCAGTGTTCAAAGCTATCTGTGGAAGAGAAGAAGAAAGAAAAAATTATGCCGTCTAGGCAGAATGTTTTAGTTACCGCCACTTTTCTTGATTTTCAAGCCAATATATTTCCCTTGCTCTTCAAGCCAAATAACAGAAAGTTTACTATACAGGGGTTTCGGACAAGGCGGTTCTAATGGTGTACTTTTTGTTTTGATCTGATTTTTTTTAGGAGTTATGGGTTTTTATATTTCTTAACATTGGACGTGATTGTCTCTTACTAGGTTGCTAGCTACCGCTGCAACCAGGATATAACATATTTAAGTTAATATTGGCTGGAGTTTGTTCTTTATTATATTAACTCTATAATCTTCGAACATTATCGATCCTTTATGTAATCACGTCATAGCTCTAATTTATCTAGTAGGGTTTCAGACAAGGTAGTTCTAATGATGTACTTTTGTTTTGATCTGACTGTATTTTTAGGAGTTTTGGGTTTTAATATTTCTTAGCATTGGACTGATCGTCTCTTGCTAGGTTGCTAGCTACTGCTGCAACCCAAATTATGAGAGGCAGCCTGGCCGAGTGGTCCAAGGCACTGGTGTTAGCCACCAATCTCTTCGGCGGCGTGAGTTCAAATCTTACCGCTGGTATAATGTTTGAAAGATTGCAGTGTGAAAAGACATCAAAAATGCAGTTTTTGGTGGAAAAATTTATTCTCTTTTAGAAATAATTTATTATAGTTACTATAGATTTTTAACCCAATTAATTTCCTTTAAAATGAGCCATTGAAAAACTCTCTACGATGCTCCAGTGCCAAGCTATCTCTGGATACAAAAGCAAAAAGAAAAAAAATATCCCGTTTAGGCAGAATGTTGTAGTAGCTGCCACTTTTCTTGATTTTCAAGCCAATATATTTCCCTTGCTGTTCAAGCCAAGGGACAGAAAGGTTCCTATACAGGGGGTTCGGAAAAGGCGGTTCTAATGGTGTACTTTTTGTTTTGATCTGACTCCTCTGTTAGGAACTATAGGTTTTTACATTTCTTAACATTGGACGTGATCGTCTCTTACTAGGTTGCTAGCTACCGCTGCAACCCGGATCTCTTACTAGGTTGCTAGCTACCGCTGCAACCAGGAAAAACCTATATAGATTAAGTGGTATAACAACAAGGATGACGTTAGTTACAACTTGGGTTTCGTTTTATGCTATATCATTACAAACAGGAAAAAGCCTACGGATTTTCTTCTTTGAAATAGTAAGAGACGAACTAAGTCCAAAAGAAGAGTAAGTAAGTCCAATGTATACAGTGGTATGTTATTCCAATGATCGTCTTTTAATGTAATATGCAAGTTAGTATAGGGAAGAGTTCGATCTTTATTATAAATGTAAAACTAGCAAAACATTTTTTAAGCCTGATGAAGATTTAACTAATTTAACTGATGTGTCAAAAGTAAGGTTGCAAGTCAACGATTTTGTTTTGGCCTTATTATAATTGGTATGGTGAAATAATGATATGCATATGGCTCTTAAATCATACTTCTTTATGGTTCCATATGGTCCAGTGGCTAGGATAGTTAACTTTCACTTAACAGGCTCGGGTTCGATTCCCGGTGTGGGAAAATTTTTAACTCTATAATCTTCGAACATTTGAACTTTATATAATTTATAATGATGTATAATATAAATACTGTAATCTTAACTATAGTGAAGTTGCGTATGCAAGTTAGTATAGGGAAGAGTTCGATCTTTATTATAAACTCCTAAAAAATGGAATTTTTATTTTTATATTTAGTTACAATGGCGCCGGAATTCTTTCCTTACTATAACTATAAAAATTTATTTGATGTGAAATTACAAACAGGAAAAAGCCTATGGATTTTTCTTAATTTTAATAGTAAGAGACGACCTGGCTACAATCTTTTAATGATTATTTTTTATTTTTGCGTTTCTTACTAGGTTGCTAGCTGCCACTGCAACCCGGATTATGTAATTAATAGGTTGCTAGCTACCGCTGCAACCTAGATATTCTTATTTTTATTACTATGGGCTAAGTTTCGTTCTTAACTGTAAATACTAGGTTGCTAGCTACCGCTGCAACCCGGATATGATTACAAACAGGAAAAAACCTACGACTTTTTCTTCTTTGAAACAGTAAGAGACGAACCTCAAACAATCACGTAGCTAACTAAGTCCAATGTATGCAATGGCTTTTTTTATTCCAATGATCGTCATTTAATGTTATTTAAAATCAAATTTAACCTCGTATGACGTCATAGACCACATACCCCTTTTTTTCTGTTGAATCATTTACTATGAGATAGACTTCGGTCCTTACTGTAATAAGAGACGAACCTCAAATGATCAAGTAGCTAACTAAGTCCAATGCAAGCAATAACTTTTTATTCCAATGATCGTCTTTTAATGTAACATATCAGTTACTGTGGGAGAGAGATCGTTCTTTACTGTAATCTCTTACTAGGTTGCTAGCTACTGCTGCAACCCATATTCACATATATATTTATTTATGAGAGGCAGCCTGGCCGAGTGGTCCAAGGCACTGGTGTTAGCCACCAGTCTCTTCGGAGGCGTGGGTTCAAATCTTACCGCTGGTATACGATTATGTTTGAAAGACTGGAGTGTGAAAAGACATCGAAAATGCAGTTTTTGGAGGAAAAATTTATTCTCTTTTAGAAATAATTTATTTTAGTTACAAAAGGTTTTTAACCCAATTAATTTACTTTAAAATGAGCTATTGAACAACCCTCTACGATGTTCCAGTGCCAAGCTATCTGTGGAAAAGAAAAAAAAAGAAAAAAGAAAAAAATATCCCGTTTGGGAAGAATAACGTGGTTAAAGTCAATTTTCTTGATTTTCAAGCCAATATATTTCCCTTGCTGTTCAAGCCAAGGGACAGAAAGTTTCCTATACAGGGGTTTCGGACAAGGCGGTTCTAATGGTGTACTTTTTGTTTTGATCTGACTCCTTTGTTAGGAACTATGGGTTTTTATATTTCTTAACATTGGAAGTATCGTCTCTTACTAGGTTGCTAGCTACCGCTGCAACCCGGATTGCGGCTACCCCTGGAACCACCATATATCCGTCACTATGGCCGAGAGATCGTTCTTTACTGTAATAATGAACTATATCGATCCTTTGTGTAAAAGTAGGGTGCGACATGTTTGTTGAAATGACAGCTATTTCTGCTGGATATGACGTCATTGTCTCTCAGAGACAAACAACGTCCACTTTATATGTATTATTATAAAACCTGATTGCAAACAGGAAAAGGCCTACGGCTCTTTCTTTTTTGAAACGGTAAAAGACGAACCTCAAACAATCAATTAGCTAACTAAGTCCAATGTATGCAATGGTTTGTTATTCCAATGATCGTTTTTTAATGTGTGATATAATAATCCTTAATGTTTTACTATTGGGCGAGGTCGTCTTTTACTAGGTTGATAGTTACCGCTGTAACCCGGTTACTAATTTCAAAAATATTTCTGTATATTTTAACAAGGGATTACAACAAATCAAAAGCCTTAAGAAAGGAAACCAAAAGTTTGAAGCATAGTGGAAATTGTTGTTAGAAAAATATCCTTTCCTAATTTATTTTCTTATAAGTACATTCCTGAATTTAATTTTTTAAAATAATCGGAAGAAATTAATTAGCTAATTTGACAAGACATAGACTACTAAGGGCAAGAGTTCGTTCCTTACTATTAATACGATTATGTTTGAAAGACTGCAGTGTGAAAAGACATCAAAAATGCAGTTTTTGGTGGAAAAATTTATTCTCTTTTAGAAATAATTTATTTTAGTTACTATAGATTTTTAACCCAATTAATTTCCTTTAAAATGCGCTATTGAACAACCCTTTACGATGTTCCAGTGCCAAGCTATCTGTGGAAAAGAAAAAAGAAAGAAAAAAAGAAAAAAAAAAAAAAAAATATCCCGTTTAGGCAGAATGTTGTAGTACCTGCCACTTTTCTTGATTTTCAAGCCAATATATTTCCCTTGCTGTTCAAGCCAAGGGACAGAAATTTTACTATGCAGGGGTTTCGGACAAGGCGGTTCTAATGGTGTACTTTTTGTTTTGATCTGACTCTTTTTTTAAGAACTATGGGTTTTTATATTTCTTAACATTGGACGTGATCGTCTCTTACTAGGTTGCTAGCTACCGCTGCAACCCGGATAAAGAGAAAAAAAATACCCCGTTTAGGCAGAATGTTGTAGTAGCTGCCACTTTTCTTGATTTTTTAGTACTGATTTTTAACTTGTGTGTAGCTTGCTTTGATCTAACCATTATGTATTCATGAATGAGACCATTTACAGTTTTGACGTTTCTTATATAGTAATTATGACGTCACTGCATTAAAAATACAGTTTTTATTGGAAAAATTTATTCTCTTTTAGAAATAATTTATTTTAGTTACTATAGATTTTTAACCCAATTAATTTCCTTTAAAATGAGCTATTGAACAACCCTCTACGATGTTCCAGTGCCAAGCTATCTCTGGATACAAAAAAGAAATAAAAAAAGAAAAAAATATCCCGTTTGGGGAGAATAACGTGGTTAAAGTCAATTTTCTTGATTTTCAAGCCAATATATTTCCCTTGCTGTTCAAGCCAAGGGACAGAAAGTTTCCTATACAGGGGTTTCGGACAAGGCGGTTCTAATGGTGTACTTTTTGTTTTGATCTGACTCTTTCTTTAGGAGCTATGGGTTTTTATATTTCTTAACATTGGACGTGATCGTCTCTTACTAGGTTGCTAGCTAGCAACCGCTGCAACCCGGATAACAATGATCAATCTTTAACATGAAATAGGCGGTAAGTTTAGAGCTGCCTTTGTTAACAGAGATTATTTGTTAACAGAGATGATTTATGATGATTTCTTAAGGAATATAATTAAAATTTCTTAATGTAATAAAAATAATTTGTTTAAATTTCCCAAACGTTTTTAACCCCATTAATTTTCTTTAAAATGAACCATTGAACAACTATCTACGATGTTCCAGTCGCAAGCTATCTGTTCAATTACTAACCTATACTATAATTAAGTGGTGTATAAAATTTAGTATAGGCAAAAGGTCGTTCTTTATTATATAACATTAAAGCTTATTTAAGCATTTGTAGGAAAGTATCTAGTTACTTTTCATAGAGACAAATTGTTACTAAGACATCCTAAATATTTTTGCAGTTTACAAAGTTTTGCAGTTTTTTTCTCGTACATTTTGCTTTGTCATAACTTAAATACTGTAATCTTAACTCTAGTTAAGTTGTCCCTGCAAGTTAGTATAGACAAGAATTCGTTCTTTATTATATTCATTGTATGCAATGGTTTGTTATTCCCATGATCGTCTCTTAATTTAATTTTTTTATTTCTTAACATTGGACGTGATTGTCTCTTACTAGGTTGCTAGCTACCACTGCAATCCGGATTATTACATTTTTAACTTTGGACGTGATCGTCTCTTACTAGGAGGATGCTAGCTACCGCTGTAACCCAGATTAACATGTAAAAAGATGTATTAAGGAATTAAATATCATGACTTATATGTAACTAATATATTATGAGTCTTCGATAGTACAGTGGTAAGTAT
>JAPEVW010000639.1:0-65000 GCA_027921565.1 Artemia sinica | reverse complement strand
ATGTTTAGGCAGTAGCCTGTAGTAGCTGCCACTTTTCTTGATTTTCAAGCCAATATATTTCCCTTGCTGTTCAAGCCAAATGACAGAAAGTTTCCTATACAGGGGTTTCAGACATGGCGGTTCTAATGGTGTACTTTTTGTTTTGATCTGACTTTTTTTTAGGAGTTATAGGTTTTTATATTTCTTAACATTAGACTTGATCGTCTCTTACTAGGCTGCTAGCTACCGCTGCAACCCAGATTTTGATCTGACTTTTTTTTTAGGAGTTATGGGTTTTTATATTTCTTAACATTGGACGTGATCGTCTTATACTAGGTTGTTAGCTACCGCTGCAGCCCGGATTAGTATAGGCAAGTGGTCGTTCTTTATTATAATCTTTATTATATAAATTACGTATAACTCGCTTAGAAGGCATCTTATTACAAAACAAAAAATAAATTCGATGATCGAGCCTTTATGTAATGACGACATTCAATATTTATCTAGTAGGGTTTCAGACAAGGTAATTCTAATGATGTACTTTTGTTTTGATTTGACTCTATTTTTAGGAGTTTTGTTATATTTCTTAGCATTGGACTGATCGTCTCTTACTAGATTGCTAGCTACTGCCGCAACCCAGATTCACATATATATTTATTTATGAGAGGCAACCTGACCGAGTGGTCCAAGGTACTGGTGTTAGCCACCAGTCTCTTCGGAGGCGTGGGTTCAAATCTTACCGCTGGTATGCGATTATGTTTGAAAGACTGCAGTGTGAAAAGACATCGAAAATGCAGTTTTTGGTGGAAAAATTTATTCTCTTTTAGAAATAATTTATTTTAGTTACAAAAGGTTTTTAACCCAATTAATTTCATTTAAAATGAGCTATTGAACAACTATCTACGATGTTCCAGTTCCAAGCTATCTCTGGATACAAAAAAAGAAAAGAGAAAAAAATATCCCGTTTGGGGAGAATAACGTGGTAAAAGTCCATTTTCTTGATTTTCAAGCCAATATATTTTCTTTGTTATTCAAGCCAAAGGGCGGTAAGTTTCCTTTATAGAGGTTTCGGACAAGGCGGTTCTAATGGTGTACTTTTTGTTTTGATCTGACTCCATTCTTAGGAACTATGGGTTTTTATATTACTTAAGATTGGACGTGATCGTCTCTTACTAGGTTGCTAGCTACCGCTGCAACCCGGATTTTTATTCCAATGATTTTCTTTTAATGGAAAATTTTAATATATTGACTTTAAATATAACTGTACTAGCCTATACTATAGTAAAGTGGCCTATAAAATTTAGTATAGGCAAAAGGTCGTTCTTTATAATAATTTAGGAGTTTTGGGTTTTTATATTTCTTAGCATTGGACTGATCGTCTCTTACTAGGTTGCTAGCTACTGCTGCAACCCAAATTCACATATATATTTATTTATGAGAGGCAGCCTGGCCGAGTGGTCCAAGGCACTGGTGTTAGCCACCAGTCTTTTCGGAGGCGTGGGTTCAATTCTTACCGCTGGTATACGATTATGTTTGAAAGTTTGCAGTGTGAAAAGACATCAAAATGCAGTTTTTGGTGGAAAAATTTATTCTCTTTTAGAAATAATTTATTTTAGTTACTATAGATTTTTAACCCAATTAATTTCCTTTAAAATGAGCTATTGAACAACCCTCTACGATGTTCCAGTGCCAAGCTATCTCTAGATACAAAAAAAGAAAAAAAAAGAAAAAAAAAAAGAAAAAAATATCCCGTTTAGGCAGAATGTTGTAGTAGCTGCCACTTTTCTTGATTTTCAAGCCAATATATTTCCCTTGCTGTTCAAGCCAATGGACAGAAAGTTTCCTATACAGGGTTTCGGACAAGGCGGTTCTAATGGTGTACTTTTTGTTTTGATCTGACTCCTTTTTTAGGAGTTAGGGGTTTTTATATTTCTTAACATTGGACGTGATCGTCTCTTACTAGGTTGCTAGCTACCGCTGCAACCCGGATCTGAACGAAAAACTAAAATAAATAAAAATTTAGTTTTTCAATTTTTACTTAACGTCACTCATTACGTCATACATGGTTATTAGTTCACAATCGGTGTTAGACATTACGTCATATATATATAAGGAATCAGTCTTGTTAATTATTTAATCTAAATAGTGATTCCTTATAAATACTACAGTTACTATGGACTAAAGTTCGTTCTTTAATGTAAATTCTAAACTGAAAAACTAAATATATGCAATGGTGTGCTTTTCTAATGATCGTCCTTTAATATAAACTATGGACTAAAGTTCGTTCTTTAATGTAAAAATTCGATGATCGAGCCTTTATGTAACCCGGATTAAAAAATTATTATCATATATTATATGTAACTTTTATTTTTTAAGTCTTCGATAGTCTAATGGTTAGTATGCCCACTTGTTACCTGGGAAAAGGGGGTTCGATTCCCCGTCGGGGAGAACTTTTAATATGTTGAATTAAAAGCACTATCTTTTCAATTTAAAATTTAAAAAAAAAACTTGTTTATTTACATTCTAGATAAAATAATGAAGATAATATGAATGAACCACAGTGTTCAGTTTCTTTGGACTTGAGTTCGTTTTTTAACTATAAATACAAACAGGAAAAAGCCTACGGCTTTTTCTTCTTTTAAATAGTAAGAGACGAAACTCAAACAATCAAGTAGCTAACTAAGTCCAATGTATGGAATGGTTTGTTATTTCAGTGATCGTCTTTTAATGTAACAAATCCAGCCGGTGTCTTTTTCTTTTAATTTGTAGTTCAGCTATCAATAAAACCCTATCATTACTATATCATTAACTATAATTAAGTTGAGTATCTAATCTATTATAGGCAAGAGTTCGTTCTTTATTATAATTTTTGCTGATGACACAACAGCCATTAGCACAGCTAAGACAGCAGAGCTGCTGCAGATTTCCATGAAGGAATCAGTTAATAGAATTACAGCATGGCTGAGGGTAAATAAATTAAGGATTAACATGGCTAAGTCTAACTTTATTATTTTCTCGCGATCATCAAACTTTTACCCATGGATCAAGGAATTAGATATGCCCAATGGCGTTATAAAACGGACTGCGTCTTTTAAATACCTTGGGATTGTAATAGATGAAACTCTATCTTTTAAGGAACATGTTACTTTAACTAGCAAAATTCTGGCAAGAAATCTTGGTATAATGAAGAAACTCCAACATTGTTTTCCCAAGTCTGTCCTTCGCCATCTTTATTTTTCTTTAATACACCCGTATATACTTTATTGTTCAAGTATTTGGCTCTCTACTTTTTCCTCTACCCTAAAACCAATAAGAGTTCTACAAAATCATGCAGTAAGAATTTTAGCCGGTATATCTCCACGTATGTCTGTTAGAGAAATTTACCCAACTTTAAAAATTTTGCCGGCTGCAGGCCTGCGTGAGTTCTATGTATTGTGGTTTATTTTTAGACTGCAGCAGGATGCTCAGCCTCGTTGTTTTGGTGATTTATTGTCCATTAGGTCTACTGTTCATTCTCATGATACAAGGGGTAGCGCGGACTTCTGTGTACCTAGAGGTATATCTTCCCGTTCATGTTTTTCTGTTTTTTATAGAGGTACGCGGAAATGGAATAGTTTGAATAGTGATATTAAGACTATTGGTGACCCCAATATTTTTAGAAAAATCATTAAGGAACTGCTTTTTGCTGAATATGAGTTTTGACTGATTAATTGATTTATTTATTGTGGGGGTTTTGTTGATATGATGTTCCCAGAGGAAGTATAATATATGATATTATTTTGTATTTATTGTTTAGTGTGATGGTATTAGTGGTGTCGGTGGCCAAGTATTCTTTGTTTTAAGGATTTTGTTTACTCTACCTCCCCCACGGACAAGCTTTGCTTTTTAGGGGAGGCAGCAATAATTTTTTGTTGATATGTTTTTTTTTCAATAAATCCTTCTTCTTCTTCAAAACCCAAATTCACATATATATTTATTTATGAGAGGCAGCCTGGCCGAGTGGTCCAAGGCACTGGTGTTAGCCACCAGTCTCTTCGGAGGCGTGGGTTCAAATCTTACCGCTGGTATGCGATTATGTTTGAAAGACTGCAGTGTGAAAAGACATCGAAAATGCAGTTTTTGGTGGAAAAATTTATTCTCTTTTAGAAATAATTTATTTTAGTTACTATAGATTTTTAACCCAATTAATTTCCTTTAAAATGAGCTATTGAACAACTATCTACGATGTTCCAGTGCCAAGCTATCTCTGGATACAAAAAAAGAAAAGAGAAAAAAATATCCCGTTTGGGGAGAATAACGTGGTTAAAGTCAATTTTCTTGATTTTCAAGCCAATATATTTCCCTTGCTGTTCAAGCCAAGGGACGGAAAGTTTCCTATACAGGGGTTTTGGACAAGGCGGTTCTAATGGTGTACTTTTTGTTTTGATCTGACTCCTTTGTTAGGAGCTATGGGTTTTATATTTCTTAACATTGGACGTGATCGTCTCTTACTAGGCTGCTAGCTACCGCTGCAACCCGGAAAAATACAAATGGTACTAGATCTAGGTTTCCTTTAAAATGAGCCATTGAACAACTCTCTACGATGTTCCTGTGCCAAGCTATCTGTGGAAAAGAAGAAGAAAGAAAAAAAGATGCCGTTTGTGGAGAATAACGTGGTTAAAATCAATTTTCTTGATTTTCAAGCCAATATATTTCCCTTGCTGTTCAAGCCAAATAGCAGAAAGTTTCCTATACAGGGGTTTCAGACATGGCGGTTATAATGGTGTACTTTTTGTTTTGATCTTACTTTTTTTAGGAGTTATGGGTTTTTATATATCTTAACATTGGATTTGATCGTCTCTTACTAGATGCTTGCTACCACTGCAACCCGGATCTTACTAGGTTGCTAGCTACCGCTGCAACCCGGATAACAATCAGGAAAAAGCCTACGGCTTTTTCTTCTTTGAAATAGTAAGGGACGAACCTCAAACGATCAAGTAGCTAACTAAGTCCAATGTATGCAATAATTTTTTATTCCAATGATGGTCTTTTAATGTAAATTTCAATTATAAATATTGGGCTTGCTTCTTTATTAGTAAGGCCAATAATAGAGCATTCGATACGTACGATACTTTTAGTATAATAAAAAAAGGTGCACTTACAATGATTATCGAAGAAAAATCGCTATCGTTTAAAAATCGGTATTTTTAGCAGTACGCAAGTACTGTTATGATATAAGCGTAGTTATGACAAGATTAATATTATAGCATGCCTATTTAAAAATTAACTGAATTAATTAGTAGACTTACTTCTCTGCATTGCAAATTATTATGTTTAAAAGAATCACATGTATATGACTCCCCTACAGTCAGGGCTACGCTTCATCACTGTTTTAGAATTTTGTTGCCGGAGTTGTACAGTTCGATTACATACTTTTATTAGGAACTGATTGCTCTGTAAACGAGGATTTTATTTATTAAATGTTTTATTTATTTATTAGGATTTTTTATTTGCCAAGTTGTTCTATTCCAAGAAACTCTGCAGCATCCTCAGGGCCCTAATACATGGCTTGGAGAACACAATCCATGATAACTCTTCTTTTCTAGAGCCAGTATACTGAAGTCTACTGGGTAAAATGGACAAGAGCTATGAAAGCCACAAAGACGTTTCTGGGAAAAGATCTAGATCTTGAAAAGCTCAAGCTAAACCTAGTGACCAGGACTGAGCTTTACAGGCTATAAAGTCATAGATTGCACCATTTTTAAGACTCTATTCTGTGAAATTTATGTATTTAAATTGAACCTGAAAGCCTGGGCCTTCATCTCTTATAACTACTGAATCCATCTGCTAACTTCCTTAAAATTCGTATATTAAAAATAAGGAAAAAATAATAAAAAAGACGACTTCAAATACTGATAAAAGCAAGTTTAAAAGCAAAACACAGAGGAACTAGGTGATCACTGCTTTTTTCCATAGCTTTTCTTCCTTTCCTTGTGGCGTTTCACCATTTCGCGACGCTCGCTTATAGTGAAGGGTCCAGTTTCCTTCAGAGTGAGGGGCCCTCCCAAGATAAACTCTTCTCCGACGTCTGTGATGTCATTATTCTTGGGCCAGCTAAACTCGTACGTTGCTGCTGAGTCGAGCTTTAGGAACTTCAGCCTAACAACCCTTCATCAACAAAGTCAACAATTCTGCCAAAATAAGGTGAGTCGTCGTAATACACAGCATAATAATGGTCAAGCTTCGCTTTGATCTTTTTCTTGCTAGGGCCAGGCTGATCGAGGTCATCAAGAACACACGTCTCTTCAAGAGAAATGTCATCATTGGTGTCAGCGTACGGAATCTCGGACTCGCTTTCGGTGTCAGAAAAGGGAACTGGGGAGTTCGCTTCTCGTGAGGGCTTCATCTTTTTGCTTTTGGCATCAGAGGTCTGGGTATCACCGGTTTCTTTCGCTTTGGTTTTCTTTCCCACACCCTTTTTCCTGTCTGCCTTTTCCTTTTCCTCCTAATGCTTCTGAAGTTGCTCTAAATACACCTTAGAAGTGATTACTTCAGCAGCTTTCTGAGTGATCTTTTTCTTCTGCCCTGGTTCACTTCTCGGTTCTCTTCTTACACTCTCTAACAGGAGCCCTTCAATCTCTTATGTACTGTATTTACTAGGTTTCAGCCATATCTCCTGCCATGATACTGATGGAAATTACATAACCCCTATTTTTGTTACAATTAACATGGGCTAGGTGTTGTTCTTTATTGTAATACAAACATGAAAAATCCTACAGCTTTTTCTTCTTTGAAATAGTAAGAGACGAACCTCAAGCAATCAAGTAGCTAACTAAGTCCAATGTATGCAGTGGTATGTTATTCCAATGATTGTCTTTTATTGTAACTATTTTAAAAATAATTTGTTATATAATTACAAAAGGTTTTTAACCCCATCAATTTCCTTTAAAATGAGCCATTGAACAATTCTCTACGATGTTCCAGTACCAATCTATCTGTTGAATTACTAACCTATACTATAAATAAGTGGCGTGTAAAATTTAGTATAGGCAAGAGGTCGTTCTTTATTGTAATCTTTTAGAAATAATTTATTTTAGTTACAAAAGGTTTTTAACCCAATTAATTTCCTTTAAAATGAGCTATTGAACAACTCTCTACGATGTTCCAGTGCAAAGCTATCTGTGGAAAAGAAAGAAAAGAGAAAAAAATATCCCGTTTGTGGAGAATAACGTGGTAAAAGTCAATTTGCTTGATTTTCAAGCCAATATATTTTCTTTGTTATTCAAGCCAAAGGGCGGTAAGTTTCCTTTATAGAGGTTTCGGACAAGGCGGTTCTAATGGTGTACTTTTTGTTTTGATCTGACTCCTCTGTTAGGAACTATGGGTTTTTATATTTCTTAACATTGGACGTGATCGTCTCTTACTAGGTTGCTAGCTACCGCTGCAACCCGGATCTTTTAGAAATAATTTATTTTAGTTACTATAGATTTTTAACCCAATTAATTTCCTTTAAAATGAGCCATTGAACAACTATCTACGATGTTCCAGTGCCAAGCTATCTCTGGATACAAAGAAAAAAAAATATCCCGTTTAGGCAGAATGTTGTAGTAGCTGCCACTTTTCTTGATTTTTAAGCCAATATATTTCCCTTGCTGTTCAAGCCAAGGGACAGAAAGTTTACTATACAGGGGTTTCGGACAAGGCGGTTCTAATGGTGTACTTTTCGTTTTGATCTGACTCCTTTTTTTTAGGAGCTATGGGTTTTTATATTTCTTAACATTGGACGTGATCGTCTCTTACTAGGTTGCTAGCTACCGCTGCAACCCAGATAGCTAACTAAGTCCAATGTATGCAAGTAAATGCTATTCCAATGATCGTCTTTTAATGTAATATGGAGAACAGATCATTCCTTAATGTTAAAAAAAAAAGAAAAAAAATTCCGTTTAGGCCGAATGTTGTAGTAGCTGCCACTTTTCTTGATTTTCAAGCCAATATATTTCTCTTGCTGTCCAAGCCAAGGGACAGAAAGTTTTCTATACAGGGGTTTCGGAAAAGGCGGTTCTAATGGTGTACTTTTTGTTTTGATCTGACTCTTTTTTTTAGGAACTATGGGTTTTTATATTTCTTAACATTGGATGTGATTGTCTCTTACTAAGTTGCTAGCTACCGCTGCAAGCCGGATCAAGCCAATATATTTCCCTTGCTGTTCAAGCCAAGGGACAGAAAGTTTCCTATACAGGGGTTTCGGACAAGGCGGTTCTAATGGTGTACTTTTTGTTTTTATCTGACTCCTTTTTTAGGAGCTATGGGTTTTTATATTTATTAACATTGGACGTGATCGTCTCCTACTAGGTTGCTAGCTACTGCTGCAAACCGGACTAACTACGTCCAACGAGTATGACGTCATTGATCAATACTTTACATAAAAAATTAAGTTTTTCGTAAAATATTGATTTTATTTAAAAAAAAATTAAGTAAAAATGGCACTAGATCTAGCGATTTCCTTTAAAATGAGCCATTGAACAAATCTCTACGATGTTCCAGTGCCAAGCTATCTCTGGAAAAGAAGAAAGAAAAAAAGATGCCGTTTTTTGGAGAATAACGTGTTTAAAGTCAATTTTCTTGATTTTTAAGCCAATATATTTTCGTTGTTATTCAAGCCAAAGGACGGTAAGTTTGCTATATAGAAGTTTTGGACAAGGCGGTTCTAATAGCGTACTTCTTGTTTTGATCTGAATATTTTTTTTTAGGAGTTATGTGTCTTTATATTTCTTAACATTGGACGTGATCGTCTATTATATGAAAATAAACAGTAACATTTGATTACTGTAAGCATTATCTGTATAATGGTTCCTAATAATACTTCAGTTACTACGGACTGAAAATCGTTATTTATGTTATTATGTAAATTCAATGATTTATTATTCCAATGATCGTCTTTTAATGTAATTTAATGTAAAAATTAAAAAATTAGTTTAATTTTTTGTTAGGGTTTTGTTTAATAATATGCCGACATATTTTCTTTGTTGTTAAGCAAAGAGACCCCGGGTTACAGCTGCCGCTGCAACCAGGATACTGCTACAATCTGGATAGCTTGTAGCTACCCCTGGAAACACCGTATATCAGTTACTATGGGCGAGAGATCGTTCTTTACTGTACGTCTCTTACTAGGTTGCTAGCTACCGCTGCAACCCGGATCTTTTAGAAATAATTTATTTTAGTTACTATAGATTTTTAACCCAATTAATTTCCTTTAAAATGAGCCATTGAACAACTATCTACGATGTTCCAGTGCCAAGCTATCTCTGGATACAAAGAAAAAAAAATATCCCGTTTAGGCAGAATGTTGTAGTAGCTGCCACTTTTCTTGATTTTTAAGCCAATATATTTCCCTTGCTGTTCAAGCCAAGGGACAGAAAGTTTACTATACAGGGGTTTCGGACAAGGCGGTTCTAATGGTGTACTTTTTGTTTTGATCTGACTCCTTTTTTTTAGGAACTATGGGTTTTTATATTTCTTAACATTGGACGTGATCGTCTCTTACTAGGTTGCTAGCTACCGCTGCAACCCAGATAGCTAACTAAGTCCAATGTATGCAAGTAAATGCTATTCCAATGATCGTCTTTTAATGTAATATGGAGAACAGATCATTCCTTAATGTTAAAAAAAAAAGAAAAAAAATTCCGTTTAGGCCGAATGTTGTAGTAGCTGCCACTTTTCTTGATTTTCAAGCCAATATATTTCCCTTGCTGTTCAAGCCAAGGGACAGAAAGTTTCCTATACAGGGGTTTCGGAAAAGGCGGTTCTAATGGTGTACTTTTTGTTTTGATCTGACTCCTTTTTTTTTAGGAACTATGGGTTTTTATATTTCTTAACATTGGATGTGATTGTCTCTTACTAAGTTGCTAGCTACCGCTGCAAGCCGGAACAAGCCAATATATTTCCCTTGCTGTTCAAGCCAAGGGACAGAAAGTTTCCTATACAGGGGTTTCGGACAAGGCGGTTCTAATGGTGTACTTTTTGTTTTTATCTGACTCCTTTTTTAGGAGCTATGGGTTTTTATATTTATTAACATTGGACGTGATCGTCTCCTACTAGGTTGCTAGCTACTGCTGCAAACCGGACTAACTACGTCCAACGACTATGACGTCATTGATCAATACTTTACATAAAAAATTAAGTTTTTCGTAAAATATTGATTTTATTTAAAAAAAAAATTAAGTAAAAATGGCACTAGATCTAGAGATTTCCTTTAAAATGAGCCATTGAACAAATCTCTACGATGTTCCAGTGCCAAGCTATCTCTGGAAAAGAAGAAAGAAAAAAAGATGCCGTTTTTGGAGAATAACGTGTTTAAAGTCAATTTTTTTGATTTTTAAGCCAATATATTTTCGTTGTTATTCAAGCCAAAGGACGGTAAGTTTGCTATATAGAAGTTTTGGACAAGGCGGTTCTAATAGCGTACTTCTTGTTTTGATCTGAATATTTTTTTTTAGGAGTTATGTGTCTTTATATTTCTTAACATTGGACGTGATCGTCTATTATATGAAAATAAACAGTAACATTTGATTACTGTAAGCATTATCTGTATAATGGTTCCTAATAATACTTCAGTTACTACGGACTGAAAATCGTTATTTATGTTATTATGTAAATTCAATGATTTATTATTCCAATGATCGTCTTTTAATGTAATTTAATGTAAAAATTAAAAAATTAGTTTAATTTTTTGTTAGGGTTTTGTTTAATAATATGCCGACATATTTTCTTTGTTGTTAAGCAAAGAGACCCCGGGTTACAGCTGCCGCTGCAACCAGGATACTGCTACAATCTGGATAGCTTGTAGCTACCCCTGGAAACACCGTATATCAGTTACTATGGGCGAGAGATCGTTCTTTACTGTACGTCTCTTACTAGGTTGCTAGCTACCGCTGCAACCCGGATGATATCTATTTTTAGAAGTTATGGGTTATTATATTTTTTAACATTGGATGTTATTGTCTCTTACTAGGTTGCTAGCTACCGCTGCAATCCGGATCTAGTAGTGTACACCGCTAAAACCATGATTACAAACAGGAAAAAGCCTATGGCTTTTTCTTATTTGGAATAGTAAGAGACGAACTTCAAAGAATCAGGCAGCTAACTAAATCTAAAATGTGCCACGGTTTATTCTTTACTAGGTTTCTGCCATCTCTACAGCCTTGATACCGATTAAACTTACATAATTCCCATCAATAATTAACTAGACCCATCCTTCATATTAGTCTAATGGTTTGCTTTGTAGTTCAACTATAGGCTATAGTTCTTTCTTTACTATAAAAACCGGAAAATACCCCTGGAACCACCGTATATCAGTTACTATGGGCGAGAGATCGTTCTTTGCTGTAATTCAAGCCAAGGGACAGAAAGTTTCCTATATAGAGGTTTTGGACAAGGTGGTTCCAATCGTGTACTTTTGGTTTTGATCTCTATTTTTAGGAGCTATGGGTTTTTATATTTCTTAACATTGGACGTGATTGTCTCTTACTAGGTTGCTAGCTACAGCTACAACCCGGAAACAGGAAAAGCCTATGGCTTTTTCTTAATCGGAATAGTAAGAGACGACCTGGTTTCAAACTACGATTATGACATCATTGATCAATCTTTAACATGAAATTATAGTCTTATTTTAGTTAGTATGGGCTGGAAGTTTTTTCTTTACTGTAAAAACAGGAAAAAGCCTACGGATTTTTCTTCTTTGGAGTAGTAAGACACGACTCTCAAAGAATCAGGCAGCTAACTAAGTCCTATGTATGCAATGGTTTGTTCTTTTAATGATCGTGTTTTAATATAATGATTTATGTAAAAAAATAAACATCTTTGAAAAGACTTAAGTATGAAAGAGGACCAATATAGTTCATCATAAATGGTGTTTGTCAATACGTTTTTTAAATATAATTGTTCATTATTATTTAAAATGCAGTAATTTTTGGGGAAAGCTAAGTTTCCTATATAGGGCCTTTGGACAAGGTGGTTCTAAAAGTGTAATTTTTTTGATCTGACTCTATTCTTAGGATTTATGGGTTACTATATTTCTTAACATTGGACTTGATCGTCTCTTATTAAGCTGCTAGCTACTGCTGCAACCTGGATTTCTGTTACTATGGGCTAAGGTTCGTTCTTTATTGTATTCTCTTTTAGAAATAATTTATTTTTGTTACTAAAGATTTTTAACCTAATTAATTTCCTTTAAAATGAGCTATTGAACAACTCTCTACGATGTTGCAGTGCCAAGCTATCTGTGGAAAAGAAAGAAAAAAAATATGCCGTTTGTGGAGAATAACGTGGTTAAAGTCAATTTTCTTGATTTTCAAGCCAATATATTTCCCTTGCTGTTCAAGCCAAATGACAGAAAGTTTCCTATACAGGGGTTTCGGACAAGGCGGCTCTAATGGTGTACTTTTTGTTTTGATCTGACTCATTTTAAGGAGCTATGGGTTTTTATATTTCTTAATGTTGGACGTGATCGTCTCTTTCTAGGTTGCTAGCTACCGCTGCAACCCGGATTATCTGCTCACAACTGTCACAATGCATTGTGGGGTATACATCCCTGATGTTAGCTACCTTATCAAGGCTCTCACCAAATAATTTTATTGTTGTATTTTCATCCACAGAAACGCTAATATTGCTATCACCGTAAATGAAGTCTTGACTATTAAATCATTACAAACAGGAAAAAGCCTACGGATTTTTCTTCTTTGAAATAGTAAGAGACGAACCTCAAGCAATCAAGTAGCCAACTAAGTCCAATGTGTGCAGTGGTATGTTATTCCAATGATCGTCTTTTAATGTAAATATTCCCATTTATAATGAACTATTTTGATCATTTATGTATAGTATTTAATTAGAAGAGTTTTAACCCCATAAATTTCCGTCATTGGTCAAAAATTGGTCATAAATGACGTCATTGGTCAATATTGTATATAAAAAATTAAGTTTTTCGTAAAAAATAATTAATTGAAAAAAAAATTAAGTGCAAAAGTTGCTAGATCTAGAGATTTCCTTTAAAATGAGCCATTGAACAATTCTCTACGATGTTCCAGTACCAATCTATCTCTTGAATTACTAACCTATACTATAACTAAGTGGCGTATAAAATTTAGTATAGGCAAGAGGTTGTTCTTTATTATAATGATCTGACTCTATTTTTAGGAGTTTTGTTATATTTCTTAGCATTGGACTGATCGTCTCTTACTAGATTGCTAGCTACTGCTGCAACCCGGATTCACATATATATTATTTATGCGAGACAACCTGGCCGAGTGGTCAAAGACACTGGTGTTAGCCACCAGTCTCTTCGGAGGCGTGGGTTCAAATCTTACCGCTGGTATACGATTATGTTTGAAAGACTGCAGTGTGAAAAGACATCGAAAATGCAGTTTTTGGTAGAAAAATTTATTCTCTTTTAGAAATAATTTATTTTAGTTACTATAGATTTTTAACCCAATTAATTTCCTTTAAAATGAGCCATTGAACAACTCTCTACGATGTTCCAGTGCAAAGCTATCTGTGGAAAAGAAAGAAAAAAGAAAAAAAAATTTCCCGTTTAGGCAGAATGTTGTAGTAGCTGCCACTTTTCTTGATTTTCAAGCCAATATATTTCCCTTGCTGTTCAAGCCAAGGGACTGAAAGTTTCCTATACAAGGGTTTCCGACAAGGCGGTTCTAATGGTGTACTTTTTGTTTTGATCTGACTCCTTTTTAGGAACTATGGTTTTTTATATTTCTTAACATTGGACGTGATCGTCTCTTACTAGGTTGCTAGCTACCGCTGCAACCCGGATTCCAAAGAATCATCATTTATAGTAACTGCAACAACAAATTTTCGTTTTTTTTGGGGTTCCAACAGACATTATATCATATAAATGACTGATGCGTTGGAAACTCAACAATCTTAATTATGCTATGCAGGATATTATATAATAAATTGCTTATATGATGTCATAAGAAATACTAATATCTGACTCTTTTTTTAGGAGTTCTGGGTTTTTATATTTCTTAGCATTGGGCGTGAGCGTCTCTTACTAGGTTGCTAGCTACTGCTTCAACCCGGATTCACATATATAGTTATGAGAGGCAGCGTGGTCGAGTGGTCCAAGGCGCTGGTGTTAGCCACCAGTCTTTTCGGAGGCGCGGGTTCATATCCTACCGCTGGTATACGATTATGACGTCATTGATAAATATTTAGTATGAAATATGCAGTTTTTCAAAAAACTGATTCTATTTTAAAAATAATTTGTTGTAATTACAAATAGTTCTTAACCCTATTAATTTTTTTTTTAAATGAGCTATTGAAAAACTCTCTACAATGTTTTAATGCCAAGCTATCTGTGGAATTACTAACCTGTACTATAAGTAAGTGGCGTGTAAAATTTAGTATAGGCAAGAGGTTGTTCTTTATTATAAACCAAAAACGAAAATAAAATAAAAATTAATTTTTTCAATTTTTACATCACGTCGCTCATTAATTCATATATGGGTATTAGTACACAATAGGTTTTAGATATTACATCATGTCACTTATTACGTCATATATGGTTATTAGTAGATAATCGGTAAAATATTCGTTCTTCATTATACTTTAGCGATTCTGAACCAAAAACGAAAATAAAATAAAAATTAATTTTTTCAATTTTTACATCACGTCGCTCATTAATTCATATATGGGTATTAGTACACAATAGGTTTTAGATATTACATTATGTCACTTATTACGTCATATATGGTTATTAGTAGATAATCGGTAAAATATTCGTTCTTCATTATAATAGAGTTCGTTCTTTATTATAATAAAAATTAAGTTTTCCGTAAAAAATAATTAATTTAAAAGAAAATTAAGTAGAAATGGCACAAGATGTAGAGATTTCCTTTAAAAGGAGCCATTGAACAACTCTCTACAATTTCCCAGTGCCAAGCTATCTGTGATAAAGAAGAAGAAGAAGAAAGAAAGCAAAAAATATCCCGTTTGTGGGATATTTTTCTTGGCCGAGTGGTCCAAGGTGCTGGGTCACCAGTCTCTTCGGAGGAGTGGGTTCAAATCCTACCACTGGTATACGATTATGACGTCATTGATCAATCTTTAATATGAAATATGCAATTTTTCGTAAAAATTTGATTCCATTTTAAAAATACATTGTTTTAAGTACAAAAAGTTTTTGACGCCATTAATTTCCTTTAAAATGAGCTATTGAACAACTCTCTACGATGTTCCAGTGCCAAGCTATCTGTGGAAAAGAAGAAGAAAGAAAAAAATATCCCCTTTGAGGAGAATAACGTGGTAAAAGTCAATTTTCTTGATTTTCAAGCCAATATATTTTCTTCGTTATTCAAGCCAAAGGGCGGTAAGTTTCCCTTATAGGAATTTCGGACAAGGCGATTCTAATGGTGTACTTTTTGTTTTGATCGGACTCTTTTCTTAGGAGTTTTGGGTTTTTATATTTCTTAACATTGGACGTGATCGTCTCTTACTAGGTTGCTAGCTACCGCTGCAACCCGGATTTTATTTTCGAGATACTATCTCTGTTGTTTGTGTAGTACTGTTGTTTTAACTTGCGTATAGCTTGCTTTGATCTAACGATTATCTAATTATGAATGAGAACATTTACAGTTCTGACGCTTCTTATATAGTAGTTATGACGTCACGGCGTAATGATTTTATTTCATGACGTCATGGTGCAATGGTATTATTTCATGACGTCTTCAGAAACAACAATATAATTTCGTGTATTTCTATTCACGTCATAGCTCTAATTTATCAAGTAGGGTTTCAGACAAGGTAGTTCTAATGATGTACTTTTGTTTTGATCTGACTGTATTTTTAGAAGTTTTGGGTTTTTATATTTCTTAGCATTGGACTGATCGTCTCTTGCTAGGTTGCTAGCTACTGCTGCAACCCAAATTATGAGAGGCAGTCTGGCCGAGTGGTCTAAGGCACTGGTGTTAGCCACCAGTCTCTTCGGAGGCGTGGGTCCAAATCTTACCGCTGGTATACGATTATGTTTGAAAGACTGCAGTGTGAAAAGACATCGAAAATGCAGTTTTTGGTTGAAAAATTTATTCTCTTTTAGAAATAATTTATTTTAGTTACTATAGATTTTTAACCCAATTAATTTCCTTTAAAATGAGCCATTGAACAACTCTCTACGATGTTCCAGTGCCAAGCTATCTCTGGATACAAAAGAAAAAAAAAAGAAAAAAATATCCCGTTTAGGCAGAATATTGTAATAGCTGCCACTTTTCTTGATTTTCAAGCCAATATATTTCCCTTGCTGTTCAAGCGAAGGGACAGAAAGTTTCCTATACAGGGGTTTCGGACAAGGCGGTTCTAATGGTGTACTTTTTTTTTTGATCTGACTCCTCTGTTGGGAACTATGGGTTTTTATATTTCTTAACATTGGACGTGATCGTCTCTTACTAGGTTGCTAGCTACCGCTGCAACCCGGAAAAACTAGCAAAAATTTTTTAAGCCTGATGAAGATTTAACTAATGTGTCAAAAGTAAGGTTGCAAGTCGACGATTTTGTTTTGGCCTTATTATAATTGGTATGGTGAAATAATAATATGCATATGGCTCTTAAATCATACTTCTTTATGGTTCCATATGGTCTAGTGGCTAGGATAGTTAACTTTCACTTAACAGGCTCGGGTTTGATTCCCGGTGTGGGAAAATTTTTGACTCTATAATCTTCAAACATTTGAACCTTTTATAATCTATAATGATGTATAATATAAATACTGTAATCTTAACTATAGTGAAGTTGCGTATGCAAGTTAGTATAGGAAAGAGTTCGATCTTTATTATAAATATAGGCAAGAGGTCGTTCTTTATTATAAACCCGGATGATCCTACTTTTTTTAGCAGTTATGGTTTTTTATATTTCTTAAGATTGGACTTGATCGTCTCTTACTTGGTTGCTAGTTACCGCTGCAACCCGGATAACCTTTACTATAGTAAAGTGGCCTATGAGATTTAGTATAGGCAAGAGATCGTTCTTTACTATAATTAAGTATTTGGAGCAGATCAAGTTTTCAAAGATGGCATTTATTCGATATTGGAAACTAAAGACTTCGTTCCGGACTTCAGGTTTTATTTTAATGCAGCTGTCGTAGTTATTATTATTTTGGTCAGGATTCTTAGTTTGATTCGGATTTTCCGAGTTTTCTGAAAGCTTTAGAATTTTCAAGAACTACTGAGAAAAAAAAGTGGCCCACCTAGCCATCTCTAAAATCGTAATTTAGTTTGTTATTCAAAATTTTACGTGTATTCACCTGAAGGGACCTTACGAGGCAATTAACTTGGAATTTTTTGGGCAGTCCTCTAGGCATATTTTATACTAATGAAAAATATTGTCTTAGTACAACACCTGACATACAATCCTTAACGTCATAAATTTCCAAATGAATTGGTTTGCCTTTTTTTAGGACGTCACTTGCTCTCTGAAGAGTTTCTTAGACGTATTCGAAATTTTAACTCGTGTTTTGCTCTAGCTCCATTCAACGTAATCGATGATCGAACCATAAATAGTCGGAATATATTTAGCTTTAAAGTAGCTGGACAAATTTACCACAAAATAAATTTATCGGCACATCCGCCACAATCTACTGAAAGTGAAATTGAGCCACCTTCATATGGCCAGATGTACTTTTTAGACCCCAATGAAGCTGTTGAGAAACGCCTTGCACGTCCTTTAAATTATGGGATCTCTCATAATCTAATGGGAGAGAGATCGTTCTTTACTGTAAAGACTATTCACGTCATAGCTCTAATATAAAACTATGATGACATTCATTATTTATCTAGTAGGGTTTCAGACAAGGTAATTCTAATGATGTACTTTTGTTTTGATCTGACTCTATTTTTAGGAGTTTTGTTATATTTCTTAGCATTGGACTGATCATTTCTTACTAGGTTGCTAGCTACTGCTGCAACCCAAATTCACATATATATTTATTTATGAGAGGCAGCCTGGCCGAGTGGTCCAAGGCACTGGTGTTAGCCACCAGTCTCTTCGGAGGCGTGGGTTCAAATCTTACCGCTGGTATACGATTATGTTTGAAAGACTGGAGTGTGAAAAGACATCGAAAATGCAGTTTTTGGTGGAAAAATTTATTCTCTTTTAGAAATAATTTATTTTAGTTACAAAAGGTTTTTAACCCAATTAATTTACTTTAAAATGAGCTATTGAACAACCCTCTACGATGTTCCAGTGCCAAGCTATCTGTGGAAAAGAAAAAAAAAAGAAAAAAGAAAAAAATATCCCGTTTGGGGAGAATAACGTGGTAAAAGTCAATTTGCTTGATTTTCAAGCCAATATATTTCCCTTGCTGTTCAAGCCAAGGGACAGAAAGTTTCCTATACAGGGGTTTCGGACAAGGCGGTTCTAATGGTGTACTTTTTGTTTTGATCTGACTCCTTTGTTAGGAACTATGGGTTTTTATATTTCTTAACATTGGACGTGATCGTCTCTTACTAGGTTGCTAGCTACCGCTGCAACCCGGATTTACTTATGATGATTTCTTAAGGAATATAATTAAAATTTCTTAATGTAATAAAAAAAATTTGTTTTAATTACAAAAGGTTTTTAACCCCATTAATTTCCTTTAAAATGAGCCATTGAACAACTCTCTACGATGTTCCAGTGCCTAGCTATCTGTTGAATTACTAACCTATACTTTAATTAAGTGCCGTATAAAATTTAGTAGAGGCAAGAGGTCGTTCTATATTATAATTTGTTTTGATCTGACTCCTTTGTTAGGAACTATGGGTTTTTATATTTCTTAACATTGGACGTGATCGTCTCTTACTAGGTTGCTAGCTACCGCTGCAACCCGGATATATATATGAATGTTTCTTGGTGTAGTGGTTAGCACTTAGGACTTTGAATCCTGTGATGTGAGTTCAAATCTCAGTAGAGCTTTTTATAACTTATAGCTTACTTATACACCTATTTAGGTTCCTGTCGTGATTCCATCTTTTCAAAATTAAATTAGTTACTATGGCCTACTGTTCATTCTTTAACTTATGATTTATTAAGGAATATAATTAAAATAACAATGTATATAAGGAAGCCTTTTATTACTTCAGTTACTAGGGGCTACAGTTCGTTCCTGACCACGAGCTGTTTAATTTAATACTTCAGTTACTAGGGGTTACAGTTCGTCCCTTATTGTGTAATGAAAAGACATCGAAAATGCAGTTTTTGGTGGAAAAATTTATTCTCTTTTAGAAATAATTTATTTTAGTTACAAAAGGTTTTTAACCCAATTAATTTCCTTTAAAATGAGCTATTGAACAACCCTCTACGATGTTCCAGTGCCAAGCTATCTCTGGAAACAAAGAAAAAAAAAGAAAAAAATATCCCGTTTTAGGAAGAATGTTGTAGTAGCTGCCACTTTTCTTGATTTTCAAGCCAATATATTTCCCTTTCTGTTCAAGCCAAGGGACAGAAAGTTTCCTATACAGGGGTTTCGGACAAGGCGGTTCTAATGGTGTACTTTTTGTTTTGATCTGACTCCTTTTTTAGGAACTATGGGTTTTTATATTTCTTAACATTGGACGTGATCGTCTCTTACTAGGTTGCTAGCTACCGCTGCAACCCGGATATCATTATAGAAAGTGTTTAGTGCTGTCGTCCTCCAGGTTTGTTTTTTTTTTCTCTCCATTCTTATTTTCCTTTGTTTTCTTGTTCCATATTGCTTTCTCTCTCTTTTCTTTTTTTTACCCCTAAAGTTGAAACCATAGATTGATTTATTTAATGGTTTATTTTTCTCCTCTTTTTTTTCTTCTTGATACATTCAGTTAACTTGTTGTTTCTGTTTGTTTTTAATTAATATTAGTTAATGTCCTGCCCTAGCAAAGCATATTTTTTGTGCTTTCCTAGCAGGAATGTTATGTTATGTAAGTTATTTGTTTTGTTCTTGAATATAGATTCAAGCCAATATATTTCCCTTGCTGTTCAAGCCAAGGGACAGAAATTTTACTCTACAGGGGTTTCGGACAAGGCAGTTCTAATGGTGTACTTTTTGTTTTGATCTGACTCCCTTTTTAGGAGCTATGGGTTTTTATATTTCTTAACATTGGACGTGATCGTCTCTTACTAGGTTGCTAGCTACCACTGCAACCCAGATTAAAAGGTTACTGGCTACCGCTGCAACCCGGATTGCGTGTAAAATTTATTATAGGCAAGAGGTCGTTCTTTATTGTAAGGAATTACTAACCTATACTATAATTAAGTGGCGTATAAAATTTAGTATAGGCAAGAGGTCGTTCTTTATTATAAATACCACTACATCGAGATACTGTGAAATTACAAACAGGAAAAAGCCTATGGCTTTTTCTTAGTTGGAATAGTAAGAGACAATCTGGGTAATACTTATGATAATGACGTCATTGATCAATCTTGATCATGAAATTATATCTGATGAAACTTACATATTCTGCATTTACGATGAACCATATCTATCCTTTTATGTACTTGTAAGCTACCCCTGGAGCCACCGTATATCAGTTACTATTGGCGAGAGATCGTTCTTTACTGTATGTTTAAATTAAAAAATTACTATTACTGATTAGGCATCATAAATATTTTTGCAGTTTACATAATAATTTTAGCGATTAAGCCAAAAAAAGAAAATTTTGGTTCCAGGAGTTTCGGTTACTATTGAGACAAGTAGCTATTATTACTATAGAGTTCATTACATGGACTGTTTTATTGCTTCAAAATTCAAATATCTTTGAAAAGACTGCAGTATGAAAATACATAAAAATGCAATTTTTTTGACAAAATTGATTCTACTTTAAAAAGTATTTTATTTTTAAATACAAAAGTGACTAGATGTTGCAATTTCCTTTAAAATGAGCTATTATACAGCTCTCTATGATTTTCCAGTGCCCAGCTAGCTGAGCAGAAAGAAAAAGCGGAAAGAAAAAAATATCCCGTTTGTGGAGAATAACGTGGTAAAAGTCAATTTTCTTGATTTTCAAGCCAATATATTTTCTTTGTTATTCAAGCCAAAGGGAGGTAAGTTTCCTTTATAGAGGATTCGGACAAGGCGGTTCTAATGGTATACTTTTTGTTTTGATCTGACTCTTTTTTTAGGAGTTGGGGGGTTTTATATTTCTTGACATTGGAGGTGATCGTCTCTTACTAGGTTGCTAGCTACCGCTGCAACCCGGACTACCGCTGCAACCGAGATTGATAAATCAGATTATGTAAACCCTGATTACAAACAGGAAAAAGCCTACGGCTTTTTCTTCTCCTGAGTAGTAAGAGACGACTCTTAAAAAATCAGGCAGCTAACTAAGTCCAATGTATGCAATTGTTTGTTATTCCAACGATTGTCTTTTAATGTGACTACCATTGCAACTTCTTTAATTTAAACAAAATACACCCGATTACAAACAGGAAAAAGCCTACGGCTTTTTATTCTTTGAAATAGTAAGAGACGAACCTCAAACAATAAAGTAGCTAACTAAGTCGAATGTATGCAATGGTTTATTATTCTAATGATCGTCTTTTAATGTAAAAATAGATTATTTCAGTTAGCATGGTCTTGTCGTTCTTTACTGTAATACCTTAGTTACTATGTACTACAGTTTATTCTTTAATATAATTTTAATCTAATAATTGACAAACACCATTTATGATGAGCTATATCGGTCCTTTATGTAATCTCTTACTAGGTTGCTAGCTACCGCTGCAACCGGATAATTCTTTATTATAATTTTCAAGCCAATATATTTCCCTTGCTGTTCAAGCCAAGGACAGAAAGTTTCCTATACAGGGGTTTCGGACAAGGCGGTTCTAATGGTGTACTTTTTGTTTTGATCTGACTCCTTTGTTAGGAACTACGGGTTTTTATATTTCTTAACATTGGACGTGATCGTCTCTTACTAGGTTGCTAGCTACCGCTGCAACCCGGAAAAGAATTTCTAGCCAACTTTTCAACAGCATCCGCTCTTTCAAAGAGAATTTTAATCTGTAATTTTGAATACTTTTCGTGATCCCGGTAAAACATGCGTAAAATGTTTCTCAATTTACAAAGATCATCCTGCATTTTTGCCATCTTCTTGTATTTCTGAATGTAATTTTTCCCTTTGTCCTTATGCGTTCTTCGGTACAACCTCGCAGATAATTAGATTTTTTCATTATAGCTTTTTTCACCCCAGTATCTACCCATTATTCTGGTAGCAACTTTTTTCTTATGTTTGTTTCGGTAATCTTCATCATTATCATACCGTTCCTTGCTCTTTTGTCTAGCCTGCTCAATTGTTGCTTCTCTATAAAGTTTATCGTTTTGATAACGCTCCTTGATCTTTTGTTTGGCTGTCTCAATTTTTACTTCTCGATACACCTGGACGGTTGAATACCTTTGCTTTTGGTTTTTCTTATATTTGATGCGGTAATCTTCATCATTGTGATAACTCTCCTTGAACTTTTGTTTGGCTGTCTCAATTTTTGCATGTCTATAATCTTCATCATTGAGATAACACATCTTGCTGTTTTGTTTTGCTCTCTCAATTATTACTTCTCGATACGCCTGGTCGGTTGAATACCTTTGCTTTTTTCTTTTCAAGTTACTATCTCTGTTGTTTGTGTAGTACTGTTTTTTCAACTTGCGTATAGCTTGCTTGATTGAAACCATTATGTAACCAATAGTTGAATGTTTATGTCACGTATCAAGTATAAAGAACCTAACAAAAAATTAAACTAAATTTTGAATTTTCATGTATTTTTATAGTCTAAATTAAAAGATTAAAACTATTGTTCAGACACCATAAATATTTTTGCAGTTTATAACTTTAGCGATTCTGAACTAAAAACGAAAATAAAATAAAATAAAATTTTTCAATTTTTACGTCACGTCGGTAATTAATTCATATATGGTTATTAGTACACAATAGGTTTTAGATATTACGTCATGTCACTTATTACATCATATATGGTTATTAGTAGATAATCGGTAAAATGTTCGTTCTTTATTATAATTTTCAAGCCAATATATTTCCCTTGCTGTTCAAGCCAAGGGACAGAAAGTTTCCTATACAGGGGTTTCGGACAAGGCGGTCCTAATGGTGTACTTTTTGTTTTGATCTGACTCCTTTGTTAGGAACTATGGGTTTTTATATTTCTTAACATTTGACGTGATCGTCTCTTACTAGGTTGCTAGCTATCGCTGCAACCCGGATTGCTAGCTATCGCTGCAACCCGAAAAAAAAACACATTGTGCCCACATCGTTCTTTACTCAGGCAGTGCTAGCGCGCTGCCTATGATAATAAACTGATTACACACAGGAAAAAACCTACGGCTTTTTCTTCTTTTAAATAGTAAGAGACGAGTCTCAAATAATCAAGTAGCTAGCTAATTCCAAAGGTATGCAATTTTTGTTATTCCAATGATCGTTTTTTATTGTAACTAGGTTTCAGCCATCTCTACAGCCATGATACTATTGGAAATTACATAATCCCTATTTATGTTTTAGTTAACATGGGCAAGGTGTCGTTCTTTATTGTATATGGACTAAGGTTCGTTCTTTCATGTAAAACTAGCAAAACATTTTTTAAGCCTGATGAAGATTTAACTAATGTGTCAAAAGTAAGGTTGCAAGTCGACGATTTTGTTTTGGCCTTATTATAATTGGTATAATGAAATAATAATACGCATATGGCTCTTAAATCATACTTCTTTATGGTTCAATATGGTCTAGTGGCTAGGATAGTTAACTTTCACTTAACAGGCTCGGGTTCGATTCCCGGGTTGGGAAAATTTTTAACTCTATAATCTTCGAACATTTGAACCTTTTATAATTTATAATGATGCATAATATAAATACTGTAATCTTAACTATAGTGAAGTTGCGTATGCAAGTTAGTATAGGGAAGAGTTCGATCTTTATTATATTTTGTCTAGCCTGCTCAATTCTTGCTTCTCTGTAACATTCATCATTATCATACCGTTCCTTGCTCTTTTGTCTAGCCTGCTCAATTGTTGCTTCTCTGTAATCTTCATCATTACCATACCGTTCCTTGATCTTTTGTTTGGCTGTCTCAATTTTTGCATGTCTATAATCTTCATCATTTTGATAACACATCTTGCTGTTTTGTTTTGCTCTCTCAATTTTTACTTCTCGATACGCCTGGTCGGTTGAATACCTTTGCTTTTCTCTCTTCAAGATACTATCTCTGTTGTTTGTGTAGTACTGTTTTTTAACTTGCGTGCAGCTTGCTTGATTGGAACCATTATGTAATTATGAATGAGAACATTTACAGTTCTGACGCTTCTTATATAGTAATTATGATGTCACGGCGTAATGATTTTATTGACGTCATAGCGCAATGATATTATTTCATGACGTCTTCAGAAACCACAACATAATATCGTGTTTTTCTATTCACGTCATAGCTCTAATATAAAACTATGACGACATTCATTATTTATCTAGTAGGGTTTCAGACAAGGTAGTTCTAATGATGTACTTTTGTTTTGATCTGACTAATTTTTAGGAGTTTTGTTATATTTATTAGCATTGGACTGATCGTCTCTTACTAGGTTGCTAGCTACTGCTGCAACCCAGATTCACATATATTATTTATGAGAGGCAGCCTGGCCGAGTGGTCCAAGGCACTGGTGTTAGCCACCAGTCTCTTCGGAGGCGTGGGTTCAAATCTTACCGCTGGTATAATGTTTGAAATATTACAGTGTGAAAAGACATCGAAAATGCAGTTTTTGGTGGAAAAATTTATTCTCTTTTAGAAATAATTTATTTTAGTTACAAAAGGTTTTTAACTCAATTAATTTCCTTTAAAATGAGCTATTGAACAACTCTCTACGATGTTCCAGTGCTAAGCTATCTCTGGAAAAGAAAGAAAAGAGAAAAAAATATCCCGTTTTTGGAGAATAACGTGGTAAAAGTCAATTTGCTTGATTTTCAAGCCAATATATTTTCTTTGTTATTCAAGCCAAAGGGCGGTAAGTTTCCTTTATAGAGGTTTCGGACAAGGCGGTTCTAAAACTATGACGACATTCATTATTTATCTAGTAGGGTTTCAGACAAGGTAGTTCTAATGATGTACTTTTGTTTTGATCTGACTAATTTTTAGGAGTTTTGTTATATTTCTTAGCATTGGACTGATCGTCTCTTACTAGGTTGCTAGCTACTGCTGCAACCCAGATTCACATATATTATTTATGAGAGGCAGCCTGGCCGAGTGGTCCAAGGCACTGGTGTTAGCCACCAGTCTCTTCGGAGGCGTGGGTTCAAATCTTACCGCTGGTATAATGTTTGAAATACTGCAGTGTGAAAAGACATCGAAAATGCAGTTTTTGGTGGAAAAATTTATTCTCTTTTAGAAATAATTTATTTTAGTTACAAAAGGTTTTTAACTCAATTAATTTCCTTTAGAATGAGCTATTGAACAACTCTCTACGATGTTCCAGTGCTAAGCTATCTCTGGAAAAGAAAGAAAAAAAGAAAAAAATATCCCGTTTAGGAAGAATGTTGTAGTAGCCGCCACTTTTCTTGATTTTCAAGCCAATATATTTCCCTTTCTGTTCAAGCCAAGGGACAGAAAGTTTCCTATACAGGGGTTTCGGACAAGGCGGTTCTAATGGTGTACTTTTTGTTTTGATCTGACTCCTTTTTTAGGAACTATGGGTTTTTATATTTCTTAACATTGGACGTGATCGTCTTTTATTAGGTTGCTAGCTACCGCTGCAACCCGGATCAAGTGGCTAACTAATTCCAATGCATGCAATGGTGTGATATTCCAATGATAGTCTTAATATCTCTTCAACACATTGTAAACAGTAACCTTTGATTACTGTAAGCATCATCTATATAATGGTTCCTTATATCATCATCTATATAATGGTTCCTCCTTATAACACTTCAGTTACTATGGACTGAAGATCGTTCTTTAAAGTAAAAAACCTTAAAATAGAAAACCAAAAGTATGAATCTTAGTAGAAATCGTTGTTAGAAATCTTAGACACCATAAACTGAATGGTATATTTATTTTATCCTGAAAAAAAGGCTCTTAACTAATTTAATCAAAGTTCTGACCTATCTAAATAGAAATGGCAAAAGCCCTAAAAAGTTTGGGTTTCTCTATTTTTTTTTGTCAACGGAATGGTGAACTATTTAGAAATCTAACCCTAGACCAAATTAGAAAGACAATAGATGAATTTGTCAGCAAAGACTTTACTGAATTTTATTGTTCACTAGTCTACGTGACCACTCATGGAAACTACCCCGACAGACTTGCAGCCTTCAAGATGATGTATGAAAGCGAATCAGTTCTACCCATTGTTTAATTCTCTAATACTTCTCAAAGCAAAGGCGGAAGCTAGCCTCTTTGACTTTCTTGGATTCGGAATGTGAATCTACATTAGATGATGTTGAACATTCATTCTTCAATATTTTTCCATCAAGAATTTTTACAATAAATTTTTACCCATAAAACTAGTTGAAATAAGACTCACCATTCATAAATCAACTTCAAATTATGATTCTTCCTCAGTTGGCAGTTACTTTTTAGATTTGTTTTGAAATCGGTTACTATTGGCTGGAGTATCCCAAAATCGTATTGGATAATTTTCACACGTTTTTATTACATCTTAGACACCATAAACTGAATGTTATATTTATATTAGAAGTTACCACGGTCCTGTGGAGATGGACTTGTCTTTCAGCTAAGAAGGATTCGAGTTAAAATCAGGCTGTGGTAACGATCGATCTTAAATGGTATTTTTTAACTTGCGTGTAGCTTGCTTGATTGAAACCATTATGTAACCATTAGTTGAATGTTTATGTCACGTATCAAGTATCAAGAACCTAACAAAAAATTAAACTAAATTTTAAATTTTCAGGTATTTTTCTAGTCTAAATTAAAAGACTAAAACTATTGATCAGACACCATAAATATTTTTGCAGTTTATAACTTTAGCGATTCTGAACTAAAAACGAAAATAAAATAAAAATTATTTTTTTCAATTTTTACATCACGTCGCTCATTAATTCATATATGGTTATTAGTACACAATAGGTTTTAGATATTACATCATGTCACTTACTACGTCATATATGGTTATTAGTAGATAATCGGTAAAATATTCGTTCTTTATTATAAACTACACAGAGCATTTTTTGCCAAATATTCAGTAGAACTAAAAGAACTGTTTAAAACACAGTTAGAAATACTTTTTTCTTGAGTCGGTCTTCCAGGAATTTTTTCTAAATCATGAGTCTTACAAACACATATACTAATAACCCTAACAGGCTCGTTTTCGCCATAATTGAAAAACATTGCTTTTCCTTCGCTCTTGATAGGTATGCTTGTATATATATTTTTATTGCTGCTACATAAACTGCAATTGCTCCTTCCAAAATTAATATACGAATTTTCTAAGAAGTACGCCTCCGTATATTCACTGTGTTGTCGAACATTTTCCATTGCATCCATAAACTGTTCCGCAGTTGCCAGTCCATACCTTGGAAGCTTTTCATTAAACTGACAACATTTCTTTTGGATATTACTATGAAGCTTTGCCAAAGCATTTCTAGCCGACTTTTCAACAGCATCCACTCTTTCAAAGAGAATTTCAATCTGTAATTTTGAATACTTTTCGTGATACTGGTAAAACATGCGTAAAATGTTTCTCAATTTACGAAGATCAGCCTGCATTTTTGCCGTCTTCTTTTATTTCTGAATATAATTTTTCCCTTTGTCCTTATGCGTTCTTCGGTACAACCTCGCAGCGAATTTAATTTTTTCATTATAGCTTTTGTCACCCCAGTATCTACCCATTATTCTGGTAGCAACTTTTTTCTTATATATTTTTCGGTAATCTTCATCATTGTGATAACGCTCCTTGATCTTTTGTCTAGCCTGCTCAATTGTTGCTTCTCTATAAAGTTTATCATTTTGATAACGCTCCTTGTGATTTCCAGGGATTTCCAGTGAGAAAGAAAATTATTACCTGGAAATCCCTGTTGTTAAATAAATTTATTCGGGTTTATAATAAAGAATTTACAATAAAGAACGAAGTGTAATTTTTACATTAAAGAACAAACTTTAGTCCATAGTAACTGAAGTTATATCAAAAGACGATCATTAGGAGATCATACGTAAGGGATAAATACTGTAAATTGGTATTTTGTAAGTATCGTTGGAATCTTGGTTTTATTAAAAGCTGAATTAAAAACTAAAAAAATGACCCCGTGTGGCTTTGAAGCTTTCGGTTAACAGCCGATCGTATTAGCCACTTGCGCTATGGCATCATTAATTAAAGTTGTCAAATTAACAATATGGTATATAAAATTTAGGATCCATTTGCTTAAACGTAATAGTAAGGAACGAACTCTACCGCACAAAATATATTTGTTTACTTTAAAGAGTTACTTTTATAAAAAGTGATTGTTATATGAAATGGAGAATTTTTTTTGTGTTTGAGCACAAATTCTACTCCTAGATCGTAATAGTTATAGCTATTATTATGTAAACTGCACAAATATTTCCGATATGTCATCACCAATGTTAATGTTTTAATTGAAATTAGAAAAGTACCTGAATATTTTAAAAGAAGTTTGAATTTCTCTCAGGTTATATTGACTCAATACGACACTTTATTTGCAAATTATTACATATTAAATTAAAATGGTATTATATATAATAAAAGGTTTTATTAAAGGTGTTGCGATTGGGATTCTATTTACCTGTGCTGAAATTGCAATCATGGAACTCTTTAAAAAGGATACAGTAACAAAAATGGATAAATGCTTATGCAAAGAAGATAATAAAGACGCCAACTCTTCTTCTAAAAAGATAAGTCAACTCAAAAAAGCCTTCTGAAGAACGAATTTTTGCACTTTCTATAAATGAAACACCAAGATGTACGGGACAAAAATTTAAGATCGAAAAAAAATAATGGACTCGCCAAAAATTCAACAAACTGAAGTAAGGACTTATAGAGAGAATAATGAAAAAAAGGCTTCAGAAAAAGAAATACTACAGAGAAAGAAAATGCTGCTGAAAAAGAAAATTCTGTGGAAAAAAGGAAATGTTGCAGAAAACGAAAATACTTCAGAAAAGGAAAATTCTACAGAAATAGAAAATACTACAGAGAAAAAAAGGCTGCATAAAAAAAATGCTGCTGAAAAAGAAAGTGCTGCAAAAAAGCAAATTATCCAGAAGAAGAATCTTACCAAAGTGTGATAAAAAGTTTCCATATTTGGATGGATTATATAATTTAGTTACTTTTACATAAAGTGATTATTATATGAAATGGAGACAAATTTTTTTTTTTAGTGTTTGAGCACAATTCTACTCTTTGAATCGTAATAGATATAGTTACTATTATGTAAACCGCAAAAATATTTCCCATGTCTCATCACCAATTCTGATGTTTTAATTGAAATGAGAGAAATACCGGAAAATTTTAAAAGAAGTTTAAGTTTCTCTCAGGTTAAATTGTTTACTTAAAGCCCAATTCACAATGAGACTTTTTTTTTAATGCCGAGATACAGCACGCAATAATTTGAGCCAATCAAAATTTTTCACAGGATTTTTCAGCCAATCAGAAAATCCTATGACAACTGTCTGGCTCAAATGAGCGCTGGCTATATCTCAGCATTAGTAAAATCTCGTTGCGAACGGGCCTTTACAAAAAATACCAGAACATTAAGTAGCAACAATACACACACAGAAACACACACACAGACACACACACACACACACACAGACACACAGGCACACACACACATACACACACACACAGACACACACACAGACACACAGAAACACACAGGGTTTCAGACAAGGTAGGTCTAATGATGTAATTTTGTTTTGATCTGACTCTATTTTTAGGAGTTTTGTGTTTTTATATTTCTTAGCATTGGACTGATCGTCTCTTACTAGGTTGTTAGCTACTGCTGCAACCCAAATTAACACATATATTTATGAGAAGAAGCCTGGCCGAGTGGTCCAAGGCACTGGTGTTAGCCACCAGTCTCTTCGGAGCCGTGGGTTCAAATCTTACCGCTGGTATACGATTATGTTTGAAAGACTGCAGTGTGAAAAGACATCAAAAATGCAGTTTTTGGTGGAAAAATTTATTCTCTTTTAGAAATAATTTATTTTAGTTACTATAGATTTGTAACCCAATTAACTTCCTTTAAAATGAGCTATTGAACAACTCTCTACGATGTTCTAGTGCCAAGCTATCTCTGGAAAACAGAAAAAAGAAAAAAAAAATATCCCGTTTAGGCAGAATGTTGTAGTAGCTGCCACTTTTCTTGATTTTAAAGCCAATATATTTCCCTTGCTGTTCAAGCCAAGGGACAGAAAGTTTATTATACAGGGGTTTCGGATAAGGCGGTTCTAATGGTGTACTTTTTGTTTTGATCTGACTCCTTTTTTAGGAGCTATGGGTTTTTATATTTCTTAACATTGGACGTGATCGTCTCTTACTAGGTTGCTAGCTACCGGTGCAACCCGGATGCTTTGATCTGAATCTTCTTTCAGGAGCTGTGGGTTACTTTAGTATGTTAAATGGGGCGTGATTGTCTCTTACTATGTTGCTAGCTACCGCTGCAACCTGGATAATATTTTTCACCAGTCTCTGACCTGGCTTCTTATAATAAGGATTTCAGTTAGTATGGGATAGAGATTGTTCTTTATCATACTTATTTAAAAAAACTGGAAAAATACCTGAAAATTTTAAAATTAGTTAAATTTTTTGTTAGGGTTTTCCTTAATAGCAAGCCTACATATTTTCTTTGTTGTTAAGCAAAGAGACTCCAGGTTACGGCTGCCGCTGCAACCCGGAAACCGCTACAATCTGGATAGCTTGTAGCTACCTCTGGAACCACCGTATATCAGTTACTATGGACGAGAGATCGTTCTTTACTGTAAACTATTACACATGTAAGAGAATTCTTGCAATTGGAAGCTGTGAAAAAGAAACTGTTTGTCAAGACGAAACTTAGTATGTCTGCTAAGAAGCCTTGATTTAAAATATTCTGCATTCCTAATCCGAAATGGTCTTGCCTTGTCACGCAAGCCATATTTGCCTTTCGGGAAAAGATTTGGAAACACTTTTAGATCAAGTTCTTCCTGAAATAAGTCTTCGCTCTCACCTTTTAGTTTCTTGATTTGAAATTGGTCAGTACCAAGATCTTTCATTTGCTTAAAATCTTCAATGAAGTCTTTTGGAACCGCTGAATTGAGAGGCTGGACAGAAAAATGTTCAACCAATGTAGATTTTGCACTTTCTGTCAGTTTCTGAAGGATTGCAGCTTCCGGTATTTCAGGTAAATTATCAATACCAACCGCTTTTTCAGCAAGACGGGCTTCAAGTATTTTTTTTAAATCTTCTAGGGTGTATGCATGTATTGTTTTATAGAGACTGTTGTTCTCTCTTAACCACAACAGTGCTTCATGGACTTTTCTCAGATCTATTAGTGCAGTCCAAACATTCTTGTTGTAAGTAGGCTGACCATTGACAATGACTACAAAACTATCAATGTTAAGAAGTTTTTCAGGCTGAATATCTGCATTTGCTTGCACATCAACAGGTAGATATACTATTCTCCCCTTAAGAGCGTCAACAAGTTCTGTTCTAGGTCTCTTCAATGCAGTTACTTGCCCTAATCTGACGATCGTAAGACAAGGCATTACAAATCGAATCATTGCCATTTCAAAATTATTTAAACACTTTATACATTCCGGTGTACAGTCTATATGAAGGTTATTTAATACTGATCGGACATTCTCCTGACTTTTCAACATTTTCCCAGCACAGTAATCACAGACAAAGAATGAATCTATGACATCCTCTTTCCAACCTGTACATTGAATTAGTTCTTCTCTGTCATCTTTGGGTATGTCCTGTTGTAGGTGTTCTAAAATCGTGGCCATCATTACATCAAAACCTTTCTTATTTGAAAGGGATCTTAGACTCTTCAATTGGTATTTTGTCTTTATCTGCTCACAACTGTCACAATGCATTGTGGGGTATACATCCCTAATGTTAGCTACCTTATCAAGGCTCTCACCAAATAATTTTATTATTGTATTTTCATCCACAGAAACTCTAATATTGCCATCACCGTAAATGAAGTCTTGACTATTATTACGACAGAGTCTACTTGACACTTCTTCTATGTGATGACTTAGTTCCTTGTACGAGCCCTCGACTTTTAGTAGATTAATATGTTGTATAATCTTACATTTTGATACTGCCTTATATACGCTATTAATGAAACAGTTCAAGACAGGAAAATGTGGAGCTAGTGCCCTTAGAGAACGCAAATAGCTCTGACATCCCTCATTTGGGCTACAGTATAACGAATGCCCATGCTTTCTTGTGTCCCTGTAATTGATTTCACAATAATCCAAGCCGCCAAGGTAGAAATTAACCACTTTGTCAGTTGAAAATTTTAATGCTATATTGTTTTCAAGGATATCAAAAAGAATTTGACATAATTCAATATCCGTCGGATAGAGCTTGCAGATATCAGGGTGACATTGCCAAGTAACCTGCTGCCCAATTTTTGGTTTTGAATTTTTACTCAGATTGTTATAGGTGACTTCAGCCATCATAATTTCCTTGTCAGATCTAGTTTTAGAGCATTTTTCAATAGTTGTCTCGTACTTTTCAGGACAGTGTGTTCTACTACACAGAGAATTTTTTGCCAAATATTCAGTAGAACTAAACGAACTGTTTTAAAACACAGTTAGAAATGCTTTTTTCTTGAGTCGGTGTTCCAGGAATTTGTTCTAAATCATTAGTCTTACAAACACATTTACTAATAACCCTAACAGGCTCGTTTTCGCCATAATTGAAAAACATTGCTTTTCCTTCGCTGTTGATAGGTATGCTTGTATATATATTTTTATTGCTGCTACATAAACTGCAATTGCTCCTTCCAAAATTAATATACGAATTTTCTAAGAAGTACGCCTCCGTATATTCACTGTGTTGTCGAACATTTTCCATTGCATCTATAAACTGTTCCGCAGTTGCCAATCCATACCTTGGAAGCTTTTCGTTAAACTGACAACATTTCTTTTGGATATTGCCATGAAGCTTTGCCAAAGCATTTCTAGCCGACTTTTCAACAGCATCCGCTCTTTCAAAGAGAATTTTAATCTGTAATTTCGAATACTTTTCGTGATCCCGATAAAACATGCGTAAAATGTTTCTCAATTTACAAAGATCAGCCTGCATTTTTGCCATCTTCTTGTATTTCTGAATGTAATTTTTCCCTTTGTCCTTATGCGTTCTTCGGTACAACCTCGCAGAGAATTTAATTTTTTCATTATAGCTTTTGTCACCCCAGTATCTACCCATTATTCTGGTAGCAACTTTTTTCTTATGTTTGTTTCGGTAATCTATATCGTTATCATACCGTTCCTTGCTCTTTTGTTTCGCTGTCTCAATTTTCCCTTCTCGATACCCCTGATCCGTAAGATACCTCTGTTTTGCTCTGTCATATTTCATTTTCTTAAATCCTGGATCACAAGACATCTTAGTAGCAATCCTTACGCGTGCTCGAGCTTTATTGCGTTTGGTGGCATTTTTATCTCTTTTAAATAAACTTTTCTTATATTTCAGGATGTTAGCTTTATTTTTTGTGTAGTAAAGTTTTCTATTAGTAGAAATTTGGATTGTTCTATTTTGATATTGTTTTTGGTTATTCTTTCTTTTTTTCCACTCGCGTGAGACCATATTTTTTCAAGATTTAAAATTATTAAGCACACAAAATCCCGTGTCGAGTATCTAAAACCTAGCATAAAACAAAACTAATTTTAAAATTTTCAGGTATTTATCTTGTTTGAATTACAAAATTAGTATTATTGGTTAGACACCATAAATATTTTTGCAGTTTAAATAATAAGTTTAGTGATTCTGGACTGAAAACTAAAATAATTGCAATTATGAGACAATAATATGGAGATATGTACTTTACGGGTTACAGGATACAATAATAAATTTGAACTGAGATGAAAAAAAAATTTCTTCCAGGAGACAAAAAGCAAAACTAATTTTAGAATTTTCATGTATTTTTGTTGTTTAAATTAAAAAATTACTATTACTGATTAGGCATCATAAATATTTTTGCAGTTTACATAATAATTTTAGCGATTAAGCCAAAAAAGAAAATTTTGGTTCCAGGAGTTTCGGTTACTATTGAGACAAGTAGCTATTATTACTATAGAGTTCATTAATTTGTTTTATTAATTCAAGTAATTTGTTTTAATTACAAAAGGTTTTTAACCCCATTAATTTCCTTTAAAATGAGCCATTTAACAACTCTCTACGATGTTCCAGTGCCTAGCTATCTGTTGAATTACTAACCTATACTACAATTAAGTGGCGTATAAAATTTAGTAGAGGCAAGAGGTCGTTCTATATTATAATTTGTTTTGATCTGACTCCTTTTTTAGGAACTATGGGTTTTTATATTTCTTAACATTGGACGTGATCGTCTCTTACTAGGTTGCTAGCTACCGCTGCAACCCGGATATATATATGAATGTTTCTTGGTGTAGTGGTTAGCACTTAGGACTTTGAATCCTGTGATGTGAGTTCAAATCTCAGTAGAGCTTTTTATAACTTATAGCTTACTTATACAACTATTTAGGTTCCTGTCGTGATTCCATCTTTTCAAAATGAAATTAGTTACTATGGCCTACAGTTCATTCTTTAACTTATGATTTATTAAGGAATATAATTAAAATAACAATGTATATAAGGAAGCCTTTTATTACTTCAGTTACTAGGGGCTACAGTTCGTTCCTGACCACGAGCTGTTTAATTTAATACTTCAGTTACTAGGGGTTACAGTTCGTCCCTTATTGTGTAATGAAAAGACATCGAAAATGCAGTTTTTGGTGGAAAAATTTATTCTCTTTTAGAAATAATTTATTTTAGTTACAAAAGGTTTTTAACCCAATTAATTTCCTTTAAAATGAGCTATTGAACAACCCTCTACGATGTTCCAGTGCCAAGCTATCTCTGGAAACAAAGAAAAAAAAAGAAAAAAATATCCCGTTTAGGAAGAATGTTGTAGTAGCTGCCACTTTTCTTGATTTTCAAGCCAATATATTTCCCTTTCTGTTCAAGCCAAGGGACAGAAAGTTTCCTATACAGGGGTTTCGGACAAGGCGGTTCTAATGGTGTACTTTTTGTTTTGATCTGACTCCTTTTTTAGGAACTATGGGTTTTTATATTTCTTAACATTGGACGTGATCGTCTCTTACTAGGTTGCTAGCTACCGCTGCAACCCGGAGTGTCATTATAGAAAGTGTTTAGTGCTGTCGTCCTCCAGGTTTGTTTTTTTTCTCTCCATTCTTATTTTTCCTTTGTTTTCTTGTTCCATATTGCTTTCTCTCTCTTTTTCTTTTTTTTACCCCTAAAGTTGAAACCATAGATTGATTTATTTAATGGTTTATTTTTCTCCTCTTTTTTTTCTTCTTGATACATTCAGTTAACTTGTTGTTTCTGTTTGTTTTTAATTAATATTAGTTAATGTCCTGCCCTAGCAAAGCATATTTTTTGTGCTTTCCTAGCAGGAATGTTATGTTATGTAAGTTATTTGTTTTGTTCTTGAATATAGATTCAAGCCAATATATTTCCCTTGCTGTTCAAGCCAAGGGACAGAAATTTTACTCTACAGGGGTTTCGGACAAGGCAGTTCTAATGGTGTACTTTTTGTTTTGATCTGACTCCCTTTTTAGGAGCTATGGGTTTTTATATTTCTTAACATTGGACGTGATCGTCTCTTACTAGGTTGCTAGCTACCACTGCAACCCAGATTAAAAGGTTACTGGCTACCGCTGCAACCCGGATTGCGTGTAAAATTTATTATAGGCAAGAGGTCGTTCTTTATTGTAAGGAATTACTAACCTATACTATAATTAAGTGGCGTATAAAATTTAGTATAGGCAAGAGGTCGTTCTTTATTATAAATACCACTACATCGAGATACTGTGAAATTACAAACAGGAAAAAGCCTATGGCTTTTTCTTAGTTGGAATAGTAAGAGACAATCTGGGTAATACTTATGATAATGACGTCATTGATCAATCTTGATCATGAAATTATATCTGATGAAACTTACATATTCTGCATTTACGATGAACCATATCTATCCTTTTATGTACTTGTAAGCTACCCCTGGAGCCACCGTATATCAGTTACTATTGGCGAGAGATCGTTCTTTACTGTATGTTTAAATTAAAAAATTACTATTACTGATTAGGCATCATAAATATTTTTGCAGTTTACATAATAATTTTAGCGATTAAGCCAAAAAAGAAAATTTTGGTTCCAGGAGTTTCGGTTACTATTGAGACAAGTAGCTATTATTACTATAGAGTTCATTACATGGACTGTTTTATTGCTTCAAAATTCAAATATCTTTGAAAAGACTGCAGTATGAAAATACATAAAAATGCAATTTTTTTGACAAAATTGATTCTACTTTAAAAAGTATTTTATTTTTAAATACAAAAGTGACTAGATGTTGCAATTTCCTTTAAAATGAGCTATTATACAGCTCTCTATGATTTTCCAGTGCCCAGCTAGCTGAGCAGAAAGAAAAAGCGGAAAGAAAAAAATATCCCGTTTGTGGAGAATAACGTGGTAAAAGTCAATTTTCTTGATTTTCAAGCCAATATATTTTCTTTGTTATTCAAGCCAAAGGGAGGTAAGTTTCCTTTATAGAGGATTCGGACAAGGCGGTTCTAATGGTATACTTTTTGTTTTGATCTGACTCTTTTTTTAGGAGTTGGGGGGTTTTATATTTCTTGACATTGGAGGTGATCGTCTCTTACTAGGTTGCTAGCTACCGCTGCAACCCGGACTACCGCTGCAACCGAGATTGATAAATCAGATTATGTAAACCCTGATTACAAACAGGAAAAAGCCTACGGCTTTTTCTTCTCCTGAGTAGTAAGAGACGACTCTTAAAAAATCAGGCAGCTAACTAAGTCCAATGTATGCAATTGTTTGTTATTCCAACGATTGTCTTTTAATGTGACTACCATTGCAACTTCTTTAATTTAAACAAAATACACCCGATTACAAACAGGAAAAAGCCTACGGCTTTTTATTCTTTGAAATAGTAAGAGACGAGCCTCAAACAATAAAGTAGCTAACTAAGTTGAATGTATGCAATGGTTTATTATTCTAATGATCGTCTTTTAATGTAAAAATAGATTATTTCAGTTAGCATGGTCTTGTCGTTCTTTACTGTAATACCTTAGTTACTATGTACTACAGTTTATTCTTTAATATAATTTTAATCTAATAATTGACAAACACCATTTATGATGAGCTATATCGGTCCTTTATGTAATCTCTTACTAGGTTGCTAGCTACCGCTGCAACCCGGATAATTCTTTATTATAATTTTCAAGCCAATATATTTCCCTTGCTGTTCAAGCCAAGGGACAGAAAGTTTCCTATACAGGGGTTTCGGACAAGGCGGTTCTAATGGTGTACTTTTTGTTTTGATCTGACTCCTGCTTTAGGAGCTATGGGTTTTTATATTTCTTAACATTGGACGTGATCGTCTCTTACTAGGTTGCTAGCTACCGCTGCAACCCGGAAAAGAATTTCTAGCCAACTTTTCAACAGCATCCGCTCTTTCAAAGAGAATTTTAATCTGTAATTTTGAATACTTTTCGTGATCCCGGTAAAACATGCGTAAAATGTTTCTCAATTTACAAAGATCATCCTGCATTTTTGCCATCTTCTTGTATTTCTGAATGTAATTTTTCCCTTTGTCCTTATGCGTTCTTCGGTACAACCTCGCAGATAATTAGATTTTTTCATTATAGCTTTTTTCACCCCAGTATCTACCCATTATTCTGGTAGCAACTTTTTTCTTATGTTTGTTTCGGTAATCTTCATCATTATCATACCGTTCCTTGCTCTTTTGTCTAGCCTGCTCAATTGTTGCTTCTCTATAAAGTTTATCGTTTTGATAACGCTCCTTGATCTTTTGTTTGGCTGTCTCAATTTTTACTTCTCGATACACCTGGACGGTTGAATACCTTTGCTTTTGGTTTTTCTTATATTTGATGCGGTAATCTTCATCATTGTGATAACTCTCCTTGAACTTTTGTTTGGCTGTCTCAATTTTTGCATGTCTATAATCTTCATCATTGAGATAACACATCTTTCTGTTTTGTTTTGCTCTCTCAATTATTACTTCTCGATACGCCTGGTCGGTTGAATACCTTTGCTTTTTTCTTTTCAAGTTACTATCTCTGTTGTTTGTGTAGTACTGTTTTTTCAACTTGCGTATAGCTTGCTTGATTGAAACCATTATGTAACCAATAGTTGAATGTTTATGTCACGTATCAAGTATAAAGAACCTAACAAAAAATTAAACTAAATTTTGAATTTTCATGTATTTTTATAGTCTAAATTAAAAGATTAAAACTATTGTTCAGACACCATAAATATTTTTGCAGTTTATAACTTTAGCGATTCTGAACTAAAAACGAAAATAAAATAAAATAAAATTTTTCAATTTTTACGTCACGTCGGTAATTAATTCATATATGGTTATTAGTACACAATAGGTTTTAGATATTACGTCATGTCACTTATTACATCATATATGGTTATTAGTAGATAATCGGTAAAATGTTCGTTCTTTATTATAATTTTCAAGCCAATATATTTCCCTTGCTGTTCAAGCCAAGGGACAGAAAGTTTCCTATACAGGGGTTTCGGACAAGGCGGTCCTAATGGTGTACTTTTTGTTTTGATCTGACTCCTTTGTTAGGAACTATGGGTTTTTATATTTCTTAACATTGGACGTGATCGTCTCTTACTAGGTTGCTAGCTATCGCTGCAACCCGGATTGCTAGCTATCGCTGCAACCCGAAAAAAAAACACATTGTGCCCACATCGTTCTTTACTCAGGCAGTGCTAGCGCGCTGCCTATGATAATAAACTGATTACACACAGGAAAAAACCTACGGCTTTTTCTTCTTTTAAATAGTAAGAGACGAGTCTCAAATAATCAAGTAGCTAGCTAATTCCAAAGGTATGCAATTTTTGTTATTCCAATGATCGTTTTTTATTGTAACTAGGTTTCAGCCATCTCTACAGCCATGATACTATTGGAAATTACATAATCCCTATTTATGTTTTAGTTAACATGGGCAAGGTGTCGTTCTTTATTGTATATGGACTAAGGTTCGTTCTTTCATGTAAAACTAGCAAAACATTTTTTAAGCCTGATGAAGATTTAACTAATGTGTCAAAAGTAAGGTTGCAAGTCGACGATTTTGTTTTGGCCTTATTATAATTGGTATAATGAAATAATAATACGCATATGGCTCTTAAATCATACTTCTTTATGGTTCAATATGGTCTAGTGGCTAGGATAGTTAACTTTCACTTAACAGGCTCGGGTTCGATTCCCGGGGTGGGAAAATTTTTAACTCTATAATCTTCGAACATTTGAACCTTTTATAATTTATAATGATGCATAATATAAATACTGTAATCTTAACTATAGTGAAGTTGCGTATGCAAGTTAGTATAGGGAAGAGTTCGATCTTTATTATATTTTGTCTAGCCTGCTCAATTCTTGCTTCTCTGTAACATTCATCATTATCATACCGTTCCTTGCTCTTTTGTCTAGCCTGCTCAATTGTTGCTTCTCTGTAATCTTCATCATTACCATACCGTTCCTTGATCTTTTGTTTGGCTGTCTCAATTTTTGCATGTCTATAATCTTCATCATTTTGATAACACATCTTGCTGTTTTGTTTTGCTCTCTCAATTTTTACTTCTCGATACGCCTGGTCGGTTGAATACCTTTGCTTTTCTCTCTTCAAGATACTATCTCTGTTGTTTGTGTAGTACTGTTTTTTAACTTGCGTGCAGCTTGCTTGATTGGAACCATTATGTAATTATGAATGAGAACATTTACAGTTCTGACGCTTCTTATATAGTAATTATGATGTCACGGCGTAATGATTTTATTGACGTCATAGCGCAATGATATTATTTCATGACGTCTTCAGAAACCACAACATAATATCGTGTTTTTCTATTCACGTCATAGCTCTAATATAAAACTATGACGACATTCATTATTTATCTAGTAGGGTTTCAGACAAGGTAGTTCTAATGATGTACTTTTGTTTTGATCTGACTAATTTTTAGGAGTTTTGTTATATTTATTAGCATTGGACTGATCGTCTCTTACTAGGTTGCTAGCTACTGCTGCAACCCAGATTCACATATATTATTTATGAGAGGCAGCCTGGCCGAGTGGTCCAAGGCACTGGTGTTAGCCACCAGTCTCTTCGGAGGCGTGGGTTCAAATCTTACCGCTGGTATAATGTTTGAAATATTACAGTGTGAAAAGACATCGAAAATGCAGTTTTTGGTGGAAAAATTTATTCTCTTTTAGAAATAATTTATTTTAGTTACAAAAGGTTTTTAACTCAATTAATTTCCTTTAAAATGAGCTATTGAACAACTCTCTACGATGTTCCAGTGCTAAGCTATCTCTGGAAAAGAAAGAAAAGAGAAAAAAATATCCCGTTTTTGGAGAATAACGTGGTAAAAGTCTATTTTCTTGATTTTCAAGCCAATATATTTTCTTTGTTATTCAAGCCAAAGGGCGGTAAGTTTCCTTTATAGAGGTTTCGGACAAGGCGGTTCTAAAACTATGACGACATTCATTATTTATCTAGTAGGGTTTCAGACAAGGTAGTTCTAATGATGTACTTTTGTTTTGATCTGACTAATTTTTAGGAGTTTTGTTATATTTCTTAGCATTGGACTGATCGTCTCTTACTAGGTTGCTAGCTACTGCTGCAACCCAGATTCACATATATTATTTATGAGAGGCAGCCTGGCCGAGTGGTCCAAGGCACTGGTGTTAGCCACCAGTCTCTTCGGAGGCGTGGGTTCAAATCTTACCGCTGGTATAATGTTTGAAATACTGCAGTGTGAAAAGACATCGAAAATGCAGTTTTTGGTGGAAAAATTTATTCTCTTTTAGAAATAATTTATTTTAGTTACAAAAGGTTTTTAACTCAATTAATTTCCTTTAAAATGAGCTATTGAACAACTCTCTACGATGTTCCAGTGCTAAGCTATCTCTGGAAAAGAAAGAAAAAAAGAAAAAAATATCCCGTTTAGGAAGAATGTTGTAGTAGCCGCCACTTTTCTTGATTTTCAAGCCAATATATTTCCCTTTCTGTTCAAGCCAAGGGACAGAAAGTTTCCTATACAGGGGTTTCGGACAAGGCGGTTCTAATGGTGTACTTTTTGTTTTGATCTGACTCCTTTTTTAGGAACTATGGGTTTTTATATTTCTTAACATTGGACGTGATCGTCTTTTATTAGGTTGCTAGCTACCGCTGCAACCCGGATCAAGTGGCTAACTAATTCCAATGCATGCAATGGTGTGATATTCCAATGATAGTCTTAATATCTCTTCAACACATTGTAAACAGTAACCTTTGATTACTGTAAGCATCATCTATATAATGGTTCCTTATATCATCATCTATATAATGGTTCCTCCTTATAACACTTCAGTTACTATGGACTGAAGATCGTTCTTTAAAGTAAAAAACCTTAAAATAGAAAACCAAAAGTATGAATCTTAGTAGAAATCGTTGTTAGAAATCTTAGACACCATAAACTGAATGGTATATTTATTTTATCCTGAAAAAAAGGCTCTTAACTAATTTAATCAAAGTTCTGACCTATCTAAATAGAAATGGCAAAAGCCCTAAAAAGTTTGGGTTTCTCTATTTTTTTTTGTCAACGGAATGGTGAACTATTTAGAAATCTAACCCTAGACCAAATTAGAAAGACAATAGATGAATTTGTCAGCAAAGACTTTACTGAATTTTATTGTTCACTAGTCTACGTGACCACTCATGGAAACTACCCCGACAGACTTGCAGCCTTCAAGATGATGTATGACAGCGAATCAGTTCTACCCATTGTTTAATTCTCTAATACTTCTCAAAGCAAAGGCGGAAGCTAGCCTCTTTGACTTTCTTGGATTCGGAATGTGAATCTACATTAGATGATGTTGAACATTCATTCTCCAATATTTTTCCATCAAGAATTTTTACAATAAATTTTTACCCATAAAACTAGTTGAAATAAGACTCACCATTCATAAATCAACTTCAAATTATGATTCTTCCTCAGTTGGCAGTTACTTTTTAGATTTGTTTTGAAATCGGTTACTATTGGCTGGAGTATCCCAAAATCGTATTGGATAATTTTCACACGTTTTTATTACATCTTAGACACCATAAACTGAATGTTATATTTATATTAGAAGTTACCACGGTCCTGTGGAGATGGACTTGTCTTTCAGCTAAGAAGGATTCGAGTTAAAATCAGGCTGTGGTAACGATCGATCTTAAATGGTATTTTTTAACTTGCGTGTAGCTTGCTTGATTGAAACCATTATGTAACCATTAGTTGAATGTTTATGTCACGTATCAAGTATCAAGAACCTAACAAAAAATTAAACTAAATTTTAAATTTTCAGGTATTTTTCTAGTCTAAATTAAAAGACTAAAACTATTGATCAGACACCATAAATATTTTTGCAGTTTATAACTTTAGCGATTCTGAACTAAAAACGAAAATAAAATAAAAATTATTTTTTTCAATTTTTACATCACGTCGCTCATTAATTCATATATGGTTATTAGTACACAATAGGTTTTAGATATTACATCATGTCACTTACTACGTCATATATGGTTATTAGTAGATAATCGGTAAAATATTCGTTCTTTATTATAAACTACACAGAGCATTTTTTGCCAAATATTCAGTAGAACTAAAAGAACTGTTTAAAACACAGTTAGAAATACTTTTTTCTTGAGTCGGTCTTCCAGGAATTTTTTCTAAATCATGAGTCTTACAAACACATATACTAATAACCCTAACAGGCTCGTTTTCGCCATAATTGAAAAACATTGCTTTTCCTTCGCTCTTGATAGGTATGCTTGTATATATATTTTTATTGCTGCTACATAAACTGCAATTGCTCCTTCCAAAATTAATATACGAATTTTCTAAGAAGTACGCCTCCGTATATTCACTGTGTTGTCGAACATTTTCCATTGCATCCATAAACTGTTCCGCAGTTGCCAGTCCATACCTTGGAAGCTTTTCATTAAACTGACAACATTTCTTTTGGATATTACTATGAAGCTTTGCCAAAGCATTTCTAGCCGACTTTTCAACAGCATCCACTCTTTCAAAGAGAATTTCAATCTGTAATTTTGAATACTTTTCGTGATACTGGTAAAACATGCGTAAAATGTTTCTCAATTTACGAAGATCAGCCTGCATTTTTGCCGTCTTCTTTTATTTCTGAATATAATTTTTCCCTTTGTCCTTATGCGTTCTTCGGTACAACCTCGCAGCGAATTTAATTTTTTCATTATAGCTTTTGTCACCCCAGTATCTACCCATTATTCTGGTAGCAACTTTTTTCTTATATATTTTTCGGTAATCTTCATCATTGTGATAACGCTCCTTGATCTTTTGTCTAGCCTGCTCAATTGTTGCTTCTCTATAAAGTTTATCATTTTGATAACGCTCCTTGTGATTTCCAGGGATTTCCAGTGAGAAAGAAAATTATTACCTGGAAATCCCTGTTGTTAAATAAATTTATTCGGGTTTATAATAAAGAATTTACAATAAAGAACGAAGTGTAATTTTTACATTAAAGAACAAACTTTAGTCCATAGTAACTGAAGTTATATCAAAAGACGATCATTAGGAGATCATACGTAAGGGATAAATACTGTAAATTGGTATTTTGTAAGTATCGTTGGAATCTTGGTTTTATTAAAAGCTGAATTAAAAACTAAAAAATGACCCCGTGTGGCTTTGAAGCTTTCGGTTAACAGCCGATCGTATTAGCCACTTGCGCTATGGCATCATTAATTAAAGTTGTCAAATTAACAATATGGTATATAAAATTTAGGATCCATTTGCTTAAACGTAATAGTAAGGAACGAACTCTACCGCACAAAATATATTTGTTTACTTTAAAGAGTTACTTTTATAAAAAGTGATTGTTATATGAAATGGAGAATTTTTTTTGTGTTTGAGCACAAATTCTACTCCTAGATCGTAATAGTTATAGCTATTATTATGTAAACTGCACAAATATTTCCGATATGTCATCACCAATGTTAATGTTTTAATTGAAATTAGAAAAGTACCTGAATATTTTAAAAGAAGTTTGAATTTCTCTCAGGTTATATTGACTCAATACGACACTTTATTTGCAAATTATTACATATTAAATTAAAATGGTATTATATATAATAAAAGGTTTTATTAAAGGTGTTGCGATTGGGATTCTATTTACCTGTGCTGAAATTGCAATCATGGAACTCTTTAAAAAGGATACAGTAACAAAAATGGATAAATGCTTATGCAAAGAAGATAATAAAGACGCCAACTCTTCTTCTAAAAAGATAAGTCAACTCAAAAAAGCCTTCTGAAGAACGAATTTTTGCACTTTCTATAAATGAAACACCAAGATGTACGGGACAAAAATTTAAGATCGAAAAAAATAATGGACTCGCCAAAAATTCAACAAACTGAAGTAAGGACTTATAGAGAGAATAATGAAAAAAAGGCTTCAGAAAAAGAAATACTACAGAGAAAGAAAATGCTGCTGAAAAAGAAAATTCTGTGGAAAAAAGGAAATGTTGCAGAAAACGAAAATACTTCAGAAAAGGAAAATTCTACAGAAATAGAAAATACTACAGAGAAAAAAAGGCTGCATAAAAAAAATGCTGCTGAAAAAGAAAGTGCTGCAAAAAAGCAAATTATCCAGAAGAAGAATCTTACCAAAGTGTGATAAAAAGTTTCCATATTTGGATGGATTATATAATTTAGTTACTTTTACATAAAGTGATTATTATATGAAATGGAGACAAATTTTTTTTTTAGTGTTTGAGCACAATTCTACTCTTTGAATCGTAATAGATATAGTTACTATTATGTAAACCGCAAAAATATTTCCCATGTCTCATCACCAATTCTGATGTTTTAATTGAAATGAGAGAAATACCGGAAAATTTTAAAAGAAGTTTAAGTTTCTCTCAGGTTAAATTGTTTACTTAAAGCCCAATTCACAATGAGACTTTTTTTTTAATGCCGAGATACAGCACGCAATAATTTGAGCCAATCAAAATTTTTCACAGGATTTTTCAGCCAATCAGAAAATCCTATGACAACTGTCTGGCTCAAATGAGCGCTGGCTATATCTCAGCATTAGTAAAATCTCGTTGCGAACGGGCCTTTACAAAAAATACCAGAACATTAAGTAGCAACAATACACACACAGAAACACACACACAGACACACACACACACACACACAGACACACAGGCACACACACACATACACACACACACACAGACACACACACAGACACACAGAAACACACAGGGTTTCAGACAAGGTAGGTCTAATGATGTAATTTTGTTTTGATCTGACTCTATTTTTAGGAGTTTTGTGTTTTTATATTTCTTAGCATTGGACTGATCGTCTCTTACTAGGTTGTTAGCTACTGCTGCAACCCAAATTAACACATATATTTATGAGAAGAAGCCTGGCCGAGTGGTCCAAGGCACTGGTGTTAGCCACCAGTCTCTTCGGAGCCGTGGGTTCAAATCTTACCGCTGGTATACGATTATGTTTGAAAGACTGCAGTGTGAAAAGACATCAAAAATGCAGTTTTTGGTGGAAAAATTTATTCTCTTTTAGAAATAATTTATTTTAGTTACTATAGATTTGTAACCCAATTAACTTCCTTTAAAATGAGCTATTGAACAACTCTCTACGATGTTCTAGTGCCAAGCTATCTCTGGAAAACAGAAAAAAGAAAAAAAAAATATCCCGTTTAGGCAGAATGTTGTAGTAGCTGCCACTTTTCTTGATTTTAAAGCCAATATATTTCCCTTGCTGTTCAAGCCAAGGGACAGAAAGTTTATTATACAGGGGTTTCGGATAAGGCGGTTCTAATGGTGTACTTTTTGTTTTGATCTGACTCCTTTTTTAGGAGCTATGGGTTTTTATATTTCTTAACATTGGACGTGATCGTCTCTTACTAGGTTGCTAGCTACCGGTGCAACCCGGATGCTTTGATCTGAATCTTCTTTCAGGAGCTGTGGGTTACTTTAGTATGTTAAATGGGGCGTGATTGTCTCTTACTATGTTGCTAGCTACCGCTGCAACCTGGATAATATTTTTCACCAGTCTCTGACCTGGCTTCTTATAATAAGGATTTCAGTTAGTATGGGATAGAGATTGTTCTTTATCATACTTATTTAAAAAAACTGGAAAAATACCTGAAAATTTTAAAATTAGTTAAATTTTTTGTTAGGGTTTTCCTTAATAGCAAGCCTACATATTTTCTTTGTTGTTAAGCAAAGAGACTCCAGGTTACGGCTGCCGCTGCAACCCGGAAACCGCTACAATCTGGATAGCTTGTAGCTACCTCTGGAACCACCGTATATCAGTTACTATGGACGAGAGATCGTTCTTTACTGTAAACTATTACACATGTAAGAGAATTCTTGCAATTGGAAGCTGTGAAAAAGAAACTGTTTGTCAAGACGAAACTTAGTATGTCTGCTAAGAAGCCTTGATTTAAAATATTCTGCATTCCTAATCCGAAATGGTCTTGCCTTGTCACGCAAGCCATATTTGCCTTTCGGGAAAAGATTTGGAAACACTTTTAGATCAAGTTCTTCCTGAAATAAGTCTTCGCTCTCACCTTTTAGTTTCTTGATTTGAAATTGGTCAGTACCAAGATCTTTCATTTGCTTAAAATCTTCAATGAAGTCTTTTGGAACCGCTGAATTGAGAGGCTGGACAGAAAAATGTTCAACCAATGTAGATTTTGCACTTTCTGTCAGTTTCTGAAGGATTGCAGCTTCCGGTATTTCAGGTAAATTATCAATACCAACCGCTTTTTCAGCAAGACGGGCTTCAAGTATTTTTTTTAAATCTTCTAGGGTGTATGCATGTATTGTTTTATAGAGACTGTTGTTCTCTCTTAACCACAACAGTGCTTCATGGACTTTTCTCAGATCTATTAGTGCAGTCCAAACATTCTTGTTGTAAGTAGGCTGACCATTGACAATGACTACAAAACTATCAATGTTAAGAAGTTTTTCAGGCTGAATATCTGCATTTGCTTGCACATCAACAGGTAGATATACTATTCTCCCCTTAAGAGCGTCAACAAGTTCTGTTCTAGGTCTCTTCAATGCAGTTACTTGCCCTAATCTGACGATCGTAAGACAAGGCATTACAAATCGAATCATTGCCATTTCAAAATTATTTAAACACTTTATACATTCCGGTGTACAGTCTATATGAAGGTTATTTAATACTGATCGGACATTCTCCTGACTTTTCAACATTTTCCCAGCACAGTAATCACAGACAAAGAATGAATCTATGACATCCTCTTTCCAACCTGTACATTGAATTAGTTCTTCTCTGTCATCTTTGGGTATGTCCTGTTGTAGGTGTTCTAAAATCGTGGCCATCATTACATCAAAACCTTTCTTATTTGAAAGGGATCTTAGACTCTTCAATTGGTATTTTGTCTTTATCTGCTCACAACTGTCACAATGCATTGTGGGGTATACATCCCTAATGTTAGCTACCTTATCAAGGCTCTCACCAAATAATTTTATTATTGTATTTTCATCCACAGAAACTCTAATATTGCCATCACCGTAAATGAAGTCTTGACTATTATTACGACAGAGTCTACTTGACACTTCTTCTATGTGATGACTTAGTTCCTTGTACGAGCCCTCGACTTTTAGTAGATTAATATGTTGTATAATCTTACATTTTGATACTGCCTTATATACGCTATTAATGAAACAGTTCAAGACAGGAAAATGTGGAGCTAGTGCCCTTAGAGAACGCAAATAGCTCTGACATCCCTCATTTGGGCTACAGTATAACGAATGCCCATGCTTTCTTGTGTCCCTGTAATTGATTTCACAATAATCCAAGCCGCCAAGGTAGAAATTAACCACTTTGTCAGTTGAAAATTTTAATGCTATATTGTTTTCAAGGATATCAAAAAGAATTTGACATAATTCAATATCCGTCGGATAGAGCTTGCAGATATCAGGGTGACATTGCCAAGTAACCTGCTGCCCAATTTTTGGTTTTGAATTTTTACTCAGATTGTTATAGGTGACTTCAGCCATCATAATTTCCTTGTCAGATCTAGTTTTAGAGCATTTTTCAATAGTTGTCTCGTACTTTTCAGGACAGTGTGTTCTACTACACAGAGAATTTTTTGCCAAATATTCAGTAGAACTAAACGAACTGTTTAAAACACAGTTAGAAATGCTTTTTTCTTGAGTCGGTGTTCCAGGAATTTGTTCTAAATCATTAGTCTTACAAACACATTTACTAATAACCCTAACAGGCTCGTTTTCGCCATAATTGAAAAACATTGCTTTTCCTTCGCTGTTGATAGGTATGCTTGTATATATATTTTTATTGCTGCTACATAAACTGCAATTGCTCCTTCCAAAATTAATATACGAATTTTCTAAGAAGTACGCCTCCGTATATTCACTGTGTTGTCGAACATTTTCCATTGCATCTATAAACTGTTCCGCAGTTGCCAATCCATACCTTGGAAGCTTTTCGTTAAACTGACAACATTTCTTTTGGATATTGCCATGAAGCTTTGCCAAAGCATTTCTAGCCGACTTTTCAACAGCATCCGCTCTTTCAAAGAGAATTTTAATCTGTAATTTCGAATACTTTTCGTGATCCCGATAAAACATGCGTAAAATGTTTCTCAATTTACAAAGATCAGCCTGCATTTTTGCCATCTTCTTGTATTTCTGAATGTAATTTTTCCCTTTGTCCTTATGCGTTCTTCGGTACAACCTCGCAGAGAATTTAATTTTTTCATTATAGCTTTTGTCACCCCAGTATCTACCCATTATTCTGGTAGCAACTTTTTTCTTATGTTTGTTTCGGTAATCTATATCGTTATCATACCGTTCCTTGCTCTTTTGTTTCGCTGTCTCAATTTTCCCTTCTCGATACCCCTGATCCGTAAGATACCTCTGTTTTGCTCTGTCATATTTCATTTTCTTAAATCCTGGATCACAAGACATCTTAGTAGCAATCCTTACGCGTGCTCGAGCTTTATTGCGTTTGGTGGCATTTTTATCTCTTTTAAATAAACTTTTCTTATATTTCAGGATGTTAGCTTTATTTTTTGTGTAGTAAAGTTTTCTATTAGTAGAAATTTGGATTGTTCTATTTTGATATTGTTTTTGGTTATTCTTTCTTTTTTTCCACTCGCGTGAGACCATATTTTTTCAAGATTTAAAATTATTAAGCACACAAAATCCCGTGTCGAGTATCTAAAACCTAGCATAAAACAAAACTAATTTTAAAATTTTCAGGTATTTATCTTGTTTGAATTACAAAATTAGTATTATTGGTTAGACACCATAAATATTTTTGCAGTTTACATAATAAGTTTAGTGATTCTGGACTGAAAACTAAAATAATTGCAATTATGAGACAATAATATGGAGATATGTACTTTACGGGTTACAGGATACAATAATAAATTTGAACTGAGATGAAAAAAAAATTTCTTCCAGGAGACAAAAAGCAAAACTAATTTTAGAATTTTCATGTATTTTTGTTGTTTAAATTAAAAAATTACTATTACTGATTAGGCATCATAAATATTTTTGCAGTTTACATAATAATTTTAGCGATTAAGCCAAAAAAGAAAATTTTGGTTCCAGGAGTTTCGGTTACTATTGAGACAAGTAGCTATTATTACTATAGAGTTCATTACATGGACTGTTTTATTGCTTCAAAATTCAAATATCTTTGAAAAGACTGCAGTATGAAAATACATCAAAAATGCAATTTTTTGACAAAATTGATTCTACTTTAAAAAGTATTTTATTTTTAAATACAAAAGTGACTAGATGTTGCAATTTCCTTTAAAATGAGCTATTATACAGCTCTCTATGATTTTCCAGTGCCCAGCTAGCTGAGCAGAAAGAAAAAGCGGAAAGAAAAAAATATCCCGTTTGTGGAGAATAACGTGGTAAAAGTCAATTTTCTTGATTTTCAAGCCAATATATTTTCTTTGTTATTCAAGCCAAAGGGAGGTAAGTTTCCTTTATAGAGGATTCGGACAAGGCGGTTCTAATGGTGTACTTTTTGTTTTGATCTGACTCCTTTTTTAGGAGTTGGGGGTTTTATATTTCTTAACATTGGAGGTGATCGTCTCTTACTAGGTTGCTAGCTACCGCTGCAACCCGGATTATTTTAGTTACATAAGATTTTTAACCCAATTAATTTCCTTTAAAATGAGCCATTGAACAACTACCTACGATGTTCCAGTGCCAAGCTATCTGTGGAAAACAAGAAAGAAAAAAGAAAAAAGAAAAAAAATCCCGTTTAGGCCGAATGTTGTAGTAGCTGCCACTTTTCTTGATTTTCAAGCCAATATATTTCCCTTGCTGTTCAAGCCAAAGGACAGAAAGTTTGCTATACAGGGGTTTCGGACAAGGTGGTTCTAATGGTGTACTTTTTGTTTTGATCTGACTCTTTTTTTAGGAGCTGGGGGGTTTTATATTTCTTGACATTGGAGGTGATCGTCTCTTACTAAGTTGCTAGCTACCGCTGCAACCCGGATCACGCCAATATATTTCCCTTGCTGTTCAAGCCAAGGGACAGAAAGTTTCCTATATAGGGTTTTCGGACAAGGCGGTTCTAATGGTGTACTTTTTGTTTTTATCTGACTCCTTTTTTAGGAGCTATAGGTTTTTATATTTATTAACATATCACGTGATCGTCTACTACTAGGTTGCTAGCTACTGCTGCAACCCAGACTAACTACATCCAACGAGTATGACGTCATAGATCAATATTGTACATAAAAAATTAATTTTTTCGTAAAAGATTAATTTTAATTAAAAAAAAATAAGCAAAAATGGCACTAGATCTAGAGATTTCCTTTAAAATGAGCCATTGAACATCTCTCTACGATGTGCCAGTGCCAAGCTATCTCTGGAAAAGAAGAAAGAAAAAAAGATGCCGTTTTTGAAGAATAACGTGTTTAAAGTCAATTTTCTTGATTTTCAAGCCAATATATTTTCGTTGTTATTCAAGCCAAAGGACGGTAAGTTTGCCATATAGAAGTTTTGGACAAGGCGGTTCTAATAGTGTACTTCTTGTTTTGATCTGAATATTTTTTTTAGGAGTTATGGGTTTTTATATTTCTTAACATTGGACGTGATTGTCTCTTATATGACATTAAAAATGCAGTTTTTGGTGGAAAAATTTATTCTCTTTTAGAAATAATTTATTTTAGTTACTATAGATTTTTAACCCAATTAATTTCCTTTAAAATGAGCTATTGAACAACCCTCTACAATGTTCCAGTGCCAAGCTATCTGTGGAAAAGAAAAAGAAAAAAGAAAAAAATATCCCGTTTGTGGAGAATAACGTGGTTAAAGTCAATTTTCTTGATTTTCAAGCCAATATATTTCCCTTGCTGTTCAAGCCAAGGGACAGAAAGTTTCCTATACAGGGGTTTCGGACAAGGTGGTTCTAATGGTGTACTTTTTGCTTTGATCTGACTCCTTTGTTAGGAACTATGGGTTTTTATATTTCTTAACATTGGACGTGATCGTCTCTTACTAGGTTGCTAGCTACCGCTGCAACCCGGATAATCACAAAATTTTCGTTTATAGTATCGATCCCTTATGTAAATTATACTCAAAATTCAAATATCTTTGAAAAGACTGCAGTATGAAAATACATCCAAAATGCAGTTTTTTTGACAAAACTGATTCTACTTAAAAACTATTTTATTTTTAATTACAAAAGTGACAAGATGTAGCAATTTCCTTTAAAATGAGCCAATATACAGCTCTCTATGATTTTCCAGTTGCCCAACTAGCTGAGGAGTAAAAAAAAGCGGAAAGAAAAAAAGATGCCGTTTGTGGAGAATATCGTGGTTAAAGACAATTTTCTTGATTTTCAAGCCAATATATTTTCCGTTTAGGCAGAATGCTGTAGTAGCTGCCACTTTTCTTGATTTTCAACCCAATATATTTCCCTTGCTGTTAAAGTCAAATGACCGAAAGTTTCCTATACACGGGTTTCACACATGGCGGTTCTATTTTTTTAGGAGTTATGTGTTTTTATATTTCTTAACATTGGACGTCATCGTCATTTGCTAGGTTGCTAGCTACCGCTGCAACCCGGATTACTATGGGCGAAAGATCGTTCTTTACTGTAAACTACCTTATCAAGGCTCTCACAAAATAATTTTATTATTGTATTTTCATCCACAGAAACTCTAATATTGCTATCACCGTAGATGACGTCTTGACTATTACGACAGAGTCTACTTGACACTTCTTCTAAATAATGACTTAGTTCCTTGTACGAGCCTTGAACACCATTTATGATGAGATATATCGGTCCTTTATGTAACTACCCCTGGAACCATCATATATCAGTTACTATGGGCGAGAGATCGTTCTTTACTGTAATATAGGCAAGATGTTGTTCTTTATTATAATTTTTTTTCTGGGTTTAATTAAAAAATGAAAATTTCTGATGAGACACCATAATTATTTTTGCATTTTGCAGTTAGATAAAATTATTTAGTTTAAATTTTTCAGGAATTAATCTAGTTTTATTTGACAAAAAAGATCTTTTACAAGGAATCAGGCAGCTAACAAAGTCCAACATATGCGATGGTAAGTTCTTTGAATGATCGTCTTTTCATGTAATTTTAAAAATAATTTATTTTATAATTACAAAAGGTGTTTAACCCCATTAATTTTCTTTAAAATGAGCCATTAAACAACTCTCTACGATGTTCCATTGCCAAGCTATCTGTGGAATTACTAACCTATACTATAATTAAGTGGCGTATAAAATTTAGTATAGGCAAAAGGTGGTTCTTTATTATAGATCCTTTATGTAAGTTTCTAGCTACCGCTGCAACCCGGATAATAAACTGATTACAAACAGGAAAAAGCCTAAGGCTTTTTCTTCTTTGAAATAGTAAGAGACGAACCTCAAACAATCAAGTAGCTAACTAATTCCAATGTATGCAATTGTTTGTTATTCCAATGATCGTCTTTTAATGTAAAAAAGCGGAAAGAAAAAAATATCCCGTTTGTGGAGAATAACGTGGTAAAAGTCTATTTTCTTGATTTTCAAGCCAATATATTTTCTTTGTTATTCAAGCCAAAGGGCGGTAAGTTTCCTTTATAGAGGATTCGGACAAGGTGGTTCTAATGGTGTACTTTTTGTTTTGATCTGACTCTTTTTTTAGGAGTTGGGGGGTTTTATATTTCTTAACATTGGAGGTGATCGTCTCTTACTAGGTTGCTAGCTACCGCTGCAACCCGGACTATGACGACATTCAATATTTATCTAGTAGGGTTTCAGACAAGGTAATTCTAATGATGTACTTTTGTTTTGATTTTACTCTATTTTTAGGAGTTTTGTTATATTTCTTAGCATTGGACTGATCGTCTCTTACTAGATTGCTAGCTACTGCTGCAACCCAGATTCACATATATAGTTATTTATGAGAGGCAACCTGGCCGAGTGGTCCAAGGCACTGGTGTTAGTCACCAGTCTCTTCGGAGGCCTAGGTTCAAATCTTACCGCTGGTATACGATTATGTTTGAAAGACTGCAGTGTGAAAAGACATCGAAAATGCAGTTTTTGGTGGACAAATTTACTCTCTTTTAGAAATAATTTATTTTAGTTACAAAAGGTTTTTAACCCAATTAATTTCCTTTAAAATGAGCTATTGAACAACCCTCTACGATGTTCCAGTGCCAAGCTATCCGTGGAAAAGAAAAAAAAAGAAAAGAGAAAAAAATATCCCGTTTGGGGAGAATAACGTGGTTAAAGTCAATTTTCTTGATTTTCAAGCCAATATATTTCCCTTGCTGTTCAAGCCAAGGGACAGAAAGTTTCCTATACAGGGATTTCGGACAAGGTGGTTCTAATAGTGTACTTTTTGTTTTGATCTGACTCCTTTGTTAGGAACTATGGGTTTTTATATTTCTTAACATTGGACGTGATCGTCTCTTACTAGGTTGCTAGCTACCGCTGTAACCCGGAAAATATAATAACTGTACTAGCCTATACTATAGTTAAGTGGCCTATAAAATTTAGTATAGGGAAGAGTTCGATCTTTATTATAACTTAACAGGCCCGTTTTCGATTCCCGGTGTGGGAAAATTTTTAACTCTATAATCTTCAAACATTCGAACCTTTTATAATTAGAATGATGTATATAATATAAATACTGTAATCTTAACTATAGTGAAGTTGCCTATGCAAGTTAGTATAGGGAAGAGTTCGATCTTTATTATAATTGTTAATTACAAAAGGTTTCTATATACAGCAGTTTCCTTTAAAATGAGCCATTACATAGCTCTTTATTATGACCACGAACTGTTTGATTTAATACTTAAAGTACTATGGGTTCAGTTCGTTCCTTATTGTTATCTTTAATGTAAAAATTCGATGATCGAGCCATTATGTAACCCGGATTAAAAAATTATTATCATATCTTAAATGTAACTTTTATTTTATAAGTCATCGATAGTCTAATGGTAAGTATGCCCACTTTTTACTTGGGAGAAGGGGGTTCGATTCCCCGTCGGGAAGAACTTTTAATATGTTGAATTAAAAGCACTATCTTTTCAATTTAAAATTTAAAATAGAAACTTGTTTATTTACATTCTAGCTAAAATAATGAAGATAATATGAATGAACCACAGTGTTCAGTTTCTTTGGACTTGAGTTCGTTTTTTAACTATAAATGCAAACAGGAAAAAGCCTACGGCTTTTTCTTCTTTTAAATAGTAAGATACGAAACTCAAACAATCAAGTAGCTAATTAAGTCCAATGTATGGAATGGTTTGTTATTTCAGTGATCGTCTTTTAATGTAAAAAAATATAAATACTGTAATCTTAACTATAGTGAAGTTACGTATGCAAGTTAGTATAGGGAAGAGTTTGATTTTTATTATATCTTCTTTGAAATAGTAAGAGACTAGCCTCAAACAATCAAAAAGCTAACTAAATCAAATGTATGTAATGGGTTTTTATTCCAATGATCGTCTTTTAATGGAAAATTTGAATATATTGACCATAAATATAACTGTACTAGCCTATACTATAGTTATAAAATAAAGTATAGGCAAGAGGTCGTTCCTTATTATAGCCGCTGCAACCCAGATACCGCTGCAATCTGGATAGCTTGCAGCTATCCCTGGAACCAAGATATATTAGTTACTATGGGGAAGAGTTCGATCTTTATTATAATTTTAACCCAATTAATTTCCTTTAAAATGAGCTATTGAACAACTATCTACGATGTTCCAGTGCCAAGCTATCTGTGGAAAAGAAAAAGAAAAAAGAAAAAAATATCCCGTTTGTGGAGAATAACGTGGTAAAAGTCTATTTTCTTGATTTTCAAGCCAATATATTTTCTTTGTTGTTCAAGCCAAGGGGCGGTAAGTTTCCTTTATAGAGGATTCGGACAAGGTGGTTCTAATGGTGTACTTTTTGTTTTGATCTGACTCTTTTTTTAGGAGTTGGGGGGTTTTATATTTCTTAACATTGGAGGTGATCGTCTCTTACTAGGTTGCTAGCTACCGCTGCAACCCGGATGTAAAACGTGATTCTATATTTATTTTTTTGTTATTTGATTAAAAAGGCACTAGAACTTTTTATATCCATTTGAAAGATATCTCTCGTGACATTCTAGGACCACTGGGTCGATACGATCACCCTGGGGAAAATAAAAAACAAAAAATAAACACGCATCCGTGATCTTTTTTTCTGGCAAAAATACCAAATTCCACATTTTGCAGATAGGAGCCTAAAACCTCTACAGTTGGGCTCACTGATACGTTGAAACTGATGGTGTGATTTTCATTAAGATTCTATGCGTTTTAGGGTGTGTTTTCCCCTTTTTTGAAAATAGGGCAAATTTTCCCAGGCTCTTAACTTTTGATGAGTAAGATTAAACTTGATGAAATTTAAATATTTAAAATAAGCATAAAAATCTAATTCTTTTGATTTATCTATTGATATTAAAATCAAAAAAAAATACAAAAAATTCAAATCCGTTACTATTGAGACGAGTCGCTCTTGCTATGCAGTTCGTTATCACGAACTGTTTGATAAAATTTTCAAGAAATATTCTAGTTTCAGTTGACAAATAATATGTTTTTCAAGAAATCATGCAGCTAACTAAGTCCAATATGTTCTTCGAATGATCTTCTTTTAATGTACTATATGATTACAACAGGAAAAAGCTTACGGCTTTTTCTTCTTGAAATAGTAAGAGACGAACCTCAAGCAATCAAGTAGCTAACTAAGCCCAATGTATTCAATGGTTTGTTATTCCAAAGATCGTCTTTTAATGTAATTTGTTTTGATCTGACTCCTCTGTTAGGAACTATGGGTTTTTATATTTCTTAACATTGGACGTGATCGTCTCTTACTAGGTTGCTAGCTACCGCTGCAACCCGGATTGTTACTATATACTGTATATTACCTATACTATAGTTAAGTGGCCAATAAAATTTAGTATAGGCAAAAGGTCGTTCTTTATTATAAATGGAAAAAAAACACATTGTGCCCACATCGTTCTTTACTCAGGCAGTGCTAGCGCGCTGCCTATGATAATAAACTGATTACACACAGGAAAAAGCCTACGGCTTTTTCTTCTTTTAAATAGTAAGAGACGAGTCTCAAATAATCAAGTAGCTAGCTAATTCCAAAGGTATGCAATTTTTGTTATTCCAATGATCGTTTTTTTATTGTAACTAGGTTTCAGCCATCTCTACAGCCATGATACTATTGGAAATTACATAATCCCTATTTATGTTTTAGTTAACATGGGCAAGGTGTCGTTCTTTATTGTAATAAAAAAAAACTGACTCTATTGTCAAAATAATTTGTTTTAATTACAAAAGGTTTTTTAACCCCATTAATTTCCTTTAAAATGAGAAATTGAACAACTCTCTACGATGTTCCAGTGCCATGCTATCTGTTGAATTACTAACCTATACTATAATTAAGTGGCGTATAAAATTTAGTATAGGCAAGAGGTCGTTCTTTATTATACGATGTTCCAGTGCCAAGCTGTCTGTTGAATTACTAACCTAAACTATAATTAAGTGGCGTATAAAACTTAGTATAGGCAAGAAGTCGTTCTTTATTATAACTACTGCTGCAACCTGGATTCACATATATATTATTTATGAGAGGCAACCTGGCCGAGTGGTCCAAGGCACTGGTGTTAGCCATCAGTCTCTTCGGAGGCGTGGGTTCAAATCTTACCGCTGGTATACGATTATGTTTGAAAGACTGCAGTGTGAAAAGACATCGAAAATGCAGTTTTTGGTGGAAAAATTTATTCTCTTTTAGAAATAATTTATTTTAGTTACAAAAGGTTTTTAACCCAATTAATTTCCTTTAAAATGAGCTATTGAACAACCCTCTACGATGTTCCAGTGCCAAGCTATCTCTGGAAAAGAAAGAAAAAAAAAAGAAAAAAATATCCCGTTTAGGAAGAATGTTGTAGTAGCTGCCACTTTTCTTGATTTTCAAGCCAATATATTTCCCTTTCTGTTCAAGCCAAGGGACAGAAAGTTTCCTATACAGGGGTTTCGGACAAGGCGGTTCTAATGGTGTACTTTTTGTTTTGATCTGACTCCTTTTTTAGGAACTATGGGTTTTTATATTTCTTAACATTGGACGTGATCGTCTCTTACTAGGTTGCTAGCTACCGCTGCAACCCGGATGGAGATAATATGAATGAACCACAGGTTTCAGTTTCTTTGGGCTTGAGTTCGTTTTTTAACTGTAAATACAAACAGGAAAAAGCCTACGGCTTTTTCTTCCTTTAAATAGTAAGAGACGAAACTCAAACAATCAAGTAGCTAAATCCAATGTATGGAATGGTTTGCTATTTCAGTGATCGTCTTTTAATGTAAAAATTATTTTTAATTACAAAAAATTTTCAACCTCATTAATTTCCTTTAAAATGAGCCATTGAACAACTCTCTACGATGTTCCAGTGCCAAGCTATCTGTGGAATTACTAACCTATACTATAATTAAGTGGCGTATAACATTTAGTATAAGCAAGAGGTCGTTCTTTATTATAAACCCGGATGATCCTACTTTTTCTTAGGAGTTATGGTTTTTTATATTTCTTAACATTGGACTTGATCGTCTCTTACTTGGTTGCTAGCTACCGCTGCAACCCGGATAACCTTTACTATAGTAAAGTGGCCTATGAGATTTAGTATAGGCAAGAGATCGTTCTTTACTATATGCAACCCAAATTCACATATATATTTATTTATGAGAGGCAGCCTGGCTGAGTGGTCCAAGGCACTGGTGTTAGCCACCAGTCTCTTCAGAGGCGTGGGTTCAATTCTTACCGCTGGTATACGATTATGTTTGAAAGACTGCAGTGTGAAAAGACATCAAAATGCAGTTTTTGGTGGAAAAATCCCGTTTAGTATACTGGAAACAAAGAAAAGAGAAAAAAAATACCCCGTTTAGGCAGAATGTTGTAGTAGCTGCCACTTTTCTTGATTTTTTAGTACTGATTTTTTAACTTGTGTGTAGCTTGCTTTGATCTAACCATTATGTATTCATGAATGAGACCATTTACAGTTTTGACGTTTCTTATATAGTAATTATGACGTCACTGCATTAAAAATACAGTTTTTATTGGAAAAATTTATTCTCTTTTAGAAATAATTTATTTTAGTTACTATAGATTTTTAACCCAATTAATTTCCTTTAAAATGAGCTATTGAACAACCCTCTACGATGTTCCAGTGCCAAGCTATCTCTGGATACAAAAAAGAAAAAAAAAAAGAAAAAAATATCTCGTTTGGGGAGAATAACGTGGTTAAAGTCAATTTTCTTGATTTTCAAGCCAATATATTTCCCTTGCTGTTCAAGCCAAGGGACAGAAAGTTTCCTATACAGGGGTTTCGGACAAGGCGGTTCTAATGGTGTACTTTTTGTTTTGATCTGACTCCTGCTTTAGGAGCTATGGGTTTTTATATTTCTTAACATTGGACGTGATCGTTTCTAACTAGGTTGCTAGCTACCGCTGCAACCCGGAAATAGTAAGAGACGAAACTCAAACAATCAAGTAGCTAACTAAGTCCAATGTATGGAATGGTTTGTTACTTCAGTGATCGTCTTTTAATGTAATAAAAAAAATATAAATACTGTAATCTTAACTATAGTAAAGTTGCGTATGCAAGTTAGTATAGGGAAGAGTTTGATCTTTATTATATACTGGAAACAAAGAAAAGAGAAAAAAAATACCCCGTTTAGGCAGAATGTTGTAGTAGCTGTCACTTTTCTTGATTTTTTAGTACTGATTTTTTAACTTGTGTGTAGCTTGCTTTGATCTAACCATTATGTATTCATGAATGAGACCATTTACAGTTTTGACGTTTCTTATATAGTAATTATGACGTCACTGCATTAAAAATACAGTTTTTTATTGGAAAAATTTATTCTCTTTTAGAAATAATTTATTTTAGTTACTATAGATTTTTAACCCAATTAATTTCCTTTAAAATGAGCTATTGAACAACCCTCTACGATGTTCCAGTGCCAAGCTATCTCTGGATACAAAAAAGAAAAAAAAAAGAAAAAAATATCTCGTTTGGGGAGAATAACGTGGCTAAAGTCAATTTTCTCGATTTTCAAGCCAATATATTTCCCTTGCTGTTCAAGCCAAGGGACAGAAAGTTTCCTATACAGGGGTTTCGGACAAGGCGGTTCTAATGGTGTACTTTTTGTTTTGATCTGACTCCTTTTTTAGGAGCTATGGGTTTTTATATTTCTTAACATTGAACGTGATCGTCTCTTACTAGGTTGCTAGCTACCGCTGCAACCCGGATAATTACAAAAGGTTTCTATATACAGCAGTTTCCTTTAAAATGAGCCATTACACAGCTCTTTACTATGACAACGAACCGTTTGATTCAATACTTAAGTTACTATGGGTTAAAGTTCGTTCCTTATTGTAAATATTTCAGTGATTGTCTTTTAATGTAAAAATATAAATACTGTAATCTTAACTATAGTGAAGTTGCGTATGCAAGTTAGTATAGGGAAGAGTTCGATCTTTATTATAATTACAAACAGGAAAAAGCCTAAGGCTTTTTCTTCTTTGAAATAGTAAGAGACGAACCTCAAACAATCAAGTAGCTAACTAATTCCAATGTATGCAATTGTTTGTTATTCCAATGATCGTCTTTTAATGTAATTAGCCACCAGTCTCTTCGGAGGCGTGGGTTAAATCTTACCGCTGGTATACGATAATGTTTGAAAGACTGCAGTGTGAAAAGACATCAAAAATGCAGTTTTTGGTGGAAAAATTTATTCTCTTTAGAAATAATTTATTTTAGTTACTATAGATTTTCAACCCAATTAATTTTCTTTAAAATGAGCTATTGAACAACCCTCTACGATGTTCCAGTGCCAAGCTATCTGTGGAAAAGAAAAAGAAAAAAGAAAAAAATATCCCGTTTGTGGAGAATAACGTGGTAAAAGTCTATTTTCTTGATTTTCAAGCCAATATATTTTCTTTGTTATTCAAGCCAAAGGGCGGTAAGTTTTCTTTATAGAGGATTCGGACAAGGTGGTTCTAATGGTGTACTTTTTGTTTTGATCTGACTCTTTTTTTAGGAGTTGGGGGGTTTTATATTTCTTAACATTGGACGTGATCGTCTCTTACTAGGTTGCTAGCTACCGCTGCAACCCGGATAAAATAAATTTTGATCTGATTCTTTTTTAGGGGTTAGGGGTTGCTTACTAGGTTGCTAGCTACCGCTGCAACGAATCAAAAATATTAGACATCACTGATAACCGCTGCAACCCAGATTTGTTCTTTACCATAATGAACTATATCAGTCCTTTATGTAAACTTTACTAACCTATACTATAGTTAAGTGGCCTATAAAATTTAGTATAGGCATGAGGTCGTTCTTTATTATAAGTACCGCTGCAACCCGGATTTCTATATACAGTAATTTACTTTAAAATGAGCCATTACACCCCTCTTTGTTATGAGAACGAAGTGTTTGATTTAATACTTCAGTTACAATCATCTTACTACTTCATATTACTATACTGTTCGTTACCACGAACTGTTTGATCATCAATAAAACCTTGATATCGATGTTACTTACAAAGTTCTCGATCCTTAATGTAATCCCCTGAGAAGTATTTTAAGGAGTTTACTTGTGTGTAGATGATTATATTTCTAGGACTATTGTAACACAAAGATTAAACTTTAAGTTAGACAATGAGGCTGAGGAGGGTTAGCCTCGATTAGATTTAAAACAGCCTAGGAAAAAACACTCCATGGCAAGGAAGTTTAACTAAGATTGCAAACAGGAAAAAGCCTATGGCTTTTTCTTGAATGGAATAGTAAGAGACGACCTGGCTACAACCAACGATTATGACGTCATTGATCAATCGTTAACACGAAATTCAGTAAAACATAAAACATTTAAAAATTGTTTTATAGTGTGTTGGAGTTCTACTCCGAAGGTTGCAGGTTCAAATCCTGTCGGAGGTAGTTTTTACACAATTATCTATTTAAAGTCTAAATAAAAATTATATTAATTAGTGCTACATTAGATAGTCTTGACTGACATCGATCCTTTATGTAATGATCTGACTCTATTTTTAGGAGTTTTGTTATATTTCTTAGCATTGGACTGATCGTCTCTTACTAGGTTGCTAGCTACTGCTGCAACCCAAATTCACATATATATTTATTTATGAGAGGCAGCCTGGCCGAGTGGTCCAAGGCACTGGTGTTAGCCACCAGTCTCTTCGGAGGCGTGGGTTCAAATCTTACCGCTGGTATGCGATTATGTTTGAAAGACTGCAGTGTGAAAAGACATCGAAAATGCAGTTTTTGTTGGAAAAATTTATTCTCTTTTAGAAATAATTTATTTTAGTTACTATAGATTTTTAACCCAATTAATTTCCTTTAGAATGAGCTATTGAACAACTCTCTACGATGTTCCAGTGCCAAGCTATCTCTGGAAACAAAGAAAAGAGAAAAAAATATCCCTTTTAGGCAGAATGTTGTAGTAGCTACCACTTTTCTTGGTTTTTTAGTACTGATTTTTTAACTTGCATGTAGCTTGCTTTGATCTAACCATTATGTATTCATGAATGAGACCATTTACAGTTTTGACGTTTCTTATATAGTAATTATGACGTCACTGCATCAAAAATACAGTTTTTATTGGAAAAATTTATTCTCTTTTAGAAATAATTTATTTTAGTTACTATAGATTTTTAACCCAATTAATTTCCTTTAGGATGAGCTATTGAACAACCCTCTACGATGTTCCAGTGCCAAGCTATCTCTGAATACAAAGAAAAGAGAAAAAAATATCCCGTTTGGGGAGAATAACGTGGTTAAAGTCAATTTTCTTGATTTTCAAGCCAATATATTCCCCTTGCTGTTCAAGCCAAGGAACAGAAAGTTTCCTATAAAGGGGTTTCGGACAAGGCGGTTCTAATGGTGTACTTTTTGTTTTGATCTGACTCCTTTTTTAGGAGCTATGGGTTTTTATATTTCTTAACATTGGACGTGATCGTCTCTTACTAGGTTGCTAGCTACCGCTGCAACCCGGAAAAATTATTACATATATGAAAGGGGTTGCCTCCTCATGGAACATTTCGAGGACAATCTCAATAAATTCATTAACAATGAGACAATTGCCGACAATGAAAAATTAATTCTGCTTCAAAATGCACTTCGCCGAGTGGACAAACACAAGCCTTATCGTGAGAGACCCCTCAAAGTAAATGTCATTGAATCCAATAAGGAAATGACTCCATCATCATCATCATCATCATCATCATCATCAACAACGATAATACCAAAAGAAGAAGAAGAAGATTTGTCTAAAGTTATGACAAGTGTTATGAAAAAAGTTATGAAAAAGTTAAAAACACCGGAATCTATCAGATTGATAATATATTAAAGACTCGTACTCACAGGGGCATGAAACAGTTGCTTGTTCGTTGGCTAGGATACAACTCTGATTTTGATTCTTGGATCAGTGTTGAAGATATCGACAATGCCCAATGATTTTTATGTAACGTTTATGTCCAATGTCTCCGATCCTCTCTGCAATGATTTGAATAAAACAAGTGATTTTTGGACGAAACTCTCCCCCGCCATCAAATTCGACGATGGAAACTATGAAGTGGCTCTTGTCGACTGCATTCTCAAAAATACCTATGATATCCTGAGAAAGGATCGTGTGTATAATATAAAAGTTATACCATTCGATTGGTCACTCTTTGTCGAGTATGAATGGGTTGAAGCACCTAAATCTAGTGAATACCCGGATGTTACATTAAGGTATAAAGAATTTGATACTATGACGGATTTGTGTCGTGCAATCAATAGAAAAATCTCATATCGCAGGAATGGTACCTTCCATTTTAATTATTCAATGGAGCATGATAGGATTTACATTACCTCACCCGTTGACACTGAACTGTTCATCTCAATGATAATCTGAGAGATGTTCTTGGCTTTAAACAGAATATGATCAATGGGAAAAACGCTGGAACTGTTAGCGGGATGGATCAAGTTATTTTTGCTGATTATCCACCTGGTCTCGCCTCGGACTCTTGCATATTTCTCTACGCGTCCTTTGTGGAAACATCGAGAGTTGGTAATTCAAATGTCCCCCTCCTACGTGTTCTTGAACGAAAAACAACTCATGAACAAGTTCATCACTATAATATAAAGCACCTTCAGTATGTACCTGTAAACACTTCGTATTTGGAACTCTGTCAGTTAACACTAAGAAGTGAATTAGGTGATCCTCTAGCAATAACAAAAGGTTTGGCCGTGATTACATGTCATTTTCGACCTTTTCGGCAACAACAACAACAACAACAAAATGGCTAATAGAAAAAATATATTTGTATGCCCTGATATTGATTGTTATGTTACTGCTCTCCAACCACGACAATTGGGTCATGGAATGGACTATTATAAAGGCCGTTCGTCAATGTCGGGCTACGGTCTTGGCAGTTGGTTTGCTAAGCTGTTTCGTTCTGCAATACCGCTGGCTAAAAAATATATTGCACCGGTTGCTGCAGATTTTGCATCCTCTAAGCTACACGATTGGGGGATGGTAAATATTTTAAAGAAAGTGTTTAAAAAAATCTCAGGTCCAGCGCCTGATCCCTTGGCGAGCGATTGAAATAAAGTGGAAAAGGTTTTAAAAGGAGGAGAAACATCTCTTCACTCATCAGTCTCTACTCAGGTCAGAAGCGAAAGACATCATCATCATCATCACTCTTGTCAAAGAAAAGTAAGAAAAAGAAACCAAGAAGAAAAATTGTTAGATCGAAAAGGGATTTCTTTTCCTAGATGGCATATCTAATCCACAAGGAATCTCATCCCACTGTCACCACATCTCCAAATCTTTTCAATGCAGAAAGTGTGGATGTCAGTGTAAAGCATGGGTACTATGAGCAATTCTATCCACAGCAACCCCTCTCTGAAAACATACATTTTCAAATTTATTCCAATGAAGACTACTTCATAGATTTATCGTCCACATTTATTTATTTAAAAGTTGTGGTGAGGAAAAATTCTGACAATTCACCTCCCTCCAACGTCGATGGACTATCCTACGAGAATGGTATACTACACAATTTATTTAAACAAATATGTGTCTACATAAATGGAACATTGGTGAGCACCAGCAACAATCTATCAAACTATGCTAGTTACATACAATTTATGTTGATGACTCCAATGGCCTATAAGAAAT
>JAPEVW010000640.1:0-65000 GCA_027921565.1 Artemia sinica | reverse complement strand
ACACAAACAAACACTTACTGAAAATCCAACTCTTGCATTTCAACGAAAGGAAATTCAAAAGAAACTTGAAAAATCAAGAAAAGGTAATTTGAAAGGTAAACACAACAAACACACTACTGAAATATTCAATCTTGCTTTCAATTGTCACAAGAAATTTCAAAATGAACTTTGGAAAAAATCAGGAAAAATGTAACTATGACAAGTAAACCACAACCAAAACACAACTGAAATATTCCAACTCTTGCATTTCAACAGAACGGAAAATACACAAATGAAACTTTGAAAAAATCAAGAAAGAAACTGTGGACAAGTAAACACATCCAAACACTAATGAAATATTCCAACTCTTGCATTTCAACGAAAAGACATTCAAAATGAACTTGAAAAAAATCAAGAGAAATGTACTGTGACAGGGTAAACCATAACCAAACACTACTGAAATATTCCAACTCTTGCATTTCAACGAAAAGGAAATTCAAATGAACTTTGAAAAATCAAGAAAATGTAACTGTGACAAGGTAAACCACAACCAAACACTACTGAAATATTCCAACTCTTGCATTTCAAACGAAAGAAATTCAAAATGAACTTTGAAAAATCAAGAAAATGTAACTGTGTACAAGGTAAACCCACATCCAAAACACTACTGAAATATTCCAACTCTTTTGCATTTCAACGAAAGAAATTCAGAAAATGAACTTTGAAAAATCAAGAAAATGTAACTGTGACAAGGTAAACCACAACCAAACACTACTGAATATTCCAACTCTTGCATTTCAACGAAAGAAATTCAAAATGAACTTTGAAAAATCAAGAAGAAAATGTAACTGTGACAAGGTAAACCACATCCAAACACTACTGAAATATTCCAACTCTTGCATTTCAACGAAAGAAATTCAAAATGAACTTTGAAAAATCAAGAAAATGTAACTGTGACAGGGTAAACCACAACCAAACACTACTGAAATATTCCAACTCTTGCATTTCAACGAAAGAAATTCAAATGAACTTTGAAAAATCAAGAAAATGTAACTGTGACAAGGTAAACCACAACCAAACACTACTGAAATATTCCAACTCTTGCATTTCAACGAAAGAAATTCAAAATGAACTTTGAAAAATCAAGAAAATGTAACTGTGACAAGGTAAACCACAAACCAAACCTACTGAAATATTCCAACTCTTGCATTTCAACGAAAGAAATTCAAAATGAACTTTGAAAAAATCAAAGAAAATGTAACTGTGACAAGGTAAACCACAACCAAACACTACTGAAATATTCCAACTCTTGCATTTCAACGAAAGAAATTCAAAATGAACTTTGAAAATCAAGAAATGTAGTTGTGACAAGGTAAACCACAACCAAAACACTACTGAAATATTCCAACTCTTGCATTTCAACGAAAGAAATTCAAAATGAACTTTGAAAAATCAAGAAAATGTAACTGTGACAAGGTAAACCACAACCAAACACTACTGAAATATTCCAACTCTTGCATTTCAACGAAAGAAATTCAAAAATGAACTTTGAAAAATCTAAATGAACTTTGAAAAAAGAAAATGTAACTGTGACAAGGTAAACCACAACCAAACACTACTGAAATATTCCAACTCTTGCATTTCAACGAAAGAAATTCAAATGAACTTTGAAAAATCAAGAAAATGTAACTGTGACAAGGTAAACCACAACCAAACACTACTGAAATATTCCAACTCTTGCATTTCAACGAAAGAAATTCAAAAAATGAACTTTGAAAAAATCAAGAAAATGTAACTGTGACAAGGTAAACCACAACCAAACACTACTGAAATATTCCAACTCTTGCATTTCAACGAAAGAAATTCAAAATGAACTTTGAAAAATCAAGAAAATGTAACTGTGACAAGGTAAACCACAACCAAACACTACTGAAATATTCCAACTCTTGCATTTCAACGAAAGAAATTCAAAATGAACTTTGAAAAATCAAGAAAATGTAACTGTGACAAGGTAAACCACAACCAAACACTACTGAAATATTCCAACTCTTGCATTTCAACGAAAGAAATTCAAAAATGAACTTTGAAAAATCAAAGAAAATGTAACTGAGACAAGGTAAACCACAACCAAACACTACTGAAATATTCCAACTCTTGCATTTCAACGAAAGAAATTAAAAATGAACTTTGAAAAATCAAGAAAATGTAACTGTGACAAGGTAAACACAACCAAACACTACTGAAATATTCCAACTCTTGCATTTCAACGAAAGAAATTCAAAATGAACTTTGAAAAATCAAGAAAATGTAACTGTGACAAGGTAAACCACAACCAAACACTACTGAAATATTCCAACTCTTGCATTTCAACGAAAGAAATTCAAAATGAACTTTGAAAAATCAAGAAAATGTAACTGTGACAAGGTAAACCACAACCAAACACTACTGAAATATTCCAACTCTTGCATTTCAACGAATGAAATTCAAAATGAACTTTGAAAAATCAAGAAAATGTAACTGTGACAAGGTAAACCACAACCAAACACTACTGAAATATTCCAACTCTTGCATTTCAACGAAAGAAATTCAAAATGAACTTTGAAAAATCAAGAAAATGTAACTGTGACAAGGTAAACCACAACCAAACACTACTGAAATATTCCAACTCTTGCATTTCAACGAAAGAAATTCAAAATGAACTTTGAAAAATCAAGAAAATGTAACTGTGACAAGGTAAACCACAACCAAACACTACTGAAATATTCCAACTCTTGCATTTCAACGAAAGAAATTCAAAATGAACTTTGAAAAATCAAGAAAATGTAACTGTGACAAGGTAAACCACAACCAAACACTACTGAAATATTCCAACTCTTGCATTTCAACGAAAGAAATTCAAATGAACTTTGAAAAATCAAGAAAATGTAACTGTGACAAGGTAAACCACAACCAAACACTACTGAAATATTCCAACTCTTGCATTTCAACGAAAGAAATTCAAAATGAACTTTGAAAAATCAAGAAAATGTAACTGTGACAAGGTAAACCACAACCAAACACTACTGAAATATTCCAACTCTTGCATTTCAACGAAAGAAATTCAAATGAACTTTGAAAAAAAAATCAAGAAATGTAACTGTGACAAGGTAAACCACAACCCAAACACTACTGAAATATTCCAACTCTTGCATTTCAACGAAAGAAATTCAAAATGAACTTTGAAAAATCAAGAAAATGTAACTGTGACAAGGTAAACCACAACCAAACACTACTGAAATATTCCAACTCTTGCATTTCAACGAAAGAAATTCAAAATGAACTTTGAAAAATCAAGAAAATGTAACTGTGACAAGGTAAACCACAACCAAAACACTACTGAAATATTCCAACTCTTGCATTTCAACGAAAGAAATTCAAAATGAACTTTGAAAAATCAAGAAAATGTAACTGTGACAAGGTAAACCACAACCAAACACTACTGAAATATTCCAACTCTTGCATTTCAACGAAAGAAATTCAAAATGAACTTTGAAAAATCAAGAAAATGTAACTGTGACAAGGTAAACCACAACCAAACACTACTGAAATATTCCAACTCTTGCATTTCAACGAAAGAAATTCAAAATGAACTTTGAAAAAAATCAAGAAAATGTAACTGTGACAAGGTAAACCACAACCAAACACTACTGAAATATTCCAACTCTTACATTTCAACGAAAGAAATTCAAAATGAACTTTGAAAAATCAAGAAAATGTAACTGTGACAAGGTAAACCACAACCAAACACTACTGAAATATTCCAACTCTTGCATTTCAACGAAAGAAATTCAAAATGAACTTTGAAAAATCAAGAAAATGTAACTGTGACAAGGTAAACCACAACCAACACTACTGAAATATTCCAACTCTTGCATTTCAACGAAAGAAATTCAAATGAACTTTGAAAAATCAAGAAAATGTAACTGTGACAAGGTAAACCACAACCCAAACACTACTGAAATATTCCAACTCTTGCATTTCAACGAAAGAAATTCAAAATGAACTTTGAAAAATCAAGAAAATGTAACTGTGACAAGGTAAACCACAACCAAACACTACTGAAATATTCCAACTCTTGCATTTCAACGAAAAGAAATTCAAAATGAACTTTGAAAAATCAAGAAAATGTAACTGTGACAAGGTAAACCACAACCAAACACTACTGAAATATTCCAACTCTTGCATTTCAACGAAAGAAATTCAAAATGAACTTTGAAAAATCAAGAAAATGTAACTGTGACAAGGTAAACCACAACCAAACACTACTGAAATATTCCAACTCTTGCATTTCAACGAAAGAAATTCAAAATGAACTTTGAAAAATCAAGAAAATGTAACTGTGACAAGGTAAACCACAACCAAACACTACTGAAATATTCCAACTCTTGCATTTCAACGAAAGAAAAAATTCAAAATGAACTTTGAAAAAAAAAGAAAATGTAACTGTGACAAGGTAAACCACAACCAAACACTACTGAAATATTCCAACTCTTGCATTTCAACGAAAGAAATTCAAAATGAACTTTGAAAAATCAAGAAAATGTAACTGTGACAAGGTAAACCACAACCAAACACTACTGAAATATTCCAACTCTTGCATTTCAACGAAAGAAATTCAAAATGAACTTTGAAAAATCAAGAAAATGTAACTGTGACAAGGTAAACCACAACCAAACACTACTGAAATATTCCAACTCTTGCATTTCAACGAAAGAAATTCAAAATGAACTTTGAAAAATCAAGAAAATGTAACTGTGACAAGGTAAACCCAACCAAACACTACTGAAATATTCCAACTCTTGCATTTCAACGAAAGAAATTCAAAATGAACTTTGAAAAATCAAGAAAATGTAACTGTGACAAGGTAAACCACAACCAAACACTACTGAAATATTCCAACTCTTGCATTTCAACGAAAGAAATTCAAAATGAACTTTGAAAAATCAAGAAAAATGTAACTGTGACAAGGTAACCACAACCAAACACTACTGAAATATTCCAACTCTTGCATTTCAACGAAAGAAATTCAAAATGAACTTTGAAAAATCAAGAAAATGTAACTGTGATAAGGTAAACCACAACCAAACACTACTGAAATATTCCAACTCTTGCATTTCAACGAAAGAAATTCAAAATGAACTTTGAAAAATCAAGAAAATGTAACTGTGACAAGGTAAACCACAACCAAACACTACTGAAATATTCAACTCTTGCATTTCAACGAAAGAAATTCAAAATGAACTTTGAAAAATCAAGAAAATGTAACTGTGATAAGGTAAACCACAACCAAACACTACTGAAATATTCCAACTCTTGCATTTCAACGAAAGAAATTCAAAATGAACTTTGAAAAATCAAGAAAATGTAACTGTGATAAGGTAAACCACAACCAAACACTACTGAAATATTCCAACTCTTGCATTTCAACGAAAGAAATTCAAATGAACTTTGAAAAATCAAGAAAATGTAACTGTGACAAGGTAAACCACAACCAAACACTACTGAAATATTCCAACTCTTGCATTTCAACGAAAGAAATTCAAAATGAACTTTGAAAAATCAAGAAAATGTAACTGTGACAAGGTAAACCACAACCAAACACTACTGAAATATTCCAACTCTTGCATTTCAACGAAAGAAATTCAAAATGAACTTTGAAAAATCAGGAAAATGTAACTGTGACAAGGTAAACCACAACCAAACACTACTGAAATATTCCAACTCTTGCATTTCAACGAAGAAATTCAAAATGAACTTTGAAAAATCAAGAAAATGAAACTGTGACAAGGTAAACCACATCCAAACACTACTGAAATATTCCAACTCTTGCATTTCAACGAAAGAAAAATTCAAAATGAACTTTGAAAAATCAAGGAAATGTAACTGTGACAAGGGTAAACCATAACCAAACACTACTGAAATATTCCAACTCTTGCATTTCAACGAAAGAAATTCAAAATGAACTTTGAAAAATCAAGAAAATGTAACTGTGACAAGGTAAACCACAACCAAACACTACTGAAATATTCCAACTCTTGCATTTCAACGAAAGAAATTCAAAAATGAACTTTGAAAAATCAAGAAAATGTAACTGTGACAAGGTAAACCACAACCAAACACTACTGAAATATTCCAACTCTTGCATTTCAACGAAAGAAATTCAAAATGAACTTTGAAAAAATCAAGAAAATGTAACTGTGACAAGGTAAACCACAACCAAACACTACTGAAATATTCCAACTCTTGCATTTCAACGAAAGAAATTCAAATGAACTTTGAAAAATCAAGAAAATGTAACTGTGACAAGGTAAACCACAACCAAACACTACTGAAATATTCCAACTCTTGCATTTCAACGAAAGAAATTCAAAATGAACTTTGAAAAATCAAGAAAATGTAACTGTGACAAGGTAAACCACATCCAAACACTACTGAAATATTCCAACTCTTGCATTTCAACGAAAGAAATTCAAAATGAACTTTGAAAAATCAAGAAAATGTAACTGTGACAAGGTAAACCACACAACCAAACACTACTGAAATATTCCAACTCTTGCATTTCAACGAACGAAATTCAAAATGAACTTTGAAAAATCAAAGAAAATGTAACTGTGACAAGGTAAACCACAACCAAACACTACTGAAATATTCCAACTCTTGCATTTCAACGAAAGAAATTCAAAATGAACTTTGAAAAATCAAGAAAATGTAACTGTGACAAGGTAAACCACAATCCAAACACTACTGAAATATTCCAACTCTTGCATTTCAACGAAAAAAATTCAAAATGAACTTTGAAAAATCAAGAAAATGTAACTGTGACAAGGTAAACCACAACCAAACACACTACTGAAATATTCCAACTCTTGCATTTCAACGAAAGAAATTCAAAATGAACTTTGAAAAATCAAGAAAATGTAACTGTGACAAGGTAAACCACAACCAAACACTACTGAAATATTCCAACTCTTGCATTTTCAACGAAAGAAATTCAAAATGAACTTTGAAAAATCAAGAAAATGTAACTGTGACACGGTAAACCACAACCAAACACTACTGAAATATTCCAACTCTTGCATTTCAACGAAAGAAATTCAAAATGAACTTTGAAAAATCAAGAAAATGTAACTGTGACAAGGTAAACCACAACCAAACACTACTGAAATATTCCAACTCTTGCATTTCAACGAAAGAAATTCAAAATGAACTTTGAAAAATCAAGAAAATGTAACTGTGACAAGGTAAACCACAACCAAACACTACTGAAATATTCCAACTCTTGCATTTCAACGAAAGAAATTCAAAATGAACTTTGAAAAATCAAGAAAATGTAACTGTGACAAGGTAAACCACAACCAAACACTACTGAAATATTCCAACTCTTGCATTTCAACGAAAGAAATTCAAAATGAACTTTGAAAAATCAAGGAAATGTAACTGTGACAAGGTAAACCACAACCAAACACTACTGAAATATTCCAACTCTTGCATTTCAACGAAAGAAATTCAAAATGAACTTTGAAAAATCAAGAAAATGTAACTGTGACAAGGTAACCACAACCAAACACTACTGAAATATTCCAACTCCTGCATTTCAACGAATGAAATTCAAAATGAACTTTGAAAAATCAGAAAATGTAACTGTGACAAGGTAAACCACAACCAAACACTACTGAAATATTCCAACTCTTGCATTTCAACGAAAGAAATTCAAAATGAACTTTGAAAAATCAAGAAAATGTAACTGTGATAAGGTAAACCACAACCAAACACTACTGAAATATTCCAACTCTTGCATTTCAACGAAAGAAATTCAAAATGAACTTTGAAAAATCAAGAAATGTAACTGTGACAAGGTAAACCACAACCAAACACTACTGAAATATTCCAACTCTGCATTTCAACGAAAGAAATTCAAAATGAACTTTGAAAAATCAAGAAAATGTAACTGTGATAAGGTAAACCAGAACCAAACAAACACTACTGAAATATTCCAACTCTTGCATTTCAACGAAAAATTCAAAATGAACTTTGAAAAATCAAGAAAATGTAACTGTGACAGGTAAACCACAACCAAACACTACTGAAATATTCCAACTCTTGCATTTCAACGAAAGAAATTCAAAATGAACTTTGAAAAATCAAGAAAATGTAACTGCGATAAGGTAAACCACAACCAAACACTACTGAAATATTCCAACTCTTGCATTTCAACGAAAGAAATTCAAAATGAACTTTTGAAAAATCAAGAAAATGTAACTGTGACAAGGTGAACCACAACCAAACACTACTGAAATATTCCAACTCTTGCATTTCAACGAAAGAAATTCAAAATGAACTTTGAAAAATCAAGAAAATGTAGTTGTGACAAGGTAAACCACAACCAAACACTACTGAAATATTCCAACTCTTGCATTTCAACGAAAGAAATTCAAAATGAACTTTGAAAAATCAAGAAAATGTAACTGTGACAAGGTAAACCACAACCAAACACTACTGAAATATTCCAACTCTTGCATTTCAACGAAATAAATTCAAAATGAACTTTGAAAAATCAAGAAAATGTAACTGTGACAAGGTAAACCACAACCAAACACTACTGAAATATTCCAACTCTTGCATTTCAACGAAAAGAAATTCAAAATGAACTTTGAAAAATCAAGAAAATGTAACTGTGACAAGGTAAACCACAACCAAACACTACTGAAATATTCCAACTCTTGCATTTCAACGAAAGAAATTCAAAATGAACTTTGAAAAATCAAGAAAATGTAACTGTGACAAGGTAAACCACAACCAAACACTACTGAAATATTCCAACTCTTGCATTTCAACGAAAGAAATTCAAAATGAACTTTGAAAAATCAAGAAAATGTAACTGTGACAAGGTAAACCACAACCAAACACTACTGAAATATTCCAACTCTTGCATTTCAACGAAAGAAATTCAAAAATGAACTTTGAAAAATCAGAAAATGTAACTGAGACAAGGTAAACCACAACCAAACACTACTGAAATATTCCAACTCTTGCATTTCAACGAAAGAAATTAAAAATGAACTTTGAAAAATCAAGAAAATGTAACTGTGACAAGGTAAACAATAACCAAACACTACTGAAATATTCCAACTCTTGCATTTCAACGAAAGAAATTCAAAATGAACTTTGAAAAATCAAGAAAATGTAACTGTGACAAGGTAAACCACAACCAAACACTACTGAAATATTCCAACTCTTGCATTTCAACGAAAGAAATTCAAAATGAACTTTGAAAAATCAAGAAAATGTAACTGTGACAAGGTAAACCACAACCAAACACTACTGAAATATTCCAACTCTTGCATTTCAACGAAAGAAATTCAAAATGAACTTTGAAAAATCAAGAAAATGTAACTGTGACAAGGTAAACCACAACCAAACACTATTGAAATATTCCAACTCTTGCATTTCAACGAAAGAAATTCAAAATAAACTTTGAAAAATCAAGAAAATGTAACTGTGACAAGGTATACCACAACCAAACACTACTGAAATATTCCAACTCTTGCATTTCAACGAATGAAATTCAAAATGAACTTTGAAAAATCAGGAAAATGTAACTGTGATAAGGTAAACCAGAACCAAACACTACTGAAATATTCCAACTCTTGCATTTCAACGAAAGAAATTCAAAATGAACTTTGAAAAATCAAGAAAATGTAACTGTGATAAGGTAAAACCACAACCAAACACTACTGAAATATTCCAACTCTTGCATTTCAACGAAAGAAATTCAAAATGAACTTTGAAAAATCAAGAAAATGTAACTGTGACAAGGTAAACCACAACCAAACACTACTGAAATATTCCAACTCCTGCATTTCAACGAATGAAATTCAAAATGAACTTTGAAAAATCAAGAAAATGTAACTGTGATAAGGTAAACCACAACCAAACACTACTGAAATATTCCAACTCTTGCATTTCAACGAAAGAAATTCAAAATGAACTTTGAAAAATCAAGAAAATGTAACTGCGATAAGGTAAACCACAACCAAACACTACTGAAATATTCCAACTCTTGCATTTCAACGAAAGAAATTCAAAATGAACTTTGAAAAATCAAGAAAATGTAACTGTGACAAGGTAAACCACAACCAAACACTACTGAAATATTCCAACTCTTGCATTTCAACGAAAGAAATTCAAAATGAACTTTGAAAAAATCAAGAAAATGTAGTTGTGACAAGGTAAACCACAACCAAACACTACTGAAATATTCCAACTCTTGCATTTCAACGAAAGAAATTCAAAATGAACTTTGAAAAATCAAGAAAATGTAACTGTGACAAGGTAAACCACAACCAAAACACTACTGAAATATTCCAACTCTTGCATTTCAACGAAATAAATTCAAAATGAACTTTGAAAAATCAAGAAAATGTAACTGTGACAAGGTAAACCACAACCAAACACTACTGAAATATTCCAACTCTTGCATTTCAACGAAAGAAATTCAAGAACTTTGAAAAATCAAGAAAATGTAACTGTGACAAGGTAAACCACAACCAAACACTACTGAAATATTCCAACTCTTACATTTCAACGAAAGAAATTCAAAATGAACTTTGAAAAATCAAGAAAATGTAACTATGACAAGGTAAAACCACAACCAAACACTACTGAAATATTCCAACTCTTGCATTTCAACGAAAGAAATTCAAAATGAACTTTGAAAAATCAAGAAAATGTAACTGTGACAAGGTAAACCACAACCAAACACTACTGAAATATTCCAACTCTTGCATTTCAACGAAAGAAATTCAAAATGAACTTTGAAAAATCAAGAAAATGTAACTGTGACAAGGTAAACCACAACCAAACACTACTGAAATATTCCAACTCTTGCATTTCAACGAAAGAAATTAAAAATGAACTTTGAAAAATCAAGAAAATGTAACTGTGACAAGGTAAACCACAACCAAACACTTCTGAAATATTCCAACTCTTGCATTTCAACGAAAGAAATTCAAAATGAACTTTGAAAAATGAAGAAAATGTAACTGTGATAAGGTAAACCACAACCAAACACTACTGAAATATTCCAACTCTTGCATTTCAACGAAAGAAATTCAAAATGAACTTTGAAAAATCAAGAAAATGTAACTGTGACAAGGTAAACCACAACCAAACACTACTGAAATATTCCAACTCTTGCATTTCAACGAAAGAAATTCAAAATGAACTTTGAAAAATCAAGAAAATGTAACTGTGACAAGGTAAACCACAACCAAACACTACTGAAATATTCCAACTCTTGCATTTCAACGAAAGAAATTCAAAATGAACTTTGAAAAATCAAGAAAATGTAACTGTGACAAGGTAAACCACAACCAAACACTACTGAAATATTCCAACTCTTGCATTTCAACGAAGAAATTCAAAATGAACTTTGAAAAATCAAGAAAATGTAACTGTGACAAGGTAAACCAGACAACCAAACACTACTGAAATATTCCAACTCTTGCATTTCAACGAAAGAAATTAAAATGAACTTTGAAAAATCAAAAAAAATGTAACTGTGACAAGGTAAACCAACCAAACAAAAGAATTCAAAACCCAACAAACACTACTGAAAACCTAAATATTCCAACTCTTGCATTTCAACGAAAGAAATTCAAAAATGAACTTTGAAAAATCAAGAAAAATGTAACTGTGACAAGGTAAACCACAACCAAACACTACTGAAATATTCCAACTCTTGCATTTCAACGAAAGAAATTTCAAAAATGAACTTTGAAAAATCAAGAAAATGTAACTGTGACAAGGTAAACCACAACCAAACACTACTGAAATATTCCAACTCTTGCATTTCAAACGAAAGAAACAAAATGAACTTTGAAAAATCAAGAAAATGTAACTGTGACAGGTAAACCACAACCAAACACTACTGAAATATTCCAACTCTTGCATTTCAACGAAAGAAATTCAAAATGAACTTTTGAAAAATCAAGAAAATGTAACTGTGATAAGGTAAACCACAACCAAACACTACTGAAATATTCCAACTCTTGCATTTCAACGAAAGAAATTCAAAATGAACTTTGAAAAATAAAGAAAATGTAACTGTGACAAGGTAAACCACAACCAAACACTACTGAAATATTCCAACTCTTGCATTTCAACGAAAGAAATTCAAAATGAACTTTGAAAAATCAAGAAAATGTAACTGTGACAAGGTAAACCACAACCAAAACACTACTGAAATATTCCAACTCTTGCATTTCAATGAAAGAAATTCAAAATGAACTTTGAAAAATCAGAAAAATGTAACTGTGACAAGGTAAACCATAACCAAACACTACTGAAATATTCCAACTCTTGCATTTCAACGAAAGAAATTCAAAATGAACTTTGAAAAATCAAGAAAATGTAACTGTGACAAGGTAAACCACAACCAAACACTACTGAAATATTCCAACTTTTGCATTTCAACGAAAGAAATTCAAAATGAACTTTGAAAAATCAAGAAAATGTAACTGTGACAAGGTAAACCACAACCAAACACTTCTGAAATATTCCAACTCTTGCATTTCAACGAAAGAAATTCAAAATGAACTTTGAAAAATCAAGAAAATGTAACTGTGACAAGGTTAAACCACAACCAAACACTACTGAAATATTCCAACTCTTGCATTTCAACGAAAGAAATTCAAGATGAACTTTGAAAAATCAAGAAAATGTAACTGTGACAAGGTAAACCACAACCAAACACTACTGAAATATTCCAACTCTTGCATTTCAACGAAAGAAATTCAAAATGAACTTTGAAAAATCAAGAAAATGTAACTGTGACAAGGTAAACCACATCCAAACACTACTGAAATATTCCAACTCTTGCATTTCAACGAAAGAAATTCAAAATGAACTTTGAAAAATCAAGAAAATGTAACTGTGACAGGTAAACCATAACCAAACACTACTGAAATATTCCAACTCTTGCATTTCAACGAAAGAAATTCAAAATGAACTTTGAAAAATCAAGAAAATGTAACTGTGACAAGGTAAACCACATCCAAACACTATTGAAATATTCCAACTCTTGCATTTCAACGAAAGAAATTCAAAATGAACTTTGAAAAATCAAGAAAATGTAACTGTGACAGGGTAAACCATAACCAAACACTACTGAAATATTCCAACTCTTGCATTTCAACGAAAGAAATTCAAAATGAACTTTGAAAAATCAAGAAAATGTAACTGTGACAAGGTAAACCACAACCAAACACTACTGAAATATTCCAACTCTTGCATTTCAACGAAAGAAATTCAAAATAAACTTTGAAAAATCAAGAAAATGTAACTGTGACAAGGTAACCACAACCAAACACTACTGAAATATTCCAACTCCTGCATTTCAACGAATGAAATTCAAAATGAACTTTGAAAAATCAGGAAAATGTAACTGTGATAAGGTAAACCAGAACCAAACACTACTGAAATATTCCAACTCTTGCATTTCAACGAAAGAAATTCAAAATGAACTTTGAAAAATCAAGAAAATGTAACTGTGATAAGGTAAACCACAACCAAACACTACTGAAATATTCCAACTCTTGCATTTCAACGAAAGAAATTCAAAATGAACTTTGAAAAATCAAGAAAATGTAACTGTGACAAGGTATACCACAACCAAACACTACTGAAATATTCCAACTCCTGCATTTCAACGAATGAAATTCAAAATGAACTTTGAAAAATCAAGAAAATGTAACTGTGATAAGGTAAACCACAACCAAACACTACTGAAATATTCCAACTCTTGCATTTCAACGAAAGAAATTCAAAATGAACTTTGAAAAATCAAGAAAATGTAACTGCGATAAGGTAAACCACAACCAAACACTACTGAAATATTCCAACTCTTGCATTTCAACGAAAGAAATTCAAAATGAACTTTGAAAAATCAAGAAAATGTAACTGTGACAAGGTAAACCACAACCAAACACTACTGAAATATTCCAACTCTTGCATTTCAACGAAAGAAATTCAAAATGAACTTTGAAAAATCAAGAAAATGTAGTTGTGACAAGGTAAACCACAACCAAACACTACTGAAATATTCCAACTCTTGCATTTCAACGAAAGAAATTCAAAATGAACTTTGAAAAATCAAGAAAATGTAACTGTGACAAGGTAAACCACAACCAAACACTACTGAAATATTCCAACTCTTGCATTTCAACGAAATAAATTCAAAATGAACTTTGAAAAATCAAGAAAATGTAACTGTGACAAGGTAAACCACAACCAAACACTACTGAAATATTCCAACTCTTGCATTTCAACGAAAGAAATTCAAAATGAACTTTGAAAAATCAAGAAAATGTAACTGTGACAAGGTAAACCACAACCAAAAACTACTGAAATATTCCAACTCTTACATTTCAACGAAAGAAATTCAAAATGAACTTTGAAAAATCAAGAAAATGTAACTATGACAAGGTAAACCACAACCAAACACTACTGAAATATTCCAACTCTTGCATTTCAACGAAAGAAATTCAAAATGAACTTTGAAAAATCCTGAAAATGTAACTGTGACAAGGTAAACCACAACCAAACACTACTGAAATATTCCAACTCTTGCATTTCAACGAAAGAAATTCAAAATGAACTTTGAAAAATCAAGAAAATGTAACTGAGACAAGGTAAACCACAACCAAACACTACTGAAATATTCCAACTCTTGCATTTCAACGAAAGAAATTAAAAATGAACTTTGAAAAATCAAGAAAATGTAACTGTGACAAGGTAAACCATAACCAAACACTTCTGAAATATTCCAACTCTTGCATTTCAACGAAAGAATTCAAAATGAACTTTGAAAAATGAAGAAAATGTAACTGTGATAAGGTAAACCCACAACCAAACACTACTGAAATATTCCAACTCTTGCATTTCAACGAAAGAAATTCAAAATGAACTTTGAAAAATCAAGAAAATGTAACTGTGACAAGGTAAACCACAACCAAACACTACTGAAATATTCCAACTCTTGCATTTCAACGAAAGAAATTCAAAATGAACTTTGAAAAATCAAGAAAATGTAACTGTGACAAGGTAAACCACAACCAAACACTACTGAAATATTCCAACTCTTGCATTTCAACGAAAGAAATTCAAAATGAACTTTGAAAAATCAAGAAAATGTAACTGTGACAAGGTATACCACAACCAAACACTACTGAAATATTCCAACTCCTGCATTTCAACGAATGAAATTCAAAATGAACTTTGAAAAATCAGGAAAATGTAACTGTGATAAGGTAAACCAGAACCAAACACTACTGAAATATTCCAACTCTTGCATTTCAACGAAAGAAATTAAAATGAACTTTGAAAAATCAAGAAAATGTAACTGTGATAAGGTAAACCACAACCAAACACTACTGAAATATTCCAACTCTTGCATTTCAACGAAAGAAATTCAAAATGAACTTTGAAAAATCAAGAAAAAAAATGTAACTGCGATAAGGTAAACCACAACCAAACACTACTGAAATATTCCAACTCTTGCATTTCAACGAAAGAAATTCAAAATGAACTTTGAAAAATAAAGAAAATGTAACTGTGACAAGGTAAACCACAACCAAACACTACTGAAATATTCCAACTCTTGCATTTCAACGAAAGAAATTCAAAATGAACTTTGAAAAATCAAGAAAATGTAACTGTGACAAGGTAAACCACAACCAAACACTACTGAAATATTCCAACTCTTGCATTTCAATGAAAGAAATTCAAAATGAACTTTGAAAAATCAGGAAAATGTAACTGTGACAGGGTAAACCATAACCAAACACTACTGAAATATTCCAACTCTTGCATTTCAACGAAAGAAATTCAAAATGAACTTTGAAAAATCAAGAAAATGTAACTGTGACAAGGTAAACCACAACCAAACACTACTGAAATATTCCAACTTTTGCATTTCAACGAAAGAAATTCAAAATGAACTTTGAAAAATCAAGAAAATGTAACTGTAACAAGGTAAACAACAACCAAACACTTCTGAAATATTCCAACTCTTGCATTTCAACGAAAGAAATTCAAAATGAACTTTGAAAAATCAAGAAAATGTAACTGTGACAAGGTTAACCACAGCCAAACACTACTGAAATATTCCAACTCTTGCATTTCAACGAAAGAAATTCAAGATGAACTTTGAAAAATCAAGAAAATGTAACTGTGACAAGGTAAACCACAACCAAACACTACTGAAATATTCTAACTCTTGCATTTCAACGAAAGAAATTCAAAATGAACTTTGAAAATCAAGAAAATGTAACTGTGACAAGGTAAACCACATCCAAACACTACTGAAATGTTCCAACTCTTGCATTTCAACGAAAGAAATTCAAAATGAACTTTGAAAAATCAAGAAAATGTAACTGTGACAGGGTAAACCATAACCAAACACTACTGAAATAAAATTCCAACTCTTGCATTTTTTCAACGAAAGAAATTCAAAATGAACTTTGAAAAATCAAGAAAATGTAACTGTGACAAGGTAAACCACATCCAAACACTATTGAAATATTCCAACTCTTGCATTTCAACGAAAGAAATTCAAAATGAACTTTGAAAAATCAAGAAAATGTAACTGTGACAGGGTAAAACCATAACCAAACACTACTGAAATATTCCAACTCTTGCATTTCAACGAAAGAAATTCAAAATGAACTTTGAAAAATCAAGAAAATGTAACTGTGACAAGGTAAACCACAACCAAACACTATTGAAATATTCCAACTCTTGCATTTCAACGAAAGAAATTCAAAATGAACTTTGAAAAATCAAGAAAATGTAACTGTGACAAGGTAAACCACAACCAAACACTACTGAAATATTTCAACTCTTGCATTTCAACGAAAGAAATTCAAAATGAACTTTGAAAAATCAAGAAAATGTAACTGTGACAAGGTAAACCACAACCAAACACTATTGAAATATCCAACTCTTGCATTTCAACGAAAGAAATTCAAAATGAACTTTGAAAAATAAAGAAAATGTAACTGTGACAAGGTAAACCACAACCAAACACTACTGAAATATTCCAACTCCTGCATTTCAACGAATGAAATTCAAAATGAACTTTGAAAAATCAGGGAAATGTAACTGTGATAAGGTAAACCAGAACCAAACACTACTGAAATATTCCAACTCTTGCATTTCAACGAAAGAAATTCAAAATGAACTTTGAAAAATCAAGAAAAAGTAACTGTGATAAGGTAAACCACAACCAAACACTACTGAAATATTCCAACTCTTGCATTTCAACGAAAGAAATTCAAAATGAACTTTGAAAAATCAAGAAAATGTAACTGTGACAAGGTAAACCACAACCAAACACTACTGAAATATTCCAACTCTTGCATTTCAACGAAATAAATTCAAAATGAACTTGAAAAATCAAGAAAATGTAACTGTGACAAGGTAAACCACAACCAAACACTACTGAAATATTCCAACTCTTGCATTTCAACGAAAGAAATTCAAAATGAACTTTGAAAAATCAAGAAAAATGTAACTGTGACAAGGTAAACCACAACCAAACACTATTGAAATATTCCAACTCTTGCATTTCAACGAAGAAATTCAAAATAAACTTTGAAAAATCAAGAAAATGTAACTGTGACAAGGTATACCACAACCAAACACTACTGAAATATTCCAACTCCTGCATTTCAACGAATGAAATTCAAAATGAACTTTGAAAAATCAGGAAAATGTAACTGTGATAAGGTAAACCAGAACCAAACACTACTGAAATATTCCAACTCTTGCATTTCAACGAAAGAAATTCAAAATGAACTTTGAAAAATCAAGAAAATGTAACTGTGATAAGGTAAACCACAACCAAACACTACTGAAATATTCCAACTCTTGCATTTCAACGAAAGAAATTCAAAATGAACTTTGAAAAATCAAGAAAATGTAACTGTGACAAGGTATACCACAACCAAACACTACTGAAATATTCCAACTCCTGCATTTCAACGAATGAAATTCAAAATGAACTTTGAAAAATCAGGAAAATGTAACTGTGATAAGGTAAACCAGAACCAAACACTACTGAAATATTCCAACTCTTGCATTTCAACGAAAGAAATTCAAAATGAACTTTGAAAAATCAAGAAAATGTAACTGTGATAAGGTAAACCACAACCAGACACTACTGAAATATTCCAAACTCTTGCATTTCAACGAAAGAAATTCAAAATGAACTTTGAAAAATCAAGAAAATGTAACTGCGATAAGGTAAACCACAACCAAACACTACTGAAATATTCCAACTCTTGCATTTCAACGAAAGAAATTCAAAATGAACTTTGAAAAAATCAAGAAAATGTAACTGTGACAAGGTAAACCACAACCAAACACTACTGAAATATTCCAACTCTTGCATTTCAACGAAAGAAATTCAAAATGAAACTTTGAAAAATCAAGAAAATGTAGTTGTGACAAGGTAAACCACAACCAAACACTACTGAAATATTCCAACTCTTGCATTTCAACGAAAGAAATTCAAAATGAACTTTGAAAAATCAAGAAAAATGTAACTGTGACAAGGTAAACCACAACCAAACACTACTGAAATATTCCAACTCTTGCATTTCAACGAAATAAATTCAAAATGAACTTTGAAAAATCAAGAAAATGTAACTGTGACAAGGTAAACCACAACCAAACACTACTGAAATATTCCAACTCTTGCATTTCAACGAAAGAAATTCAAAATGAACTTTGAAAAATCAAGAAAATGTAACTGTGACAAGGTAAACCACAACCAAACACTACTGAAATATTCCAACTCTTACATTTCAACGAAAGAAATTCAAAATGAACTTTGAAAAATCAAGAAAATGTAACTGTGACAAGGTAAACCACAACCAAACACTACTGAAATATTCCAACTCTTGCATTTCAACGAAAGAAATTCAAAATGAACTTTGAAAAATCCTGAAAATGTAACTGTGACAAGGTAAACCACAACCAAACACTACTGAAATATTCCAACTCTTGCATTTCAACGAAAGAAATTCAAAAATGAACTTTGAAAAATCAAGAAAATGTAACTGAGACAAGGTAAACCACAACCAAACACTACTGAAATATTCCAACTCTTGCATTTCAACGAAAGAAAATTAAAAATGAACTTTGAAAAATCAAGAAAATGTAACTGTGACAAGGTAAAACCATAACCAAACACTTCTGAAATATTCCAACTCTTGCATTTCAACGAAAGAAATTCAAAATGAACTTTGAAAAATGAAGAAAATGTAACTGTGATAAGGTAAACCACAACCAAACACTACTGAAATATTCCAACTCTTGCATTTCAACGAAAGAAATTCAAAATGAACTTTGAAAAATCAAGAAAATGTAACTGTGACAAGGTAAACCACAACCAAACACTACTGAAATATTCCAACTCTTGCATTCAACGAAAGAAATTCAAAATGAACTTTGAAAAATCAAGAAAAATGTAACTGCGACAAGGTAAACCACAACCAAACACTACTGAAATATTCCAACTCTTGCATTTCAACGAAAGAAATTCAAAATGAACTTTGAAAAATCAAGAAAATGTAACTGTGACAAGGTATACCACAACCAAACACTACTGAAATATTCCAACTCCTGCATTTCAACGAATGAAATTCAAAATGAACTTTGAAAAATCAGGAAAATGTAACTGTGATAAGGTAAACCAGAACCAAACACTACTGAAATATTCCAACTCTTGCATTTGAAAAAGAAAGGAAAATTATCTACCCCGCCTCCAGTAAATTCTTGCGCTTTGTTACTAGATAAATTTGAAAGCCCCCACGCCCCCTTTTCTTACGTTCAGTTTCCTTAATTTTACAGCTTTGTCCTTCCCACGTGGTCACATGCTATAGTGTCATTCAATTAATTTGTAGCCCTTAAAAGGGCTGTTGGTTAATTTGGGGTAGGGCCTATGTCCAAAGTTAGAATCATTTAAGCCTTTGCCGCTTTTTCAGTCTTCTTTGGTAGAAGGATGGCTTGAATGTTGGGCAAAACGCCTCCTTGGGCGATGGTAACTCCCGAGAGGAGCTTGTTCAGTTCTTCGTCATTTCTAATGGCAAGCTGAAGGTGACGAGGAAAGATGCGCGTTTCTTTATTGCCCCGTGCAGCATTACCAGCAAGCTCAAGGACCTCGGCAGCCAAATACTCCATCACTGCTGCAAGGTAAACGGGTGCGCCTGCACCAACTCGCTCCGCATAGTTGCCCTTTCTCAGAAGACGGTGTATCCTTCCCACTGGGAATTGGAGACCTGCCTTGCTTGAACGGGACTTTGCCTTTCTCTTCACTTTTCCACCCTTTCCTCTTCCTGACATGGTTTCTAGGATGCGAATTTCACTTGGACTCTAATCACGAACAAATATAAATGATGTCATGATCTTGAAAAGCAAAAGCGCAAACAATTTATACTCCAGCCGGAGAACTCAGTTCCTCTGACAAAAAATTATGTACGCGAACTCAAGCTTGTATAAAAGCGGGCTGTAACTTGTAAACGCTATTCACTTGATAATTAAATTTTGTCAAGACTTCATTTAATATGGCTCCAAAAACTTCAGGAAAAGCAGCAAAGAAAGCTGGTATGGCGTCAAAAAATATCACTAAAACTGATAAAAAAAGGAAACGAAAGAGGAAGGAAAGCTATGTCATTTACATTTACAAAGTTCTCAAGCAAGTGCATCCCGACACCGGTGTTTCTAGAAAAGCAATGAGCATCATGAATAGCTTTGTCAACGATATCTTTGAAAGGATTGCCGTGGAAGCCTCTCGTCTAGCTCACTACACAATAGGTCCACCATCACTAGTAGAGAGGTTCAAACTGCTGTGAGGCTACTCCTACCCGGGGAACGTGCCAAGCACGCTGTTAGTGAAGGCACTAAAGCTGTAACAGAATACACAAGCTCTAAATAAGGGTTTTCCCCGTCTATTACCGTGCAATCAGCCGGGCCCTCCCAAACAGCCCTTTAAGGGCTACCGCCTTATTTTAAATACTCTGCTTTCAAATTGCTGTCATTACTCTTTGGCCTTAATTTGCGAAATCTTGGGTAAAAAATAACCCATACTAAATCATAAAAAAACTTAAATTTTCAAAATCGCCTGTTTCGGAGCAAGGTCCCAATTGGCTTGCATAGAAAGTAATATCTATCGACCAATTTTGAAGAGAATAGAAAAAGGGCCTCGGCTTTTTCATGACATTCCATCGAAAACATTTTTATAGGCCCGTGGCCCCCATTGGGAGTTGTTCATTTTCTGGGGTATGTTTGGATTTCTTAGGCTAGGCTAAATTGGCTTTTGCATCTTTACTTTTAGATGGTTTGGATCTTGTTGAATGACAAGCCGAATCTATGACTCAAATTTACAATAAAATAACGCATATCCGATTAATTTCGGCCTTTTTCTTTGTTATTATTGTACCCCTTGAATCATGCCTTTTTTTTCCCAAGGAACACTAGGGCTGTTTAACATTACTTTGCTTGTTTGTTCAAACCATATAGTGGCCCTTAAAAGGGCCGTTGGTTAGGATGCAGTTGCGTAGAATTAGGGTATTTAAGCTCTCTCGCCACGGATACAACGGGCGAGTTGAATATCTTTTGGCATGATGGTCACCCTTTTGGCGTGAATGGCACACAAGTTGGCATCCTCAAAAAGTCCAACTAGATACGCCTCGCTGGCTTCTTGTAGGGCCATCACAGCCGAGCTCTGGAACCTCAAGTCAGTTTTGAAATCCTTGGCCATCTCTCACAAAAGTCTCTGAAAGGGCAATTCCTTATTAAGAGTTCGGTAGTCTTTTGATAACGACGAATCTCTCTCAGGGCTACGGTTCCGGGCCTGTATCTGTGCGGTTTTTTTTACCCCACCAGTAGCAGGAGCCAACTTACCTGCTGCCTTGGTCGCAAGCTGCTTTCTAGATGCCTTTCCGCCCGTTGATTTTTCTCGCTGTTTGTTTTTTTCTAGCCATATTGGTAGATTGCCTCTCGTTGATAGAATGAACAAAAGAACACTTTGCTAACGGCTTTTTTTTATACAGAGCGCCAGCCGCGCGATACGAGTAACATTCTGTGGGGAAGAACTTTTTTGTCCTATAAATTAAACGGGCTTTCAAGGAAATTTGTTAGTCTGACAAAACCTTTACAGCTGTTTCCTACGATATTGAATTAAATATGACAGGAAGAGGAAAAGGAGGAAAGGGGCTTGGAAAAGGAGGCGCAAAGCGTCATCGTAAAGTTCTTCGTGACAATATCTAAGGAATCACCATGCCGGCTATCAGAAGACTGGCTCACCGAGGTGGTGTAAAACGTATATCTGTCCTAATTTACGAGAAAACCAGAGGCGTTCTTAAAGTTTTTTTAGAAAATATTATTCGCGATGCTGTCACGTACACAGAGCATGACAAGAGAAAAACTGTAACTGCCATGGATGTAGTTTACACTCTGAAGCGTCAAGGTCGTACATTGTATGGCTTTGGTGGTTAATGGCTTCCAAATGCGTTTTAAACTGCCCCAGTCCCCCTACCCAACGGCCTTTTTAAAGGCCTACAAATTTAAAAAACACTTCCTAGCCCTGTTTTTATGAGCCTTTTCTTTGTTGTGCATTCAAAATGTCAGTAAATATTTTTTTCTTTTCGTCTCAGGTGCAATATCTAATTAGAATTATGCAAAGAAAAATGACAATTGCCATTTTACTGTATTTAGCTTTTCCTAGTAGATACCTATCTAAAGGTCCTGGGGGCACACCATATATAGGCATAGAGTCCCTAGGGAGAACACCTGTGCTGTCAGTCCCGATCCCGCATCATATATGGGCACAGAGTCCCTAGGAAAAACACCTGTGCTGTCAGTCGTGACGGGGCACCATATATGGGCATGGAATCCCCAGGGAGAATGATTGCGAAATCGATTGGGAAATGGATTTCCGAGAACTTGATTGCGTAAATCGATTGGGAATTTTATTGATCCAATAACGGGAAACAGGATCACGTGTCTCCTTCTAAGCCAATCAGAGACTCGGTTACATCTACTTCTAGACCAATCAGAAGCTCGCTTACATATTAGCGGCGGAGGATTGCAGAGAATATGAGGAAAAGGATTTTTTTTGCTAAAGTTTTAATAGTCTGTGAATAGAATTCAAAGGAGTGTGAAGAACAGTTTTGACTTTACTCATTTGGATATATATTTGTGTGTGTGTTGATGGTGAGTGGAATGTTTACCCTATTAGAAGTGATAGTGGAGTTGATGGCAATAATACAAGAGCACCAAACATTGCGCTGGAAATCACGAGAGGATCACGGCTTTGTCTGGAATGGGATGAAGTATATGCAAGATATATGATATCCTTGAGCAAATTTAAAATGGAGGATCAATTATGTTTCGCTGCAAAAGTTGATATAGCACATGTGAATAGACTTAAATGTGCTTTAAGTGCATTAGTGGTACATATCGAAGAAAATAAACTGTATCGCTAATTGTATATGCTTAGTATTATTGTTGTTTTTGTAATTATTCAATAAAATTGTTTCGAAATCGAAAATGTTCCTTTTCTTTTCTGGTCTGATTAGGTTAGGGCTAACGAATCAGGGGGGTCAGTCTAGAGTCAGCAGTCAGAGTGAAAGGATTGAAAAATGAATAAATTTGGAGAAATAGAGAATTAGATCAAATCTAGTGTTTATGGAAAAACATTTGATTTTGGATGGCGATTTTCTCGATTTATCTCTTCAACGCAGGATATTCTCTCGGGGAACACTTGACAATATAATGAAAACTGATTCTCCCCCCATTGGACTATTGTATGAAACTTTTAAGATGTGATTCAAATGCTTATACTCATTTTATTGATATATTAATTGGAACAAAGCAGAATAATATCATGGATATACTTTTGAAAACATTGCCAATGGATTCAATGTAGATGGCTCCACCATGCGAAAGAGGTACGTCACAGAGTTACTCCTCTCCCCATTCCTTCACCTTGAATTTATCGAAAGAGGATCAGTTTCGTTTTAGCTATGAGAGAGTTGACATCGGAAAACCAAAAAATGTTCTACACATGTCCATTGTGCATGTACACTCTTGGCAGTTGGACTCAATGTGAGAATTGCACAATTATTGATGACTATAGTAAAAAGCGTAAATTATGTAATCCTTGTAAATTACATAGAGGCTATGCAGTACAAATTAAAGGATGTAATTCATGTCTTGAAGAGATCTGTGACTCTCGACCTAGAGGGCACCTGTGCTCCAATTGTCACTATGATAAATGTGATCAGTGGGAGAATACTTACCCCGCTACGATTGGAAAGAATCCCAAACGTGATTTTAGTTATTTCTACGAGATTGGTATCGTCATGGATTTAAATTATTCTGGGAAGAGGAGTCAGGTCTACGATTCAACTGTGGGTGGGGTGTATATAGAATGTATAGGGTAGACCAATAGGGATCAAAAAATTCAATCGTCTTCATTGTTTGAAAGATGCAGAGCCAATGACCCGTCAACACAGTCGACAGACTGCTATTAACAATAATCAAGGTATTGTTGACACTTTGAATATTTCCAAGAAAGTCCGAGGGCAGACAATAGGATTTGTACAGGGACATGTACGGATCCATATTAAATACATTGATTATTTGACTGGTGTTCATGGCGCCAAGTCTAGTAGAACACTGCTCTTTGGGAGTGATTTCTCAATAGGTTTCATATTGATTTAGTGAGATTAGTGCAATACTCTCAGCCAATGGATCGGCTAATATACACTCTAGACGCACACTCCCCGTACGTACTATACTCATATCCTGCATGCCAGACAAATCTAGTACAATGATACCACGTGTTTAGCAAACATTTCTTCGGTTATACCATTTTCAAATAGTTGCGAATCATGATCTAGGGTTTGCATGGTCAACTCATACAATGTTCTATAGGATTTATCAAAATATAGATTGTAGAGTGGGATGCCGTTTACTTTGCACACAAGAGATAAAAGTCCAAACATCTCGAATTTATATGGGCATCCAGTCCACGATCCTATTGCACTAGTGCTTTTTACAAATGCCAAAGCGAGTTTTGACGGAATTTCACCATTGATAAAGGATGAATCAATGAAGGTGCGTGACCCCATGGTAATATAAAGTTGATTGGTGATTGTATGAGGAACAAGTAGTTTAATATTATTTTCATTGGCTCTCAGTTTTTCCACTGCCAAAGCAACAGAACTCATAACCTGTTGTTTGCGTACATGAAGTATTGCCGAGGTGAGGAAAAGACTTACATCAGGATTGGCAACAAGTTCTTTTCTCAATATGAAATTGGATGGCACAAGCGTCAGTTTTATATCCACTTTAACATTGGGTGGTAGCCATTGGGTATATTAAATATTTCATGATATACTTTTCCAACTAGATGGAATTCACTAGTTCTAGACACTAATTTGACGAAATAAATTATGTAATATACAATTTTCATAGGATATTGCATCGGCCAAAATTGGCACTGTATTATCGGATTTACGGACTTTCATTTGTAAATCTATAAATGTTGAAGACATGTCCATAAAATAGTCTTCATTGGAATAAATTTGAAAGTGAATATTATCGGAGGGGTTGTTGAGGATAAAATTGTTCAAATTGTCCATGCTTGACACTTACATAAATTTTCAGCATTGAATAGATTCAATGAGGCGGTGATTGAAGGTTGAGAATCCTTATGCGGTAGGTAGGACATCTTAGGAAAAGAAATCTAGTTTCGATCTAACAATTCTCTTCCTGGGGCTTCTTCGTCTTTTTACACTACTTGTCGGCTTTTTCCTTCTTTTCTTGACAAAAGGGATGATGTTTTTCGTTTCCAACCTGATTGGAGACTGATCAGTGATGCATTGTTTCTCGACCTTCTTAAACCTTTACCATTTTGTTTTAATCTCTCGCCAAGGGTTCGCGCACTGGACCTAAGATTTTCCGTAGCACTTTTTTTTAAAATCCTTGCCAGAGCCCAAATCGTATAGTGTAGAGGATGCAAAATCTGTCCCAGCCAGTACAAGTTATTTTCTAGCCAGTGGTAGTGAAGAGCAAAACAGCTTAGCAAACCAACTGCCAAGACCACAGCCAGACTTTGACGAGCGACATTGTAATAGTCCATTCCATTGCCCTGTCGTCTTGGGCCAAGAATATTAACATAGCAGTCAATATCAGGACAAATGAATACCACTTTTCTATTAGACATCTTGTTGAACGATGGGACGAAAATGGCATGTAATCACAGCCAAACCTTCTGAATTGCTATGGAAGCACCCAATTCAGTTCTTAGTGTTAACTGACAGAGTTTCAAATAAGAAGTGTTTACGGGAATATATACTGAAGATGCTTTATATTGTAGCGGTGAATATTTTCTCGATTGGTTTTTCGTTCAAGAACTCGTAGGAGGGGAAAATTTGAATTACCAACCCGAGATGTTTCCACAAATGAAGCGTAGAGAAATATACAAGTGTTTGTGGAGAAGGCAGGCGAGTAGTCAGCAAAAATGAAATTAGTGTTTCCGGCACTTTTACCATTGATTATATTGAGCTTAAAGCCAAGAACATCCATTAGGTTGTCATTAAGAATAACCTTTTCGCGGGCAATAGGTGAACTAATGTAGATCTTGCCCTCCTCCTTAGAACAGTTGAAATGAAAAGCTCCTTTTTTACGAGCGGAAATTCTTTTATTAATAGAACGACATAAATCATTCATACAGGTGAGTTCCTCGTAGGGTAATTCAATATATGGATAATCCATCCAATTGATTTTTTGAATTTGTTCTTGATCACTTGAGGGTGGTGGTGGCCAATCATAGGGTCTAAATTTTATTTCATATTTACGATCCTTTCTCAGGATGTCATAGGTATTTTTGAGAATACAGTCGACAAGAGCCACTTCATACTTTCCATTGTCGTCGAATTTGATGGTGGGGAAGAGTTTCGTCCAAAAATCACTTGCTCTATTCAAGTCATTATATAGAGGATCAGAAACCATTGGCCATGAAAGTCACACAGAAATCATTGGGCATTGTTAATATCTTCAGCACTGACCCAAGAATCAAAATCTGAGTTGTATCCTAGCCAGCGAACAAGCAACTGTCTCTTGCCCCTACGAGTACGGCTCTTTAATATCTTATCAATTTGATAAATTTCACTAGTGTTTCTAACTTTTTGCAGTTCATATTCATAAAAACCGCCGAGAATCCCATCATCTTTGGTGTCTCGCAGTCGATATGTCGTGGGTTCGGTGTCCAAGATTTTGGATACTTTAAAAAGTTCGATGCTCCATAAATAATTTCCCCTATTCAAAAATATTGGTATTTCTATTAATTCGAACAGTATCACCAACATTGAATTTCTTCTTCACATTTTTTTTCTTTTTCACCATTGGAATATTGATTTAGAAAAGCATCAAATGTATTTTCACTTTAATGAACTTCCCGAGGGCTTGAGTCGGACAGAGATCGATGAGGTCGATGGTTGTATATCCGCATGATTTTATCTAAATAATGAATAAAAGCAGACGTATTTTTCAGTGTGCAAAATCTTTAAATTAATAGACGAATCGTTCTTATTAATCGTTCAGTTAATGCAGCCTTTATCGGGCTGTGACTAGGATAAAGTGATGTATTATATTTCAATAGAACCTTTTGCACATGTGGATTAACGAACTCACTACCACGATCCGATTGAATTTTTCTTTAGCAATCCTGTTCAAGAATACTTTCATTAGCCCGAGCAACTTCAACACCTCTCTTTGACCGTAATGGAATGGCATAGGCATGGCGACTAAAGACACTGATTGTCACCAGAATATATTTGTAGGGTGCATTGTGACGCCGTTGAATTGCGTCTAAAATTAAAAGATCCGTTTGCATTATATGCAGAGGGAAAAAGGCTTTAGTTTGTCGATATTGTTTGCCACGAGGCCTGTAATTCCAGTGCAGTGTGTAACTCGGTTCATTCTCTAGATACTCTTTTGCTTTTTTCAATGTGCTGTCAGAGACAACTTTAGAAAGCGTTTTAGGAGAACTTAAACTTCCCGCTTCACGAATATTTTCATAGACACCTTTGAGAACTTCACCCATTTTGAACGTAAGCACGTAGTGTAATGTCCACTCCCCTTTTGGAAACTGGAGGGTAAATCAATTCGTCTTCGCTTTTGACTAGCAACCACAGGTGTTATAAAATCAGTGGTGCTGCTGCTGCTGCTAGTATTTTCAAATATTGAATCTTCTTCTTTTTTAAGTGTTGTTGACGCTGGTGTTGTTGGAGGACTATATTCTCTTAGTTTCTTTAGAATTTGCTTATTGCCAATAAGACTTTTGGGGAAGTTTGATGCACTTAGAAAGGTGTATAGATTATTGTCAAATGATAAAAGTCCTTTACGATTCGTCACGATATCACAAATTAAATCAACTAGATTATAACTTTTTCCCTGAATTATAATTCGTTTCCCTGTGCTGTCGACTTGAACTTGATGTTCATCACCAGTTTCCAACATGAGCTATGATAATACTCTTTTACTCTGTTCACGATAGGTGACTGGCAATAGGTTTCCAATTTTCGATACAATTGAATTCAATTCCTTCTCCTTTGATTGTACAGCTACAGAATCTTGAGGAGATGTTTCCTGTTTGGAGGGATCTGTGACAGTGACAGCGACGGTGGGTCTCTCAGGATAAGGTTTATGTTTGTCCACACGTCGCAATGCATCTTGAAGTAAAACTAGTTTTTTGTCATCGGCAATATTCTGATCATTAATGAATTTGCTTAGATTGTCTTCAAAATGTTCGACGGGCGAGAGGACAAGTTCAAATGGTGTCAATTTATAGGGTTTAGCCATTCTCTCTAGAGAAAACTGTTTACAAGTCCCGCAATTATCGGCAGTAGAAGTGTGAAAAAGCTACCACCCGCTTAAAGGAGACGTTTTCTTTAAAAAAATTTTTCCCTTGTTTTTACAAGCCAAGGCGCGTACAGTGGAACGATGTTGCTTTGTCTGTTGTCTAACACCTTCTGGCAGTTGAACATTACCCTCGGTTAAATTTAAACAAAGTTCAGATATTAGATTAATGAAATCATTGTCAACACCATGTTTGAGTATGGCCTTCCTGAGTGGAGGTTTTGAAGTGCTTAAAACGGAAAATAAATGCCGTTGTTCGTGTAGTTTCTTCAGTGTCATAACAACAACTAATAGCCTTTTTTTTACTGTTCACCGGAAGACATACTGTAATTTCTTTGTCGAAAATGCCGGTGACTGCACGTATATCCTCGGGCGTACTCTGATTAAGATCCAGCAAAATGTAACCGTAGGGCTTATTAGTCGCCTGAGTGTACGCTGACAACAGAAATTTAGGGGCGCCGGGGTATATCTGTTTATTGAGAGTTATTAGTGAGCTAGAATCACGAACAACTCGATAGATAATATAGATAGTGCAATTCAAAGCAAGGATTTGCATACATTTGCTCTGATGAAACAGATTGTGTAGAACCAGGGTTATGGAAATGTGTTCATGGTGGGAGCGAACGGTGAACAGTTGTAACATTTCCTGTGAGAACTGTTCAATGGATTCAGCCAAATCATCAATAATCAGCCACGAGTTCGGTTCAATACTATTAAAAACATCAAGTCCCCGTATGAATTGTATTGGTATGGTTGTTGCAATAGCTTTTATTTGCTCGTAAGGCTCCTGCCAAATACTATAGCAATAGTAGATTTTTTTCGGCTTTTCCACAAACCTTTTCTGACAATTTTGAATTATTTTAGCTAAAAGTGTTGCTTTCCCCGACATTGAGAGACCACACAGAAACAATCAGAAGGGTGTTTTTAAATTGATTCATGCTGCTGCTGCTGTTGACAACAGTCGGACTACAGCTAACTGTAAATCATACGTGTCTAATGAATAAGTAGTAGTAGTAATAATTTTCCCATAGATCTATCTACGTTAACAAAAATAACAAAAAAAACAATATTTCATGGTCATTTATTTGCAACATGAAAACTCTATTTGTTCAACATGAACAACAACAACATCAGAATAACACTTTATGTTCAACAAGAACCTGACAAAAAAATTATTTCATGGTCATTTATTTGCAACATGAAAACTCTATTTGTTCAACATGAACAACAACAACAACAACATAAGAATAACACTTTATGTTCAACAAGAACCTGACAAAAACAATATTTCATGGTCATTTATTTGCAACATGAAAACTCTATTTGTTCAACATGAACCTGACAGCAATAAACATGACACTTTATTTGCAACATAAATAAAAAAAAAAAAACACTTTTGTACATGAACAACAAGAACAACAACAAAACTTATTGTCTTTAAAAAACACTTTTTGTCCAGAAAGAACACTTTATGTACAGTAGCATAGAGTAGCACACTTTTCTATACAACAGCACTTGAAAACAACAAAAAACACACATGAACTTTAAAATTTAGATAGCACAGTTGACCATTATGAATTTAAAAGTGGGGTCCCCCCCAGGGTCGCGGGGGCGAAGGCTGGCCACGGGAGGGACTCCCTCCCAGGAGCGGCCACGGGCGGGACCCCTCACCCCTCCCCCCCCGGGAGCCACGGTGGAAAAAAATGTATACAATAGTTGTCGTCACTGCTGCTGTAGGTTAGGTTGGGTTAGTTGAGGTGGTGAGATTAGGCTAGTTAATTTATGAACGGGTTGAGTGGTTAGTTAATTTATGAAAGGCTGGTGGTGGTTAGGTTATGTTAGGTTAGTGGCTAGGTTAATTTATCCAGACCAAGCTGATTGCGATAGTCTATGCATTCAACTCGGTCTGAAATAAGGTAGTGGCCATGTGGCAGCAAACTTACACCATTCTCGAGCACACAGACTTTGTCGGATATACACGACATTGCAGTTTTTTCCACTCTTACAGAATAATTTTGATACTGTAGAGAGCGAATTGCAAGCACTTGTGCTCTCGGCACTAGGCTACTTTCTGCACAGTCTCTGTACACGCTCATGTTGAAATTGCTCTTTAAAAAATGTCTAGGCACCCCTTTACACGCCTGTTTTTTATCCCCACTATGAGTTTCAACGCAATAAACTTTACGACCCGGAAAATCCCCCCTGGATATCAAATCACGCCCCGTCTCTGATTTTAGCATTAATAGTTGGTTGGGGGCTTGACGTTTCACCAACCCGGGGTAGAGGGACGGATTTCAGTTGGTGAAATCCATCCGCGAGCTAATGTGTTCCCCGTTTTCTAGATCTCCATATAAATCCTCGGTTTTTACCTTTAACAGCAGAGATTCTGTATAATTTTATTTTGAAAAAAATGAAATTTTACTAAAACAGAACTTACATTGTAAATTGAGGTTGCCAAGGCTTCAAACTCATCAATAATATTCATTCTTGTTTCCACTGTGTCACAATACTTTCTGATAATTTAATCACAATGCATGTCCGTCATATATGAAATCTCAAGGGCGAATTGCGATGTAATGGGGAAAACCATATGTAAACGAGCCTCTGATTGGTCTAGAAGAAGATGTAACCGAGTCTCTGATTGGTTAAGAAGGAAACACGTGATCCTGTTTCCTATTCCTGGATCTTAACATTCGCCCCTAGCGTGCACTTGGCCAAACAATAACAACAAATAAATCGACCTTGGAAATTTATTTCCCCTAGATCAATACATTCCTCTAGCGATTATGTAAATCACCCCTCGTGACATTACACTTGGCCAAACAAAAACAACAAATAAATCGACCTTGACATTATCCATCAGATATTAATAAACCATGAATAAATGGAGTCCCGTTCGGCGTTAGAGTCAATTGTATATGATAGCAAGGTGTTCATTCAGTATTAAATGCCCATAAATGGAACCCCGTAATGAGTCCTAGATCAATAAAATTCCCAATCGATTACGCAATCAATTTCTGAGAAATCCATTTCCCCTAGGGAGGCTATGTCCATATATGATGCCCCCCGTCAAGAGTTCATGAGGTTAGACTAAGTTACGCAATCAATCGATTACGGGATCATTCTCCCTGGGGATTCCATGCCCATATATGGTGCCCCGTCGGGACTGACAGCACAGGTGTTCTCCCTAGGGACTCTATGCCCATATATGGTGTGCCCCATGGACCTTTAGATAGGTATGTACTTTTCCTTTCATATTTGAATAAAGTTTGCGTTCTCACAATGCAATGGTTCAAAGAAATAATTGTTGCTATTTAACTGCACAAGCCCTTTCTTTCATGTTTGAATAAAGCAAGCAATAACGGAGGAAAATTTGATCCTACTCTTACTAAATTACCGCTGGACCTAACCATTTGGACAAAAGTATTGCATTAATTATATGCAGTTAATAAACAAGTATGAAAAGCTGGCAAAATTTTAGATAGCAAATTAATTTTCTTGTAAACTGAATCATGAGTTTCAAACTATATAAGAAAAGGCATCCGACTGACTTTAATTTAGAAGTTGAAAAATAAAAACGGTACTTGTGCACAATATGGTACACACCGCTATAGACTGTATCAAGGAAACCAGACACGAAACCCGTCAAACGGCTATCTGCAAGAGATAAATGATTGCAAAGCGCAGTTTCTCAATGAGTTTACACTATTTAAACGATTGTTTTTTGGGGTTTAGGGGGGGAAAAGGTACCTAGGTAAGGTTGCGTATGTAATACATGATATACTTTACCCCCTCTCCCACACCCCCCTAATGTGCAAATATATAGCCAAATTTGTTTCTAAACTATTATATATTCATCCTTTTTTTATTATATTTCATTGGCATTAACCAAACTTGACAATGCACAAGTACCATAAAAACAAATAGACTTTTAGCTGGTACTCTCTATAGAAATTTTAAGTCCTTGAAAGTCCATTATCCTTCTTATCCCATCCCTCATAAAGACTTTTATAAGTTTTTTTTTTAATTAGGCTAGTTTGTAATTTCTATTGCTATTTTTAGGCAAAACTCAAAAATATACTGTAAAAAGGACATTTCTCAGGTTTCAAATAATTCTGTTCCAAGTGGTACGAATATTGATTATTTTATATATAATGTGATCGAAACAAATAAAAGAAGTTTACTTCCATTTTGCAACCGCTTTCTCCTCCCGCACGCATCTCGCAAACCTTAAAATACTATTTTTGCTTTTGTAAACGTAATACTAGAAGGAAAATGAATTTATTTTTATTAAAATACAAATTTAACACACAAGCCCCAAAATTTGTTCTCGTTTCTTATTGCTTTAGCTTCTGCGTTTTTAGTTTGAGTTTTAGAATTAATTTCATTACGAATTTGTAAACGCACATGCATCTATCTTACATTTTCTGAAAGCGCTTGTACTGAATTTCACTAGTAAAAAATAAAAAGTGGACGTCGAGGATGTGAATTCCTAGTAAAATGACGTTTTCTAGGATTGAACACTAGTTTTGACGGATTTCTACAATTCTCTGCTCATTTGCTGGCAAATTAACATGGATAAAGCAATGAAAAAAATATGTACGCATAGAACAATGATATGTCTATCCTCTAATATAAGTTTTATTCCTAAAAATCCCACCTCCTAATGAAAAATTAGAATAAAGTCATTCCAAACAAACACAAGTGCTGCCCAAATTCCTTAGCTCACGCGCAGAGAGAAATGTTAACCCGGGTACGGCGGTTTCTGAAGTACAATGCTAAAACTTTGAAAATAAGCATGGATTCGATGCGTGATAGAGAGAATAGAATACTGAGAGAAATTTGAAATGTCTGAAGTTGAAGCTGACGTGGTACCGACATCTGTAGAATCCCAGAGCATGGCAACACCAGCCAAGAAGGAAAAGAAAGCAAAGGCTCGAAAACCAGCTAAGGCTGCAAAACCTAAAGGGATAAAAAAGCCAAGGCACCAGCAACCACCCAAAATACACAGAAATGATCAACAAATCCATTGCTGACCTGAAAGAACGCGGGGGATCTAGCCGTCAGGCCATTCTCAAATACATAATGGCTAATTTCCAGGTTGGCAATGATGCAAAAGTTGTGAATATGCACCTTAAGCAAGCTCTGAAGCGTTGCCTTGCAAATGGAATTGTTATAAATCCAAAAGGTACTGGCGTAACTGGTTCTTTCAAGCTTGCAAAGCCTGTCAAGTTCGAAAAATCCATGTCTGTAAAGTCAGCCAAAGCCACAGCTAAGAAAGCCTCAGTCAAGAAAAACAGCCAAGCCTACTACAGTTTAAAAGTCAACTTCAGCCAAAAAGGTTACCAAGCCTATGGCTGGTAGCAAGAAACCTGTAAAGGTTTCCAAGAAACCTACTGTTACCAAAAAAAGCCGTATCAGCAAAGAAATCGACACCCAAGAAGGTGTCGTCTATCAAAAAGGCTCCCGCCAAGAAAGTGGCATCTAAAAAAGCCAGTAGCCAAGAAAGCATCAAAAAAGTAATTTCCATAATAGCTTATCCTATACTACCAAACAGCCCTTTTCAGGGCTATCAAAGCAAATGCTCGACGCTCGAAACTTTCTGTTCAGAAAGTTACAATATTAATTTTAAATTCGACTTTCTAATTTTCCCTTTCAACTATAATTCAGCTGCTGTTTATGCCTAAAACACGTTCGACAATCTTTACTTTTGAACTATAGCGTTATTACTGTCTAAAAAAACACCATCTTCAGGACTAATTGTGAAGGCTGGCTCATAAGGGTTCAAGCTTATTAATAAAGTGTGGTAACAATAATAAGCTTACAAATACCTGGTCATAGCCGAATGGGTTGAGCATCACCTTCAAATCGTGGGGGCTATTTTGTAAGAGAGAAAAAGCCCCAAAGTGTTTCTACCCTTGATGACTAGGCTACCCTATAGCTTCCTACCCGAGAGCTACCTCTCGTACATAAACTGTTTCAACCTTTGATGACTAGGCACCCTATAGCTTCCTAGTTTAGATTAGGAAAATGAGGAAAATGCGCGGAGGAATCTCGAGTTGGGAGACATTATATTCAGATTTCCTTCCATTACGTATACGTCATTTTCTAATTGAACGATAATGAGCAGCTGTGAAATATTGAATATGGTGTTATACTCAGTGACTAGTGACCCCAGTGACTAGCCAGAATTTCCAATTCTGGATCAACAGTCACACCCGGCGACCATTTCATGGCTTTCATTGTAGACATTGCCTATCTACATAAATCGAATAATTTTAAATAATAATCGGAGGAGATCGGAGGAAAATTTAAATTTTCAGACGAAAATTTCAATAAGAATACTCGATTAATTTCAATACGAATTTGCAAACGCACATGCATCTATCTCACATTATCTGAAAGCACTTGCAGTGAATTTTACTTGTAAAAAATAAAGAGTGGACGTCGAGGATGTAAAATCCTATTAAAGGCGTTTTTTAGGATTGAACACTAGTTTCTGACGGATTTTCCACTATTCTCTGCTCATTTGATGGCAAATTAGCAAGGATAAAGCAATGAAAAAAATATATACGTATAAAAGAATGAATGCCTATCCTATAGAATAAGGAAACGAGTTTATTCTGAAACAAACCGGCATGCCCCCAAAATGTTTCTACCTTTGATGACTACGCTACCCTATAGCTTCCTAGTTTAGATTAGGAAAATGAGCTCCCTCTCGTACAATAAATGCCTATGCTTTGTAACTAGATGAATGTGCAAGCAAATTTTATTTCTTGTTACAAAAGGACACGCCTCGAAAACTTTATTTAGATTTTGTTGGGTAAGAATTCTTAAACTTTATTTAGATTTTGTGGCTAAGAATTCTTACTAAAGGTGGAGGGAAAAGTTTATTCTGTTTATTCTGAGATTATTTTGGAATATTATTTTACTTGGAAAAAGAGAAAAAAAATCACAATAATTACAAAATGCCAACAGCACCCGGTGTTCCCAGGCGGTCACCATTCCAAGTACTGACCAGGCTCGACGTTGTGTGATTTCCAGGATCTGACGAGACTGGGTACTTTCAACGTGGTATGGCCGTTGACTGAAGGAGATTTGTATCAGAATTATGGTTGGTCCAAAAAACCGAAAAGAAATTAAATGCCTAATTTTAGTCTTGAAGCAAGGTTTTCATTAGAATGACATTTAGCAAGAATGTGAAAGCATGTTTATTCATTGTTTTTAACCTCTTTTTCTTCTGAAACAAAACGGCAAGCCCCCAAAATCTTTCTACCTTCGATGACTAGGCTACCCTATAGGCATTTACCCTACTCTCGTACAATAAATGCCTATGCATTGTAACTAGATGAATGGGCAAGCAAACTTTATTTCCTGTTACAAAAGGACAAGCCTCGAAAGTTTATTTAGATTCTGTTGGGTAAAATATCTCACCCGCCTCCAGCAAATTCTTGCCCTTTGTTACTAGGTAAATATGAAAGGGTGATTCCTCTGAAATATATTCGTAAGAAAAATTTAGATTTTGTTGGGCTATAATTTACTGGTTTTTAAGGAAAATATCTCACCCGCCTCCATTCTTGCCCTTTGTTACTAGGTAAATATGAAAGGGTAATTCTTCTGAAATATATTCGAAAGAAAAAGAGAGCCCCCTTTTCTTACGTTCAGTTTCCTTAATTTTATAGCTTTGTCCTTCCCACGTGGTCACATGCTATAGTGTCATTCAATTAATTTGTAGCCCTTAAAAGGGCTGTTGGTTAATTTGGGGTAGGGCCTGGGTCCAAAGTTAGAATTATTTAAGCCTTTGCCGCTTTTCAGTCTTCTTTGGTAGAAGGAGGGCTTGAATGTTGAGCAAAACACCTCCTTGGGCAATGGTAACCCCCGAGAGGAGCTTGTTCAGTTCTTCGTCATTTCTAATGGCAAGCTGAAGGTGACGAGGAAAGATGCGCGTTTTTTTATTGTCCCGTGCAGCATTACCAGCAAGCTCAAGGACCTCGGCAGCCAAATACTCCATCACTGCTGCAAGGTAAATGGGTGTGCCTGCACCAACTCGCTCCGCATAGTTGCCTTTCTCAGAAGACGGTGTATCCTTCCCACTAGGAATTGGAGACCTGCCCTGCTTGAACGGGACTTTGCCTTTCCCTTCACTTTTCCACCCTTTCCTCTTCCTGACATGGTTTCTAGGATACGAAATTTGCTTGGACTCTAATTACGAACAAATATAAATGATGTCTGATCTTGAAAAGCTAAAGCGCAAACAATATATACTCCAGCCGGCGAACTCAGTTCCTCTGACAAAAATTCTGTGCGCGAACTCAAGCTTGTACAAAAGCGGGTTGTAACTTGTAAACGCTATTCACTTGATAATTGAATTTTGTCACGACTTCATTTATTATGGCTCCAAAAACTTCAGGAAAAGCAGCAAAGAAAGCTGGTAAGGCGTCAAAAAAATATTACAAAACTGATAAAAAAAAGAAAATGAAAGAGGAAGGAAAGCTATGCCATTTACATTTACAAAGTTCTCAAGCAAGTGCATCCCGACACCGGTGTTTCTAGCAAAGCAATGAGCATTATGAATAGCTTTGTCAACGATATCTTTGAAAGGATGGCCGTGGAAGCCTCTCGTCTAGCTCACTACAACAAGAGGTCCACCATCACTAGTAGAGAGGTTCAAACTCTTGTGAGGCTACTCCTACACCGGGGAACTTGCCAGTAGCATGCTAAATATGGATTCTAGACCTTTATGTTCCTTCCTGTGCTATTTGGGCCTTTATGTTCCTTCCGGTGCCAGTCTAACCAATTACGTTCCTTCCTATGCTATTCTGGTCCTTTATGTTCCTTCCTATGCTATTCTGGTCCTTTACGTTCCTTCCTATGCTATTCTGGTCCTTTATATTCCTCCCTATGCTATTCTGGTCCTTTACGTTCCTTCCTGTGCTATTAGCCAATCAGAGAGCGGAGGTTACTCCATATACGATAACTTGATTTGTGATTGGGATTTGAATAAAAGGAATGGTTTTCACTACAATTCATATTAGTAAGAGAATTGAATTCAGAGAGGATAGTTTATTTGAGAGGATATTAGTAGAGAAAAAATGAGTGGTGCACTTACATTATTGGAGATTAATGATGGAGCCAGCAGTAGCAGCAAGGATATACGAGTACCCAATGTGGCTGTGGAAATAACCGCTGGCTGTAGACTATGCCTTGAATGGGATGATATGTATGCTAGATGCGTCATATCACTAAGCAAATTTAAGCAGGAGGAGCAACTATGTTTTGCTGGAAAAGTGAATATTCTTCTTATAAATAAACTTCGGTCAGCATTAGATGTCCAATCGAAATATATTGATGAAAACAAAATGCATCAGTGAATATTATTATTGTAAATATGTTCAATAAAATTGTTTCTAAATCAAAGGTATTTTTCTTTCTATAGTAGACTAGCGTATATTTTTTAGAGTAGAAAAGAAATTCTGGTTAGTCTGAAGTTGGTTGTGAGTGTTAAGACTAAAAAAAAAGATGGATAGATTTGAGAAAGAAGGAATCATGAGGAATCTAGTGCTTATGGATAAACGTTTGATTCTAGATGACGATTTTCTAGAGCTGTCTATTCAAAGGAAGATATTTTCTCAGGGAATGCTTGTCGATATAATGAAAACTGATTCTCCATCATTTGACTACTGCATAAAGCTTCTACATCGTGGCCAAAATGCATTTACACAATTTATTGATATATTGATCATGACACGGGAAAATGATGATGTGGATATGCTTTTAAACACTAGTTTATAAATTTAGAACTTTTTTTCATGTGAAATATGGCTTTCAAGGATGATTTACTCCTCTCTCACTATCTCAGACAACTTTTTGTTGTTGCTAGCTCAGTTTCATTGTGGCGGTGAGAGTGTCAACACATGAAAAAAATGTTCCATACATGTCCGCTATGTATGTACACACTGGGCAGCTGATCATCATGTGAGAATTGCACAATGATTGATGAGTATGATGAAAAGTGTAGATTATGCAACCCGTGTAAATTGCATAGAAGATATGCTGTGCAAATTAAAGGTTGTAATTCCTGTCTTGAAGAGGTGTGTGAATCTCATCCTAGTGGCCACCTATGCTCCAATTGCCATTATGATAAATGTAATCAGTGGGAGAATACATATCCCGGTATGATTGGAAAGAATCCTAAGCGTGATTTTAGTTTATTGCTACGAGATTGGTATCGTCGTGGTTTTAGATTGTTCTGGGAGGAGGAGGAGCCGGGGCAGCAATTCAACTTTTGGAACAACAAAAGAATTTGGTTTCTACGTCATCGTTGTGAAGACAATGGGTGTTATGATTATAAAACCCACTGATTTTATTTGGCCGTGAAGGAATGTGATTCGCCACTTAAGGACACTGTTTGTGAAATTGCTTCAAATTAGCAAATTGAAGCATGTGAATTCTATAGAATGAATGAGAATAATATCATTGACTATACAAAGAGATATGACAAGAGTGAAGTTACACTCTACTGTAGAAAATGTGACCCTGACATTGCAGTACATCAGGATCAGTACACTGTGAATTCAGATAATCTACCTGCACTAGTTGTTGTCGACAAATACCTAGTAGAAGATGAAATCTAAAGAGTAGAAAAGTCATTTTATCATGTATATAAATTTTTTATCATTTTAATAAACACTTTCACATATACTTTTAGAACATTTTATTCGTAGGGCACTAAAATCAATATTAAATACGCTTGTAAGTATATTTTGCATTAGAAAGTTGTTCAATCGAGGTAAGTCAACGTAGATGTCAAGAAACTGCTTTTAAGTGTAGCCACGACATCTGAACATGAAAAAGAGTAGTTCATGAAAGCCACATGTCATAGTCGTTAAATCCTGTACTCTTCGTTTATTTTGTATAATGGTTTTCCCACTACTTTCAATAAAGTTGCTGATGTATGGCGTAAAGAATTTATACGCTAGACCAAGAGGATCAAAAAATTCAATATTCTTCGGTGTTTGAAAGATGCATAGCCAATGGCCGGTCTTCAAAGTCGATGGACTGCTATTAACAATGATTAAGGTATTGTTAACACTTGGAATTTTTTCCATGAAGTCCGAAGGTATGCAATAGGACTTGTACTGGGACATGTATGGATCCACACTAAATACGTTGATTATTTGGTTTGTCTTCATGGTGCTAGGTCTAGTAGAACACTGCCGTCGGGTGTGATTTCCCAATAGGTTTCAAATTGACTCAGTGATATTAGCGTGATAGTCTCAGTCAGAGCATCGGCAAATGTACACTCTAAACGTACATTCCCTGTCCGTACTATGCTCATATCCTGAGTCCCCGACAAGTCCAAAACAATTACCCCATGATTTTTTGAAAACATTGAATCGGTTATTCCATTTTCAAATAATTGAGAGTCATGATCTAGGGATTGCATGGTCAGCTCGTACAGAGTTCTATAGGATTTTTTGTCAAAAGATAGAGTGTACAGTGGAATACAATTCAATTTGCACATAAAGGCTAGATAGACCAAAAAAATTAAAATCATGGGGGGATTCAGTCCAGGATCCAACGGCACTTCCACTCTTCACAAATGCCAAAACCAATTTTGATGGGATTTCTCCATTGATAAATGATGAATCGCTATAGCTACGAGAGCCGGTGGTAATGTGACGCTGATTGGTGATCGTATGGGGGACAAGAAGTTTAATGTTGTTGCCATTGGCTCTTAGCTTTTCCACTGCCAATGCAACAGATTTTGTAGATAGTCTTGTACACTTTTAGTGCGAACATCAGTGACCTTGGAAAGAGTGGTGGGGGAACTTAAACTCCCCGCTTCACCAATATTTTTCGAAAACACCTTTCAGAACTTCAACCTTTTGAACGTAAAGACGTTGTGTAACGTCCGCTACCCTTTTGTATACTAGTTGTGGTTGGTGAAATGATACGTTTTCGCTTTTTCCTCTCCACCATTGTCAAGTTTCAACTAGATGTGCTGGTATTTTCCAAGATTGATTTAAAATCTTCTTCTTCTCCTTCCTCTTCTTCATATTTTAATGGTGTTGTTGTTGATGTTGATGCATTTTCATTTAATTTTTTAGAATTTGTCTATTGCTAATAAGACTTTTGGGGAAGTTTAATGTATTTAGAAAGTTGTATAGATGAGCGTCAAATGATAATAGTCCTTTACGATTTGTAACCAGCATATCATAGATTAAATCAAGTAGATTATAGCTCTTACCCTGAATTATAATCCCTTTCCCATTGCTCTCAACTTGAATATGATCTTGACCACTTCCATGAGATAGGTTAGGAGGACGTTTACTTTGTTTACGATATGAGTGGGGCATTAGATTTCCAATTTTCAATACAATTGAATCCAATTCCTCCTTCTTTAATTGTGTTCCAGCAGCAGAATTTTGAGGAGATGATTCTTTTTTGTGATCAATACCATTGGACTTCGCACGATAGGGCTTATGTTTGTCTACTCAGCGAAGTGCATCTTGAAGTAAAAGCAGTTTTTTTATCATCCTCAATATTCTCGTTGTCAAGGAATTTACTCAGATTGTTCTCAAAGTGTTCCACGGGTGAGAGAGCGAGTTCTATTGGAGTCAATTTATAGGTTTTTGCCATTCTCTAGAGAAACTGTTTACAAGTCCTGCAATTATTGGCAGCGTAAAGTGTGAAAAAAAGCTGCAGCCCGCCTGAAGAAGACGTTTCTTTTTAAAATTCTTTCCTTTGTTTTTATAGGCCAATGTACGTACAATGGAACGATGTTGCTTTGTCTGTTGCTTAGCTACTTCTGGCAGTTGAACATTGTCCTCGGTCAAATTCAAACAAATTTCGGATATTAGATTAATGAAATTATTGTCAATACCATGTTTGAGTATGGCTTTTCTAAGCGAGGGTTTTGAAGTGCTTAGAACTGAAAAACAGATGTCTATTTTCATGTAGTTTCTTCAGTGGCATGACGGCAACTAATAGGTCAATTTTCTGTGTTTACGGGGAGATATACTGTAATTTCATTGTCGAAAATATCTGTGACTACACGCAGATTCTCGGGTGTATTTTGATTAAGATCCAACAGGATATAGCCGTATGGTTTATTAGTTGCCTGATTGTATGCTGACAGCAGAAATTTAGGGGTGCCTGGATAGACCCTCTTTTTTTTTGTTTATTGAGGGTTATTAGGGAGCTGGAATCGCGAACAACTCTGTAGATTATATAGTAGGTGCAGTTCAATGCAACTGTTCGCATACATTTGCTCTGATGAAAGAGATTGTGTAGAACCAGAGTAACGGAACTCTGTTCATGATGAGAGCGAACGGTGATAGTCACAGCATTTCCTGGGACCATTGTTCAATAGATTCAGCCTATTCGTCAATAATCAGCCAAGAGTTTGCTTCAATAATATTGAAAACATCAAGTCTCTGTATGAATTGTATCTGCACCAATCCCATCGTGGTAATTGCTTTTATTTTATCGTATGACTCCTGCCAAATACTTTAACAATAGTAGATTTTTTTCGGCTTTTCCACAAACATTTTATCACAATTTTTAATTATTTTAGTTAAGAGAGTTTTTTTGCCCCGACATTGACGGCCCACACAGAAACGATCTGAATGGTTTTTTAAATTGATACATGTTCCCCTTCAATAGTTCACCTGGACAACTAACTCTAGACTCTAGTTGTCTAATGACTAAATAATTTCCCTATTACTACTCGTTCAAGAACAAAATCAATAAAGAATCATATTTCTTGTATTATAACAGCACTTTACAGAAAACAAAGAAAAAAATACACCTTTTTCAATTTATTTATAAAAAAAGCACTAGAAAAAGCACTTAAAATAATATCACTTTTTTTAATTTGATTGCAACATGTATATTTAAAAAAAAATCTGCTCTAAGTAAAAAAAGATAACTTTGGTAAAGGCGGTGCGCCCCCGCTGGCAGCAAGACCCCCCCCCCGAGACGCGAGCCCCCCCCCCCCCCCCCCCACACCCAAGGCTGCAAGGCCCCCCAAAGGCTTTAGGGAAAAATTTATTGGACTTTATTCAAACCGAGACTTTCCCTATGGATAACACATTCGGCCCGGTCTGAAGTTAAATAGTGCCCAAGGGGGAGGGTAGTCACACCGTCTTGAAAAACATAGACCTTGTCGAAAATGGTACTCATGGCAATTTTTTCTACATTTACAGTAAAGTTCCTGCAGTTGAGGGAGCGAATTGCCAGCAAATTGGCTCGTGGAATTGTATTTGAACAATACAATTCCTATAGATGTCCATGTCGAAAATCTTATCCACATATTGCGTGGGTACTCCTTTGCAACGTTTCTTGATTTCCTCGTCGTGTGTCTGTATAAAGTACACCTTCGGACTTACAAACATGCCACGGGAAATCATGTCACTTCCCGTTTCTGATTAAAAATAATAAAAGCTGATTTGGCGCCCGACGTTTCACTAGCTCTGGGTAAAGCCCACTCCAATTGGTGTAGTCCATCCATGAGCTGTTAATTTCACCGTGCACCAAATCATCAATTAGATTTGGGGGTTTTTACTTTTAATAGTAGAGAATCTGTGTCCCCGTAGCAGACCTCTACTTGCCCCTTTTCCGGCCACTGTACCCTAGCCACATTGTAGTAGAATTCCAACATGAGCTTTTTAGAGGTCTCCAAGATCGCGCTGCCTGCAGGAATATTTTTTATTCAGGACAATGCTTCTTTTTTTCTATATTCAATAGTACCATGTCCGGGCCAATGATCGTGAAGGAAGTGTAATTTGGATCAGCAATAATTCGAGCACATTGTTTGGGATCGGTCACGAAGTCACGACGATTCCTATTGCGAACACTCTCGCACATTTTGCCAAAAGCCAAATTCAAAATAAGCTTATTTCTTTTTTCGGCTTTCGTTTGTGCTTAAGAACGTTTCTTGACAAAGTATCAACAAACGTTTTCAGATAGGGTTTTTGACTAAACTGGAACGCTCTATGAATTTGTGACGTTGAAACCATTGTTGCACATCCATATTAAATTCACATGATGTAAACATTATTTTTTTTTCGGCAGAAGGTCAGCAATAAGTTTTTGTTTTTGAAGGTGACCAATGCAATCCGTCCACCTCAACTAAACGCCTATTGTGAGGGCTCAAAGAGCTCCTAGTCACAGGTCTATTGATGCACGGGGAAAACAAAATCCTTTACTGAATCGTGAAGCTCAACTGGTATCTTCCCATCAATTCAAAAAAACCATCCAACCGGTCCATTCTCCACAACACTGTCAATGTTGGCGAAATGGGGAGCTTGAGGGTCATTGAGCCATTTATAGTCACCGCAAGGTAGCGCATAATGGGACATGGCCAAGGGTTAGAGAGAATTCATATTAAGGAAAACTGCATCCAATTTTTGTCCCCGTCTTCTCACCAGTTGGATCAGTTTCCAAGATACGATCCCCGTGAAAAACATATCCACCCCTCATTGACCTTTCGATGAACAGATGCTGATTGATTTCAGTGATTAGGCCAATTTTTTCCCGACTAATTTTTAGGATGAGGTCCATCACCAGATGAGGAGATGAAAAATATTACCCCAAATCAAGATTAAATTCCCCATAGATTTTGTCCGTATTTTTACACATAATGTCTAACAAGTTAACACATCACTCGACAAATACAGCTTGCAGTAGTCAAAGCCATTTTTACACCCTCCCTCTGCCCACACTTTTTTTAGCAAAACTGTATTCATCGGGGGTGCATCTACGATCGTGTAGACTGTCGTTAAAACGAATCATCGAGGGAATAGTTTCCTCGACGAATCTCGACATGGAACAATAATAATCATAATGATATATGCCCTTGACCGTCAACAAATCATATAAATCATTTGGAAATTGTTGCTTGAGAAGGGGAAAGCGTTGCAGCCGTCATCGTTTTTCTGTACTTGAATTAATTCGCTCAATGATTTAGGGAAAAAAACTGTAAGAATCTAAAAAGTGAATTTTATTCGTTTACTCAACGTCGTCTTCAACAAATTTCCACCTAAATTCCAAAACAAGCAACTTTTCCGATGATTTAGGAATGATTTTGTAGGAAAAATTGGTGGTAGCACATACAGATCGTAGTAAGAATTATGTGTAAAAATCGGAAGAAAGAGTGCTGTTTAATTTTTAAATTACATGAATTGTGAGCCCACCCCCAAAAGTTACTTTTTTTCCCGTTGAATTGGGGCCAATAAGGTGATTTTGATCCTGGACAGCGTCTTTTGGGGCAAGAACAACCCTACAAACCCAACAAATTGTCCCCCTTTTCTAGTGCCAGTTGCTCCTTATCTGATAATGACACTGGGTAGTTGGTGTGACGCAATCGTGAAATTGCACCGTTTGCTGTTTTTATTAAAGATACCAATAACTTTTCCATGCTGCGCTCCTCATCCCATAGCCAAAAAAAAACTCTTCCAGCTGCATTTTATTATTGGAATCGCGACGAGCTTGCGCATAGGAACACGCAACTAGTTTGTGTTCCTTGACTATATTTGGCCTTGATGGGTTTGATACCTCCACCAGTCTTGATTCACAGTCTAAAGATACTTTATCAAGTTGTAGCAGGGAATTTTGGAAGTTTTTAAATTGTAAAGCATCTTTGCCTTCTGCCGGCATTTCAATTCTTTGATTGCCATGAATTTTACAATGTCTCATGTGATCCGAGAATGTTCGTTCAGATGTGAATGGGGAAAGGCACATGGGGCAATAGTGACATTCCCCATACTTTTTGCCTTGGGATAAGAGTCGACTTATTGCCGCAATGGGGAAAAAATGACCATAGGATTTGACATCTTTGGGGGGCTCATAAATACCCAAACCCAATTTTTAACATTATCTACCATCGGTGTCCTAACAGAATACAAGACCCCTTTTTCATTTGGTTTCTTCCCCCCATTTACAAATTCCGTGTCATACTGGGAGAACAACCACCCCTGACCCAGATTTTCATTTGCTTTTTCAAATATGGTTATTTCTTTCAAGGACACCGGATACTTCCCCTCTAAACAGTCAAAATTTACTTTAGGGAAATTTTTTTCCACCGTTACGAGCAAGGATGTCGAGATTTTTCATTGTTGAATCTATTCTTAATGTTTTGTGGGCTGCTGCTAGAAATGCATATTTAAAGAATTGCAGCCCCGTGTCAAAATAGAAACCCTGAACTCCTTTGGTAGCCGAAAAATCTGGGTGGCATTTTATTTTTTAGATTACCCGCTCCCCTTAAAATAAAGTTTTTTTTTAAATCTACTGAGATTCAGATCCATGTGTTCAATGTATAAAATTGTGGACCCACTTCCCCTCTCGTTAAACGTGTCCCAAAGTTGAAATTATTTATTTACCCCAGTTGAAAAAAGTTACCCTCAAATTCATTTAGACCAGGGTAAAAAGTTTGATTGCCAGTTGAAAAATGTAAATAAAAATGTCTCCAGATGTCCCCTTTTGTAAATAAACTTTTTGATTTACCGATGCTTTAACCCCCTCCTTGACATCCCCCAAATTCTGAATCTGAATCTCAATAAGTTTTCAAATTTGGTCGATGTAGGTATGAAGAACATTTACAGGGTCCGTTAAAATAACACCCCGTCAACCACGTTTTCTTCGGGAGGGTTAAAATCTACCCTATGTGTTTGTAAGTGACCTAGAGCAGACTCTAACAAATAAAATTCACGTAATTCCGGGGATGTGCCACTGTTTTTCATGTCCTGCCCCTATTTGTACAGGATCCTATTCACTAATAGTAAAGTCATCGTCAAAAATGTCCCAGGAAAAATAAAGTCCAACAATTTGAATTGTTGTTGCTGTATTACTACTACTATTACTTGCACTAGGTGTATCATTAAGCAGAATGGTGGGGGATGACATAGAATTTTCAATAACACCACCCCCCGTCTGTTCAATTATATTGGATAGAGATGGCATAAAGTCCCCTAGGCTAGAAAGCATCTCTTCCAGTGTGTTTGGGGACAGCTGATCGAGCCAGCCTGTATTGTCCTGTGACATAATTTCTATATGACGACCCTGTTAAGTTTGCACTACTAACATCGCCTAAATGCTCACGCATGAATCTGTCTGCCCACTCCAGATCCTCTATCATGTCAATGTCACAAGTTACATCATCTACGCTAGCCATATCCCCAAAACAATCATTAAGAAAACCTCTATGCCGCTCCATATTGTCTAGAACTAATGAAGGTTCGTCTCTAAACTCCATTGGTGGTGCTAGAATTGGTTCAGGTCCAGTAAATGCTTATGGTTCATGATCCAATGGCACTGCTATTTCATTAATCTATAGAAAAAAGGGCTTATTTCTTATGTGAAATAACCATTATTTTTATAAAGTTAATAAACTATGTCAATTTTTCATAGTCATTGTCCCACCACCTGAACAATTAAAAGAACAAAGTTACATTGGCATACGTCTTTCATAATGACAACCGAACATGTTAAAAATATATTTGGTTTAGTCAGGAAAATGAAGGCTTATTCTTAGAGGATAAGTTAGAACAAGAGAATGATATATAAAACTAATGGTTTTATTCGAAAAAATATAATGTTCAAAATGAAAATGCAAAATAGGGATCCAACTCTAGTGCCTGCCCCTCATGATTGTACTACTACTACTACTACTAACAAGTCATCGCAGCACCAAGCCGCCTGAAGCCAACACAGCTACGCACGCTCCTCCTCCACCCCAATCTATTCAAAGCCTCCCTTTTTACACCCGCCCACGAAGTTCCCATTTCCTTTAAATCTTTCTTTATGACGTCCTCCCACCCCAGACGGGGACGACCTGCTTTCCGTTTAGCCCCTAGATGGTTGGCCGAAAAAGAACAATCTTTGGCAATCTGTCATCCTTCATCCGCACAACATGCCCTAACCACCTCAACCTTTCTTTCATTATAGACCTAGAAAGCGGTATTGAACCACATTTTTCGTATAGCCTATTGTTTGAAATACGGTCAGTCTGTCGGGTACCCAGAACAATCCTTAAGCAATTTCTCTGGAAAACATCTAGCAAATCTTCATCCGCTTTTCGGAGCGTCCGTGCTTCAGAGCCATATTTGACCACTGTCATCACTGTAGCTTCTAAGATTCTAATCTTGGTTTTGCAGACTTATCTTCCTATTCTTCAGACTTTTTTTAACTGTGAAAAAACACCCTGAGCCTTGGCTATTCTATTTTTAAACATCTTCACTGCTCCCACCATCTTTACGAATAATACTACCAAGGTAAGTGAAGCTGCCCACCTGATCAATCTTTTCATTACCCAACGTCACCTTTTCATCTTCACTTATTCCTAGCCTTAGTGACTTAGTCTTCCTAACATTAAATTTCAAACCAATACTAGCACCCTGAACTCGCAAATTCACTTCAAGCGTAGAAGATATCTATTTAACAAATTATTAAAATATTTTCAGAAATATCTATTTACACTTACGTCAAAAAATCACAGCTAGCTTGCTAGATTCCTTCTTTCCTTCGGAATGTGGAGCGAAGAGAATTACACTTGGCCTGATTGAATTTAATGATTCGATTATCCCTGTCTCAATGTTTTCCTGGATTCATCCAACTTTGTACGCTTTTTGTTGCGATGGCTGATCAACAGCATCCTAAAATAAAAATCATATTCAGTTTTAAAACTATTTAGCTTACGAGAGGGCACTGCCCCTTCAATACCACAGTACCAAACTCCCAAAAGCTGAAAAAATGACACATTTAATTAGCTAGTTCAATTCTTACTTATTCAGAATATTAATGGAGGGTATTGGGCCTTCAATTCCATAGTACCAAACACAAAAAGTTGACAATTATAGATCTTTTTTTTCAATTTTATATGCAAAGCTTTTAAAACTTATATACCTAAATTGCAAAATACTTAAAATCACAGAAAAAGGAAGAAGAAGACTCCTAGACATAACCTAAACCAAAAATTATTAAGTATATGAAGGGGTTCGCCCTCTAGTCAATACTTCATCCTTTCTGCTAAAGTTTTTTTTTTTTTTTTTTTTTTTTTTTTTTTTTTTTTTTTTTTTTTTTTTTTTTTTTTTTTTTTTTTTTTTGTAGCACTTTCAAAAGAGGTGTCTATTCTAATTAACCGGCCTTTGTTATTCAAGAGTTCGTGATTCGAAAAAAATTCGAAATTTTAGCGTAGAGAGCGAGGTATTTGCTAGGGGTAAACTCTTTAGTACACGTGATAAAAGCATACAAATATAGAAGTTTCGTTATGTTAGTTTATTCGTAAGTTATGTCATAAATCAATTTTGAAAAAGCCATTTTATGGTGAAACTGACTGCCCTGTTTGAATATTTACTGAAATTTGAAGAAAAAGAAACAGGGACTTTTTAATTAGAATAGGAAGCTTTTTTGAAAGTGCTAACAGCTTTAGCGTAAAGAGCGAGGTATTGACTAGGGGTAAACTCCTTAATGCACGTGATGAAAAACATATAAATATAGAAAGTTCGTTATGTAAGTTAATTCGTAAGTTATGTCATAACTCAATTTGAGAAAGCCATTTTATGGTGAAACTGACTGCCCTGTTTGAATATTTACTGAAATTTGAAGAAAAAAAAACAGGGACTTTTTAATTAGAACAGGAAGCTTTTTTGAAAGTGCTAACTGCTTTAGCGTAAAGAGCATGATATTGCGGAGGGGGAGACCTTTCATATCCGGATTAAATCTGCCGAAACTAATATGCAAATTCGTTTTAATTTATCATGTACGATGAGCCAAAATCGAAGTGAACCTGCCTCTCTTTTTGTTTGAATATTTACTAAAATTGAAACACATGGACTGTTTAATTAACATAGGAAGCTTTTTAAAAGAGCTAACGGCACGGCAAAAAAGCTTCAGTAAGGAGGGTAAAGGAAATTCTTCCTTAACTTAATGACGAGACAAAAATGGATTTCTTTTTTATTATAATATAAGAATATTTTACTCACACGAAGTCGCTTAAAAAATTCCATATCTCTACCAATGTAAATGATCGTAAAATATATATATAGATAGAACGAATGAACTATTCAAACTGTATAAAATTCTAATTTGAAACTCGATTTTATAGTAAAAAAAAAACTGATATATTAACACATAAACAAGACACAGACACACCGTTTTTTTTTACACGGATAATGTACTTACCCTAAAAGGCATGTAGATCATATATATATACTATGAAGTGGAAATCTGGCCTGCATGAATAAGGAGTCAGAAACCTGTCCTTCATCACATATTATAAATAGCCTGGTCTTATGACCGTACGCAAATAGTATGGGAATTCCTAGAGGCGTACGCAAATAGCACAGGAAGGAACATAAAAGGACCAGAATAGCACAGGAAGGAACATAAAGGTCAAGAATCCATATTTAGCATGCTACTCTTGCCAACCACGCTGTTAGTGAAGGCACTAAAGCTGTAACAAAATACACAAGCTCTAAATAAGGGATTTTCCCCGTCTATTACCGCCCAAACAGTCGGGCCCTCCCAAACAGCCCTTTTAAGGGCTACCACCTTATTTTAAATGCTCTGCTCTCATTTTGCTGTCATTGCTCTTTGGCCTTAATTTGCGAAATCTCGGGTAAACAAGAACCCATACTAAACCATAAAAACAAGCTTCAATTTTCAAAATCGCCTGTTTTGGAGGCAGGTCCCAATTGGCTTGTATAGAAAGTAATATCTATCGACGAATTTTTGAAGAGAATAGAAAAAAGGCCTCGGCTTTTTCATGATATTCCATCGAAAACATTTTTATAGGCCCGTGGCCCCCAGTGGAAGTTGTTTTATTTTCTGGGGTATCTTTGGATTTCTTAGGCTAGCCTAAATTGGCTTTTGCGTGTTTACTTTTAGATGGTTTGGATCTTGTTGAATGCCAAGCCAAATCTATGACTCATTTTTTACAATAATTTCACGTATATCTGATCAATTTCGGCCTTTTTCTTTGTTATTATTGTACCCCTTGAATAATACCTTTTTTTCCCCAAGGAACACTAGGGCTGTTTAACGTTATTTCGTGTGTTTGTTTAAACCATATAGTGGCCCTTAAAAGGGCCCTTGGTTAGGATGCAGTTGCGTAGAAATAGGGTATTTAAGCTCTTCTGCCATGGATACGACGGGCGAGTTGAATATCTTTTGGCATAATGGTCACCCTTTTGGTGTGAATGGCACACAAGTTGGTATCCTCAAAAAGTCCAACTAGATACGCCTCGCTGGCTTCTTGTAGGGCCATCACAGCCGAGCTCAGGAACCTCAAGTCAGTTTTGAAATCCTGAGCAAATCTCTCGCACAAGTCTCTGAAAGGGCAATTTCCTTATTAAGAGTTCGGTACTCTTTTGATAGCGAACGAATCTCTCTCAGGGCTACGGTTCCGACCCTGTATCTGTGCGGTTTTTTTACCCCACCAGCAGCAGGAGCCGACTTACGTGCTGCCTTGGTCGCAAGCTGCTTTCTAGGTGCCTTTCCGCCCGTTGATTTTATCGCTGTTTGTTTTGTTTCTAGTCATATTAATAGTTTGCCTCTCGTTGATAGAATGAACAAAAGAACACTTTGCTAACGGCTTTTTTTATACAGAGCGCCAGCCGCGCGACATTCTGTCGCGCGTGAATGTTACGAGTAACAATCTGTGGGGAAGAACTTTTGTCCTATAAATTAAACGGGCTTTCAAGAAAATTTGTTAGTCTGACAAAAGCTTTACAGCTGTTTCCTACGATATGAAATTAAATATGACAGGAAGATGAAAAGGAGGAAAGGGGCTTGGAAAAGGAGGCACAAAGCGTCATCGTAAAGTTCTTCGTGACAATATCCAAGGAAACACCAAGCCGGCTATCAGAAGACTGGCTCGTCGAGGTGGTGTAAAACGTATATCTGGCCTAATTTACGAGGAAACCAGAGGCGTTCTTAAAGTTTTTCTAGAAAATGTTATTCGCGATGCTGTCACGTACACACAGCATGCCAAGAGAAAGACTGTAACTCCCATGGATGTAGTAGTTTATGCTCTGAAGCGTCAAGGTCGTACATTGTATGGCTTTGGTGGTTAATGGCTTCCGAACGCGTTTTAAACTGCCCCAGTCCCCCTACCCAACGGCCTTTTTAAAGGCCAACAAATTTAAAAACACTTCCTAGCCCTGTTTTTTATGAGCCTTTTCTTTGTTGTGCATTCAAAATGTCGGTAAATATTTTTTTTCTTTTCGTCTCAGGTGCAATATCGAATTAGAATTATGTCAAAGAAATGACAATTGCCATTTTACTGTATTTAGCTTTTCCTTTCATATTTGAATAAAGTTTGCGTCCTCACAATGGAATTGTTCAAAAGAATAATTGTTGCCATTTAACTGCACACTGCACAAGCCCTTTCTTTCATGTTTGAATAAAGCAAGCAATAACGGAGGAAAATATGTTCCTACTCTTACTAAATTACCGCTGGACCTTACAATTTTGGACAAAAGTATTGCATTAATTATATGCAGTTTAATAAACAAGTATGAAAAGCTGGCAAAATTTTAGATAGCGAATTGATTTTCTTGTAAACTGAATCATGAGTTTCAAACTATATAAGAAAAGGCATCCGACTGACTTTAATTTAGAAGTTAGAAAATAAAAACGGTGCTTGCGTACAATATGGTACACACCGCTATAGACCGTATTAAGGAAACCAGACACGAAACCCGTCAAACGGCTATTTGCAAGAGATAAATGATTGCAAAGCGCAGTTTCTCAATGAGTTTACAATATTTAAACGATTGTTTTTTGGGGTTTAGGGGGGAAAAGGTACCTAGGTTAGGTTACGTATGTAATATATGATATACTTTACCCCCTCCCTCACCCCCTAATGTGCAAATATATAACCCAAATTTATTTCTAAACTATCATATATTCATCTTTTTTTTATTATATTTCATTGGCATTAACCAAACTTGACTTCTTTCGTGTGTACCATACAATGCATAAGTACCATAAAAACAAATAGACTTTTAGCTGGTACTCACTATTGAAATTTTAAGTCCTTGAAAGTCCATTATCCTTCTTTATCCCATCCCTCATAAAGACTTTTATTAGTTTTTTTTTTTAATTAGGCTAGTTTGTAATTTCTATTGCTTGTTTTATAGGCAAAACTCAAAAATATACTGTAAAAAGGACATTTCTCAGGTTTCAAATAATTCTGCTCCAATTGGTACAAATATTGATTATTTTATATATAATGCGATCGAAACAAATAAAAAAAAGTTTACTTCCATTTTACAACCGCTTTCTCCTCCCGCACGCATCTCGTAAACCTTAAAACACTATTTTTGCTTTTGTAAACGTAATACTAGAAGGAAAATGAATTTATTTTTCATTAAAATACAAATTTAACACACAAGCCCCAAAATTTGGTCTCGTTTCTTATTGCTTTAGCTTCTTTGTTTTTAGTTTGAGTTTTAGAATTAATTTCAATACGAATTTGTAAACGCACATGCATCTATCTTACATTTTCTGAAAGTACTTATACTGAATTTCACTAGTAAAAATAAAAAGTGGACGTCGAGGATGTTAATTCCTAGTTAAATGAAAAAAAAATATGTACGCATAGAACAATGATATGTCTATCCTCTAATATAAGTTTTATTCCTAAAATCCCACCTCCTAATGAAAAATTAGAATAAATTCATTCCAAAAAAATTCAAGTGCTGCCCAAATTCCTTAGCTCGCGCGCAGAGAGAAATATTATCCCGGTACGGCGGTTTCTGAAGTACAATTCTAAAACTTTGAAAATAAGCATGCATTCGATGCGTGATAAAGAGAATAGAATACTGAGAGGAATTTTAAATGTCTGAAGTTGAAGCTGAAGTGGCACCGACATCTGTAGAATCCCAGAGCATGGCTTCACCAGCCAAGAAGGAAAAAAAAGCAAAGGGCTGCAAAACAAGCTAAGGCTGCAAAACCTAAAGGGGATAAAAAAAGCCAAGGCACCAGAAAACCACCCAAAATACACAGATATGATCAAAAAATCCATTGCTGACCTGAAAGAACGCCGGGGGGATCTAGCCGTCAGGCCATTCTCAAATGCATAATGGCCAATTTCCAGGTTGGCAATGATGCAAAAGTTGTGAATATGCACCTTTAGCAAGCTTTGAAGCGTTGCCTTGCAAATGGAATTGTTATAAATCCAAAAGGTACTGGCGTAACTGGTTCTTTAAAGCTTGCAAAGCCTGTCAAGTCCGAAAAATCCATGTCTGTAAAGCCAGCCAAGCCCACAGCTAAGAAAGCCTCAGTCAAGAAAACAGCCAAACCTACTACAGTTAAAAAGTCAACTTCAGCCAAAAAGGTTACCAATCCTATGGCTGGTAGCAAGAAACCTGTAAAGGTTTCCATGAAACCCACTGTTGCCAAAAAAGCCGTATCAGCAAAAAAATCGACACCCAAGAAGGTGTCATCTATCAAAATGCCCCCACCAAGAAAGTGGCATCTAAAAAGCCAGTAGCCAAGAAAGCATCAAAAAAGTAATTTCCATATAAGCATATCCTATACTACCAAACAGCCCTTTTCAGGGCTATCAATGCAAATGCTCGACGCTCGAAACTTTCTGTTCAGAAAGTTACAATGATACTAATTTTTAATTCGACTTCTAATTTTCCCTTTCAACTATAAATCAGCTCCTGTTTATGCCTAAAACACGTTCGACAATATTTACTTTTGAACTATAGCGTTATTACCGTCTAAAAAACACAATCTTCAGGACTAATTGTGACGGCTGGCTCATAAGTGTTCAAGCTTATTAATAAAGCGGTAACAATAATAAGCTTACAAATACCTGGTCATAGCCGAACGGGTTGAGCAGCACCTTCAAATCGTGGGGGCTATTTTGTAAGAGAGAAAAAGCCCCCAAAGTGTATTTACCTTTGGTGACTAGGCTACCATATAGCTTCCAACCCGAGAGATCCCTCTCGTACATAAATGTTTCTACCTTTGATGACTAGGCTACCCTATAGCTTCCTAGTTTAGATTAGGAAAAGGAGCTCCCTTTCCTACAAAAAATGCCGAAGCTTTGTAAGTAGATTTCTTGTTTACTCAAACTTTTTTTATTTCTCAAACTTTATTTCTTGTTACCAAAGGACAAGCCTCGAAAGTTTATTTAGATTCTGTTGGGTAAGAGAGAAATCCCTCAATCCCCTCCCACCATCAATTGATGGGGGAGGGGTACACCCCCTCCCTTCTCAAAGCGATAGGCCATCCAAGGCTATATATCCATTTCCTTTCGTAGCAAGTTATTACAGTAGGAGGGTTGCTAGCCCATCCGTCCCTTGGTGCATTTAGTTCTCCGGTGGCTAGCCGGATATCCAGAGGCACATGAAGTCAGCTCTGCATGCGCCGTGAATGCATGAATCAGACTTTGGACGAGCACCATTACCTTCATACAAAATTTTTAAACTCAGAAACTGAATTTGTTATCATTTTCTCTGCCAAAACAGAATTAGAGAAGATATATTTTTTTTTCTCTTTACATCCAAACTTAAGGCAAAAAAAAATCTTTAACCTACATAAAATTTTAAAAACTAGCCTATGGAATAAATAATTTTGAAATCTAGAAAACTAGAATTTTGACTTTTTCTGCTCTATATAATTAGCTCCTCCTGAAGAATTCTGGAGCCCTGTATGTCCTAGCTCTCTCATAGCTGTCTTCTCTACTATTTCTTGAAGACCGTGAGCTATCCCTGTAGAGACATCAATCTTTTCTATGTCTCCTCTTTCGGTCTTCCTTTTCTGCCATATCGAACCTCCTTTTGCGATCTGCCCTTTTTCTCTCCATTTCATCCAGATTGTCCTCTTTATTTTCCACGATTTCTAAATTTGCTGCATTACTCTCGTATGAATTGCTGAAGTCATGATACCTGCCATTACAAATCGCACAGTCGCAATAAAAAGATATCTCTAATTCGAAGCTTTGATCCATGTTAATATTGATTGATGAAACTCTAATTTCAAATGAATACTTCACTGTCCGTGTGTTTGAATTATATGGCGGAAACCACCGTACCAGGGTTAACATTTCTCTCTGCGCGAGCTAAGGAATTTCGGCCTTACTTGTGTTGGTTTGGAACGGCTTTATTCAAATTTTTGATTAGTTAGTAGGATTTTGAGCAATGAAACCTATACTAAAGAATAAACAAGTCATTCTTCTATAGGTAGATATTTTTTTCATTGCTTCATCCATGCTAACTTGCCAGCAAATGGGCACAGAATAGTGGAAATCCGTCAAAAATGGTGTTCAATTTCAGAAAACACCTTTTTTCTAGGAATTTCAATCCTTGAAATCGACTTTGTTTTTGTTATTAGTAAAATTTAGTACACATGCTTTCAGAAAATATAAGATAGATGCATGTGTGTTTGCGAATTCGTGTTGAAATTAATTCTAAAACTCTGATTAAAAACACAGAAGTAAAGTAACAAAAAACTCCTACCCGAGAGCTCCTTCTCGTACATAAAATGTTTCTACCTATGATGACTAGGCTACCCTATTGCTTCCTAGTTTAGATTAGAAAATGAGCTGCCTCTACTACAATAAATGCTTTGTAAGTAAGATGAATAAGCTTTGTAAGTAGATGAATAGGCAAGCAAACTTTATATCTTGTTACAAAAGGACAAGCCTCGAAGGTTTATCTAGATTCTGTTGGGTAAGAAAGAAATCCCTCCACCCCTCCCCCCATCAATTGATGGGGAAGGGGTATACCTCCCTCCCCTCTCCAAGCGATGGGGCATCCAAGGCTGTGTATCCATTTCCTTTCGTAGCAAGTACTTTCAGGAGGAGGGTTGCTAGCCCAACCGTCCCTAGGTGCATTTACTTCTCCAGTGGCTAGCCGGATATCCAGAGGCACGTGAAGTCAGCTCTGTATGCGCCATGAATGCATGGGAGCAGACTTTGGAAGAGCACCATTACCTCCATACAAAAATTTTAAACTCAGAAACTGAATTTGTTATCATTTTCTCTGCAAAATAGAATTGGAAAAGATATTTTTTTCTCTTTACATCCAAATTTAAGGCAAAAAAATCTTTAACCTACATAAAATTTCAAACTAGCTAAGAAATAAATAATTTTAGAAAATTAGAATTTTGACTTTTTCTGCTCTTTAAGTAGTAAAGCTACAATGCATTGAAAACCAACAAAAAAACCTACATGAATATGTGTGCAGCTTTTTAACCGGTATATTGGCTTACCAGGGTCATTCATCTATTACTAGGAACGGTACATTGGCTTAGCAGACGGGTTTTTTATGAGGTAACACGCATTTTTTTGGGGTCATACGGTAAGAGAGAGTGGCGGTCACATTAACTTATTAGTAGTTGGATTCGGATATAAGGAGTAATTTTCATTGTAGTTCATATTAGTAAGAGAATTGAATTCAGAGAGAGAATAGTTTATTTGAGAGGATATTAGTAGAGAAAAAAAAAAATGATTGGTGCATTTACACTATTGGAGATTAATGATGGAACCGACAGCAGCAGCAGCAACGATATACGAGTACCCAATGTAGCTGTGGAAATAACCGCTGGCTGTAGACTATGTCTTGAATGGGTATTATGTATGCAAGATACGTGATATCATTAAGCAAGTTTAAGCAGGAGGAGCAACTATGTTTTTGCTGGAAAAGTGAATATTCTCCATATAAATAAACTTTGGTCAGCATTAGATGTCCTATCGAAATATATTGATGAGAACAAAATGCATCAGTGAATATTATTATTGTAATTATGTTCAATAAAAATGTTTCTAAATCAATGGTATTTTCTCTTTCTATAGTAGACTAGCGTATATTTTCTAGAGTACAAAAAGAAATTCTGATTAGTCTGAAGTTGGTTGTGAGAGAGTTGGGACTCTAAAAAATGGATAGATTTGAGAAAGAGCGAATCATGAGGAATCTAGTTCTTATGAAAAACGTTTGATTCTAGATGATGATTTTTCTAGAGTTGTCTATTCAAAGGAAGATATTTTCTCGGGGAATGCTTGTTGATATAATGAAAACTGATTCTCCATCATTAGACTATTGTATGAAGCTTCTACATCGTGGTCCAAATGCATTTACACAATTTATTGATATATTGATCACGACACGGCAAATGATATTGTGGATATGCTTTTAAACATTAGTTTTTGAAATTTAGGGCTTTTTTCATGAGAAAGATGGTGCTCAAGGATGATTTACTCCTCTCTCTCTCTCTATCTCAGACAATTTTTGTTGTTGCTAGCTCAGTTTCATTGTGGTAGTGAGAGTGTCAACACATAACAAAATGTTCCATACATGTCCGTTATGTTATGTACTCACTGGGCAGCTGGTCATCATCATGTGAGAATTGCACAATGATTGAGGAGTATGATGAAAAGTATAGATTATGCAACCCGTGTAAATTGCATAGAGGATATGCTGTACAAATTAAAGGTTGTAATTCCTGTCTTGAAGAGGTGTGTGACTCTCATCCTAGAGGCCACCTATGCTCCAATTGTCATTATGATAAATGTAATCAGTGGGAGAGTACATATCCCGGTATGATTGGAAAGAATCCTGACCGTGATTTTAGTTTATTGCTATGAGATTGGTATCGTCCTGGTTTTAGATTGTTCTGGGAGGAGGAACCGGGTCAACGATTCAACTGTTGGAACAACAAAAGAATATGGTTTCTACGTCATCGTTGTGAAGACACTGGGTGTTATGATTATAAAGCCCACTGATTTTTATTTGGCTGTGACGGAATATGATTCGACACTTGAGGACACTGTTTGTGAAATTGCTTCAAATAAGCAAATTGAAACATGTGAATTCTATAGAATGAATGAGAATAGTATCATTGACTATACAAAGAGATATGACAAGAGTGAAGTCACACTCTACTGTAGAAAATGTGACGCTGTCATTGCAGTACATCAGGATCAGTACACTGTGAATTCAGATAATCTACCTGCACTGGTTGTTGTCGACAAATACCTAGTAGTGGATGAAATCTAAAGAGTAGAAAAGTCGTTTTATCATGTATATAAATTTTTTTATTAATAAACATTTCACATACATCTTTAGAACATTTTATTCTTAGGGCACTAAAATCAATATTAAATACACTTGTAAGTATATTCTCCACTAGAAAGTCGTTCAATTGAGGTAAGTCAACGTAGATGTTGAGAAACTGCTTGTAGGTGTAGCCACGACACCTGAATATGAAAAAGAGTAGTGCATGAAAGCCGCATGTCTTAGTCGTTAAATCCTGTACTCTTCGTTGATTTTGAATAATGGTTTTCCCCCTGCTTTCAATAAAGTTGCTGATGTATGGAGCGTAGAATTTATACGATAGGCCAAGAGGATCAAAAAATTCAATATTCTTCGCTGTTTGAAAGATGCATAGCCAATGACCGGTCTTCAAAGTCGATGGACTGCTATTAACAATGATTAGAGCATTGTTAACACTTGGAATTTTTTCAATGAAGTCTGAAGGTATGCAATAGGACTTGTACCGGGATGTGTATGGATCCATACTAAATACGTTGATTATTTGGTTTGTGTTCATGGTGCTAGGTCTAGTAGAATACTGCCGTCGGGTGTGATTTCCCAATAGGTTTCAAATTGACTCAGTGATATTAGCGTGATACTCTCAGTCAGAGCATTGGCAAATGTACACTCTAAACGTACATTCCGTGTTCGTACTATGCTCATATCCTGTGTGCCAGACAAGTCCAAAACAATAACCCCATGATTTTTTGAAAACATTGAATCGGTTATTCCATTTTCAAATAGTTGAGAGTCATGATCTAGGGATTGCATGGTCAACTCGTACAGAGTTCTATAGGATTTTTTGTCAAATGATAGAGTGTAAAGTGGAATACCATTCACTTTGCACACAAGGCTAGATAGACCGAAAAATTAAAATCATGGGGGGATTCAGTCCAGGATCCAACGGCACTCCCACTCTTCACAAAGGCCAAAGCCAATTTTGATGGGATTTTTTCTCCATTGATAAATGATGAATCGCTATAGCTACGAGAGCCGGTGGCAATGTGACGTTGATTGGTGATCGTATGGGTAAAAAGACGTTTAATGTTGTTACCATTGGCTCTTAGTTTTTCCACTGCCAATGAAACAGAGCTCATAACTTGTTGTTTTCGGACGTGGAGAATTGCCGATGTGATAATGATATTTGCATCGGGTGCTGCAGGAAGTGTTTTTCTCAAAATGAAATTCGATGGGGCCATCTGTAACTTTATGTCAATCTTGACATTGGGGGGTAGCCATTGGGATATATTGAATATCTCATGATTTAATTTTCCAACCAGATGATACTCTTGGGTCACTGCAGTAGTCAACTCACCGTCAGTATCAACACCTGATCGATATTCATAGCCCAATGATTGTCCTCTCAACTCCTTGTATGCCTTTGGCGTCATCACCATAAATTGTATGTAACTTGCATAGTTTTTGATAAATTATTGCTAGTGCTCACCAATGTTCCATTAATGAATACATTAATTTGTTTGAATAGTTGTGTAGAATACAGTTCTCGTAGGAGAGACCATTGCCGGCATTTGGAGTTGTATTATCTGACTTTTTCTTCACCACAACATTTAAATCAATAAATGTTGATGACAAATCAATGAAATAGTCTTCATTGGAAAATATTTGAAAGTGTATATTTTCCGAGAGGGGTTGTTGGGGGTGAAATTGTTCATAGTAGCCATACTTGACACTGACATCAACATTTTCAGCATTGAATAGTTTTCAATGAGGAACTTATTGATGGATATGATTCCTTGTGGGGGAGATGAGTCCATCTTAAGAGAAGAAATCCTTCTTTGATCTAACAATCTTTTCTTTTTCTTCTTCTTCTTGCTTATTGGCCTTCGTTGTTTTATTCCTCAAAGTCCTTGTTGATTTCCTTTGCTTCCTGTCTGGGTGGAGACTGATGAGTGAATGACGTGAACGCATCCTTTTCAATCCCTCCCCATTTTGTCGAGATTCTAGTTGCTCACCAACGGCTCTTGCTGAAGATCTAATATTTTCCTTAACACTCTCCTTGAAATTCTTGCCCGACCCCCAGTCCTGTAGTGTGGAGGCAGCAAAATTTGATGCAGCAGGTACAAGATTTTTTCTGGCAAGGGGTAGTGCAGAACGAAATAGCCTAGCAAACCAGCTACCAAGACCGTAGCCAGACATTGTAGTACGACCCTTGTAGTAGTCCAATCCATTGCCTATTTGACGTGGACTCAAAGCACCAACATACATAGCAATCGAAATCGGGACAGACAAATGGAATTCTCCTATTGTTCATTTTAGGTGATTGTGCTGTCGTTGACAATGGGTCGAAGATGACATGTAATCACTGCTAAGCCTTTTGAAATTGCTAGAGGATCACCTAATTCAGTTCTTAGTGTTAACTGACAGAGTTCCAAATAGGAAGTGTTTACGGAATATACTGAAGATGCTTTATATTGTAGTGATGAATATGCTCTTGATTGGTTTTTCGTTCAAGAACTCGTAGGAGGGGAACATTTGAATTACCGACTCTCGATGTTTCCACAATGAAGCGTAGAGAAATATACAAGTGTCTGTGGAGAAGGCAGGTGGGTAGTCAGCAAAAATGAAATTAGTGTTTCCGGCACTTTTACCATTGATTATATTGAGCTTAAAGCCAAGAACATCCTTTAGGTTATCATTGAGAATAACCGTTTCGCTGGCAATAGTGAAATAATGTAGATCTTGCCCTCCTCCTTTGAATAGTTGAAATGAAAAGCTCCCTTTTTACGAGCGGAAATTCTTTTATTAATAGAACGACATAAATCATTCATACAGGTGAGTTCCTCGTAGGGTAATTCAACATATGGATAATCCATCAAAATTGATTTTTTCGAATTTGTTCTTGATCACCTGATGGTGGTGGTGGTGATAATGGTGTGGTGGCCAATTATAGGGTCTAATTTTTATATCATATTTACGATCCTTTCTCAGGATGTCATAGGTATTTTTGAGAATACAGTCGACAAGAGCCACCTCATATGCACCGTCAAATATGATGGCAGGGGAGAGTTTTGTCCAAAAATCACTTGTCGTATTCAAGTCATTGTAGAGAGGATCGGAAACGTTGGACATGAATGTTACATAGAAATCATGGGGCATTGTCAATATCTTCAACACCGATCCAAGAATCAAAATCAAGTTGTATCCTAGCCACCGAACAATTAACTGTTTCTTACCCCTGCGAGTACGTGTCTTTAATATCTTTTCAATTTTGATAGATTTTCACTAGCATTTTTAACTTTTTGTAGTTCATAGTCATAAAACCCATCGAGAATCTCTTCATCTTTGGTATCACGCAGGCGATAAGTTATGGGTTTAGTGTCTAGGATTTTTGCCACTTTAAAAAGTTCGGTGGACCATAAGTAATTCCCCTTTTCAAAAACATTAGTTGTTCTATTAATTCGAACGGTATCACCAACATTGAATTTATTTTTCATCTTCTTGACAGCCGACGATTCATTGGAATACTGTTTAAGAAAGGTGTCAATTGTATCATGATCAGAATGATGAACTTCCGTTAGCGTAGAGTTGGACAACGATCGATGAGGTCGTTGATTATAAATCAACATGATTTTATCAAGATCATGAATAAAAGCCGATGTTTTTTTCAATGTACAATACCTTGAAATTAAAAGTCGAATAGTTCTTATCAATCGTTCGGCCATTGCAGCCGTTATAGGACTGTGACTATGATAGAGCAGTGTACTATATTTCTCTGGTACTTTTGCAACATGGGGATTAACAAATTCACTACCGCGATCCGTTTGAATTTTTTTTTTATGAATCCTGTTCGAGAATACTTTCAATGGCCTGAGCAACTTCAACATCTCTCTTTGATCGCAATGGAATTGCATATGCATAGCGACTAAAAAACACTGAGTGCAAGTAGAATGTACTTGTACGGTGTATTGTGACGTCTTTGAAGCTCATCTAGAGTCAGGAGATCTGCTTGCATTATATGCAATGGGTAAAAGGCTTTAGTTTTTTCGATATTGATTGGGCACGAAGTCTATGATTTCTATGCAGAGTGTAACTTGATTCATTTTGTAGATAGTCTTGTACATTTTTTAGTGAGAACACCAGTGACTTTGGAAAGAGTGGTGGGGGAACTTAAACTCCCCGCCTCACCAATATCTTCATAAACACCTTTCAGAACTTCAACCATTTTGAACGTAAACACGTTGTGTAACGTCCGCTACCCTTTTGTATACTGGCTGTTGGTGGTGGTGATGGTGACGTTGACTTGATACGTCTTCGCTTTTGTCTAGCTATCAGCGGTGTGTGCTAGTATTTTCCAAAATTGATTTAAAATCTTTTTTCTTCAAGTTCATTTTTTAATGGTGTCAATGTTGATGATGATGATGATGATGATGCATGTTCATTTAATTTTTTTAGAATTTTTCTATTGCCAATAAGACTTTTGGGGAATTTTAATGTATTTAGAAAGTTGTATAGATGAGCGTCAAATGATAATAGTCCTTTACGATTTGTAACCATATCATAGATTAAATCAAGTAGATTATAGCTCTTGCCCTGAATTATAATCCCTGTCCCATTGCTCTCAACTTGAATGTGATCTTGACCACTTTCCAAGAGATAGGCTAGGAGTCGTTTACTTTGTTCACGATATGAGTGGGGCATTAGATTTCCAATTTTCAATACAATTGAATCCAATTCCTCCTTCTTTAATTGTGTTTCAGCAGCAGCAGCACTCTTGAGGAGATGATTCTTTTTTGGCTCACCACCACCAGCAGCAGTGGGCTTCGACCGATAGGACTTGTGTTTGTCCACTCGGCGAAGTGCATCTTGAAGTAAAAGCAGTTTTTTATCATCCTCAATATTTTCATTGTCAAGGAATTTACTCAGATTGTTCTCAAAGTGTTCGACGGGTGAGAGAGCGAGTTCTATTAGGAGTCAATTTATAGGGTTTTGCCATTCTCTCTCTCTTTCTAGAGAAAACTGTTTACAAGTCCTGAATTATTGGCAGTAAAAGTGTGAAAAAGCTACCGCCCGCCTGAAAAAGTCGTTTCCTTTTGAAATTCTTTCCTTTCTTTTTAGAGGCCAATGTACGTACAATGGAACGATGTTGCTTTGCCTGTTGCTTAACTACTTCTGGCACTTGAACATTACCCTCGATCAAATTTAAACAAAGTTCGGATATTAGATTAATGAAATCGTTGTCAATACCGTGTTTGAGTATTGCTTTCCTAAGCGGAGGTTTTGAAGTGCTTAGAACTGAAAACAAATGTCTACTTTCATGTAGTTTCTTCAGTGTCATGATAGCAACTAATAGGTCTTTTTAGTGTTCACGGGGAGATATACTGTAATTTCATTGTCAAAAATATCTGTGACTGCACACGCAGATCCTCGGGTGTATTTTGATTAAGATCCAATAGGATGTAGCCGTAGGGTTTATTAGTTGCCTGATTGTATGCTGAGAGCAGAAATTTGGGGGCTCCCGGATAGATTTGTTTATTGAGAGTTATTAGCGAGCTAGAATCACGAACAACTCTGTAGATGATATAGTAGGTGCAGTTCAATGCAAGTGTTTCGCATACATTTGCTCTGATGAAAGAGATTGTGTAGAACCAGAGTAACGGAAATCTGTTCATGATGAGAGCGAACAGTAAACAGTTGTAGCATTTCCTGGGACCATTGTTCAATAGATTCAGCCAGATCGTCAATGATCAACCAACAGTTTTGTTCAATAATGCTGAAAACATCAAGTCCCTGTATGAATTGTATCTGTACCAATCCCATGGTGGTGGCAATCGCTTTTATTTTATCATATGACTCCTGCCAAATACTGTAACAATAGTAGATTTTTTTCGGCTTTTCCACAAACATTTTATCGCAATGTTTTAATTATATTAGTTAAGAGTGTTGTTTTTACCCGACATTGACGGTCCACACAGAAACGAT